>CM039485.1:11686062-11846147 GCA_022433065.1 Begonia loranthoides
CCTCACAACGCCTATTTACGTATACTTAGTCCATTTTTAGTTTTATTATAAACATTTGTACATGTAAACATTTTTGTTATTTTTCTTAAAACCATGATGCATGACATGAATGCATTTCATTCAAACTATCAATCTCAAAATCTTCAGCACATTAAACCTGTAAAATTTGAGATTTTAAAATGATTTTAAAATGCCATGTGTAAATTTTTGACGAATTTTTGGTCAAATGTGAAGGAGTTGACATGTTTTGTTGCGCAGCAATGATGTGTGCGTTTTCCATCAAACGGTGGAATTTAAGTTTTTTCGAGCAAAAATCTGTTTTCGGAAATACGTTTGGCAAATCATTTTTACTAAGGTAATATCTTCGATTAATACTTTAAATGAGTCCGAATTTGAATGAGATTTTTAAATTTGATTAAATTAAAATAGATTATATATTGTATATTTTAATATATATTATAATTTATTATGTTTTTATTAAATTTTTTTTAGTAGAAGAAGAAGCTTCCTCCCCTTCGTGTTCTCCTTGTCTTCAGAAACCCGAGCAAGACAGAGGAGACGACGAGCGAGGGCTCGATTCTGGCTGGCGGTGGTCGCGAGTAGAGGAGAGTTGTCGAGTGCGGTAGTTGTGCCATTGTCCGAAAGATTTCCGCCAGGGCGGGTTGGCCGAGACGGGAGCTCAGAATTCTGGCAATTTGGGGGATTTCGTCGGAGGGCTTTCCGAGCACGGACTGACATTCTTTCCTCCGATTCAAGGTGAGCAATGCCGAGCGTTAAATCCTTTCTCTCCATTTGCTACTTTTATATGCCCTGTTCTCGCTGTGTTATTTTTTTCCCCGAATAACTCTCAAGTGTGTTTGTGTTTGGTTGCTGCTTACAGAGTAAGGGTTGGGGAAATTTAGATTTCTGAAGTTGTGATGTTTTTTTTTCACTCGGCCAATCTGTCTATGTTTTGTTTAATGCCGTGAACTGAAATTGTTCCCCGATTAGGTTCTGTTTGGGCTCGGCCGTTAGGAATGAGTTTCTGAATTTATTGGGTTTGGTTAGGCTTCGAATTTTTCAGAATGTCTTAAGCTAGGATTGATTTTGGTCTCCATTTATGCTGCTGTTGTGAGGGGGAGGTACTGAGGGTTGTTGTTTGCCAAGAGGTATGAACTTGGTCCTTGTTCCTTGCCTCGGTTTTCTTTGAAAAATTGGGTTCCAGTTGGTTGAAATCGTTGCTGTGTTGGTAAATTATTGTGGTGTTAAATTCTTGTCCTGATTTTGGGGTCCTTGTTTTGAAGTTGTTAAGTTGTAGATTTACAACTATAGAGGAGGAATAATGAATTTAACGTTGTCTTTGAAGATGGGTTTTGTTCCATTTCTTGTTTCCTGTTTTGCTTCAGCTTGTTATTCACTTCTGATAAGTGAGCTTTGTTAGCTAAAAGTATCCGAATGTTTATGCTCCCTGTTATATTGGTTGATGAGAAAATGGAGCTATATTTTGTCTTGGGTTCATTATTGTCATTGTTAAAAAATTCGGAGAACTTGCTTCCTTTTCTTGCTCCTGTTTGCAGTGGATTTTTGCCTTGGATAATAGGTTGAGTGACTTCCAATTTAATTTCCTGGTTCTTTGTTTTTGGTTACCTCTCATTCCTGGTCGTTGTTGGTGAAGTTAATGTTCTGTAGTTTGGGTTTAGCTCTCCAATTGGGTTACTGTTTAATAGGCATTGTAGGGGACTTATGTTAGGGCAGTAGGGGATTCTTGTTCTCTGCTTATTCCACTGCGATGTTGGCTAATTGTTGTGGACTAAATTTCTCTGTTGATTAAGTTATTTGTTTTGTTTTGGTTACTGCTTGAAAGACATATGAAAATGATTACTCTATTTTGCTTGGTTCGGTCCTTCACGTTGATTCTGCCTACTAGACTTTGTTGATAGATGTTGCCTTAGATTGATGTCGTTGAGAATGCTCTTCCGTTATTTGAGAGCTTCATTTGTCATTCTCCTTCCCTTGGTTACTGCTGGATAGATTCATAGATGAATATTGTTGTTTATGCTCAAGTAATTTAAGTTAGCTTGGTTTCTGGTTTGGGATTTTTGGTTGTCTCTAAAAATTGTCCTGAACTTTATTTTTGATTAAGACTTGTATGTTAGCCCTTATATGTTTGATGGAATGTTGACACCGACCTTATTGTAGGTTCTGGAGGTGTCAGATGTTTCGACCTTTCACTGACGACAGGGCGTGGATCTAGTTTGTCAGTAAGCGTGTCGTGATCGCCATTGAGGTAGAGATCTTTATACTTTTTGCACTGCATTGCATCATGGTTTTCAAAACTACTATTTTGTGGACTACCACACTTGAAAACCCAACGGGGACTGTTTGACAGAACGTCAATTTTTACGTATACATATGTTTTCTCACGTTTACATTTCGTACATGGTTTATTACTGATATTTGTATATATATTGATGATGTGACTGTTGTGCATGTGTTTGGGGGATAAATCCTCTTGATGGTTTAGGCACTCTAGCGCTAAAGCATCACGAGGCTATCTCGTCAACCTTCGACTGCAAGAGGGTTTGACATGGGTTACGTACAATGGGAGGATGAATCCTCTTGATGCTTTAGGCACTCTAGCGCTAATGCATCACAAGGCTATCCCCGTGCAATCTTCTGCTGCATGAAGATTGGTCGTTTTTGTGCAAAATGACGATGGGGCATTCATGACATGCCCTGAGGTTGCAAGTCTTGAAAGTGGAAAAAGAGGATGGGGTATTAGTGATGTGTCCTCAAGTTGCAAGTCCTGAAAGTTAGAAATAGGATGAGAGGGTGATGACGCCTCCTTGGATCAAAAGCCCCTAAACCTGGCCAGGGTATTCGTCACACTGAGTTGGCAAGATTGTCACTCTCGAAGATTAGCCCTATCACAATACCGTTCTATTTAGCGGGTTGGCTGGACGACTTGAGCTTGCTCGTCTATAATTTTGGAAATCGAGGTATCCTAGTGAGAAGGGGTCTATCGTGGGGCAACTTCATCCGTTATTACGATTATATGAGTTGTGTTGTCGCTGACTAGTTCGCCGATAACTCGGGTGACGTGTTGGATCTTCGGATCGCCGTTATTGATATTTTTTCCTGCCTCATGAGCTGTTGCTATTGGCGGATAGCCACTTTTCTGTGACTTGTACTGGGGCGGTTATGCAAGTTGTGTCATCGCTGACTGGTTCGTCGACAACTCAGGTAATGTGCTGGATCTTCGGATCGTATCGACGGTGGCTACGGCCCGTTAGCACATCCGAGGGATCATACTACCTTTTGATGATCAATGACAGATGGGTCATTGAGTGATCATCCATTTTCACTGATGTCATTTTTATACGGAAAACGATGTTGACATATTTTATGATTATAGTTGTCTAAGTATACAGCGAGTTTTAATAAAGCCACATCGAGAGCCATGAGCTGGATTTATGAAATGATAAAGAGATTTTTAAAAGTTTAAAATCCACGTACGGTAAATGATAAGCATAAAATGGTTTTTAAAGGATGAAGAAAACGGTTTTAGCATGCATTGCATTTAGTATAGATTTCCTTACTGAGTTAGTCACTTAACTCTTATCTATATTTTTCACCAGGTTAGGGTGTAGGTTCGGTGCACCGGTCTTGTACATATGGCAGCTGGGCAAAGCTGATGTTCCATGATGGGTGTCTCAATCTCCCCGTGGATGGGTGGAGGTTCGTTAGTTCAATCCCTTCGTTTCTGGTATGTTGGGATTTTAATTTTGGTGTTGTTTGATTTAATTCTTGCACAATACTTTCTTTTATTTCGCTATCATGTCTCTAGTTGATCACTCTGTGGACTCCAACCCATGTGATTCGGGTTTGGACTTGGTATTATTCCCGTTAAGTCTTCCGCATATAAATTCATGCCTTGGGCTGGGTAACCGGGTTCTCTCTGAGAATTGGTTCGCCTGACCCGACGATTTTGTTCGGCTCGCTTCTGGGTCGTGACAAAACCCATCAAACTTTATACTAACATTCTACCATAAACAACATAACAAACAATATTAACAAAGCAATACAATCCTAATATCCTGTGATGTAAGCCAAAATGGCCAAAGACATGCATATCTCTTACCTTAAGTTCGTTAGGTGGTTCCAATACTTAGAATACCTTCTTGAACGACAAGTGTAATGCCCCGTTAATTTAAAAACGTTTTTGTTGTTTTAAAAATACGTCATAAAAATTTTTCTCTTTTATTTACTCATCATTATTATTACTTGAAATTCATTTTCAGAGAACGTAAAATCAGAGTAATTAATGCGGAAAGGTAATAGATATTCAAAACGAAGTTCTCAAATGTTTTCAACAAAATACCAAAACTTCAAGTACAACGTCCATAATATTCAAAATACTGATAATAGTAAATTATCAAAATACCCCTTTTTCAAAACACCCATATTTCCCACAATATGTGAGCCGCACCCATCAGGTGAAATCAGTTGATAACACGAAGGGTCATCCTTGAAAGCCTCCTCCTCCACTGGTACAAATTCTTCATTAAAATAATCACCTACATTACGGGGAAAACAATGAGTCTAACGCCCAACAAGAATCAGAATTTACTGCAGTGCATATGATGCATGATCACGTGATGCATTACAGAGGAGATCCGTATCTCATCTGTTAGTTTGGGGCGATGGGTAAGTCAATTGATCTCGTGGCTTAACCTGTGTTTCCGATGAGCAACCACGCCAATCAGGGTGTCACCATGAGCCATACTCAGTTGTTTTGTTGAATGCATTGGGGATTTCAGTACAAGAGAATTGAGAATCTTAAGATTCCCGTGGCTTAACCTGTGCCTCCGTGCCCCCTAAGTGGGGGTAGGCACTTCGATAAGGGTGTCACCACGACAACCATTCTCAATCCTCCCGAATTCCCACATGACTATTTACATATATTAAGATGACATACAGCGTGTGAACAGTTTCATAAGCTCTAGGATGATGCATGAATACTGTAAAGTAAAGCAGAGAATTATCACATAATAGAACACAACCAATTTGATCACAATTGTAGACGAACTTTGAATTAAAGGCACCGCACTAACTTATTATAATAAAAGATGTTATATTTTGGGGTGAGAATGTAATATAGGGAAGTCATAAGTTGCAGACTCGGTGTCGTTTTCATTTCACTATCTTATGCAGATTCTTTCAGCATTCATGAAAATCAAGTGCAAGTCCTTACAGATTAAATTCAACCAAGTAATTACTAAGCATGTTCAAATCAGAAATACTAGAGATAAAAACAAGGGCAACCGTGCAAGGTTCCAAAATTAGACATTAGTAATCATGCTTAAACTGATTCACTATGATTGCAATAATAAACTGCTTTAACTGATCCACTACGATTGCTGATTACATTAATAAACAAAACCATTTCCCTCGTCATTTATCAAGACCAGAATTCCAAATAAATTGATGTTAACACCAACAACTACTCACCTTAGTAGTTAACGTTCATACAGTTTAGTTTCCAATAATTCAACAGAAATTTCATATTGTCATTACAACTTCTACACATTAGACTACACATACTTTTCAACCATTCAGCAATCATGCTTTTCAACAAATCAGCAATTTAGCACTAAAAAAACCTGTAATGTAGGGCCATTCATTGGCCAAAACAATATCCCAATTCTTACCTCAATACTCCAGCAGTTACACTTAAGCAAGATCAGTAGCTAATGTGCATTCACTATCCTTCAACTTCCCAAAATTCCTAAGCAAAGATAGCATCCAGATTTAATGCTTACTATCAAATTAACTTAACATAGGGACCCATAATTAGACTAATTAAATCCAAAACTAACCTTTACTCTTACGGTGAAGTGGGAGTTTCCATACAACAATCACACCAATTGATATTACACAGCCTTCACTTAACTCACAATTCTCCTTACACTCACAAGGTAACACTCCCTTACTAATGGTTGTAGAATGGAAAGCTGGAAAGCAAAGGGGGATTCTTACCTCATATAGACAGAAGCTGAGAGAGAGAGGGAGTTGAGTAGCTATAGGGAGTAGCTGGAGAGGAGAAGATGGCATTGCCCACTTCAAGGAGGAGAGGTCCAATGACCAATCACCGCGTGGAAAAGCATCCATAACTCAGGGGAGTATGGATGTCTTGTAGGAGGGCATGAGGAGAGAGGACTTAATCTGTAGGACAAGAAATCAGAAGAGAGAGAAGGGAGACTTAAATAGATTTTCACAGATTTCTAACTTTTCGAACGTTATAAGGCGTCCGAAATCTTTTTCAGACGATACCAATGCACCCAAAAACGCATAAAAATCGGTACAGATTCAAATTGACAACGTCCGCTTCGTCCGCGCCAGATTTCGGACGAGACCGAGGCGTCCGAAATCGTACAGAATTGAGTATAGATTGAAATCAACAACGTCCGCGCCGTCTGCACCCATTTTCGGACGAGGCAGAGTCGTCCAAAAACCCGACAAAACGTGTACAAACTCATTCCTTCAACGTCCGCCTCATCCGCGCCATCTGAATCAAGTTTTTAGACCCCGTCCGAAAATCCTCAATACCCATTTCCTTAACTTTTCATACTTAGATAAATTTTTAACATTAACCCTATACTTTCTATGCACAATTTAACGCGTGTCATCCCACAACATAATGAAATATGCATCTGTATTAATTATTCAAATTTAATACATCGATAAACGGGGAGAATATATTTTCGGGACAACAATACCTTCACAATAGTAGTATTCCCATCAATGACTATTTAACACGTCAAGTACAAAGTATGCATAAATACAATCCTCTCCAATCATATGCTCATTGCATAATCACTTAACATTTATCACTTGCATAAGAGTAATATAGTGCATTTTTGAACATCAATACATTATGCATGCTATCTAGGGTTTCTCTTCTGATTTTCATCCATTTTCAACTATCCATAACTTTTTTCATACTTAACCAAATTCATAAATTCCACAACCTATTTTTCCTTAAGAGGGAACCAGTGAGAAGAAGAAGAAGAAGAAAAAGAGGAAGATTGGATAAAGGAGAAGGCTTCACCATGTAGGAAACTTTGAAGAGGAAATTGCCACTCATAAACTATGAAATAGGAAATAACATAAAGTAAATTACTTAAATTAACTCTTCCTTCTTCTCCAATCCTTAATTCATTTTGGCAACTCTTCTTTGATCCTACTTGGATACTTGAGATGATTTCCATAACTCAACATGCATTTGAACTGAATTTCCAAGGCACTTCCTTACCATTGACACATGAAAGAAATTGTGAATTCATTTCATAGACACCGACAATTACAATTGATAGGCTGTTTTTCCTATTCTCTTAGTAATCAGAAATAGACCAATATACCTTGGACTTAACTTTTCTTTCTTCCCAAATTGCATAACTCCTTTAAACGATGATATTTTAAGAAATACCAAGTCCCCTTCATTAAAATCTAATTCCCATCATCGATGATCCACATAGCTTTTCTATCAAATTTGAGTTGCTTGCATTCTTTGATGAATAATAGCAATCATGTCTGCTGTTTGTTGCACAATTTCAGCTCCATAAAATTCTACCTCACCAACTTCATCCCAATGTAGTGGTGATCGACATTTTCTTCCATACAAAGCCTCTTACAGTGTCATTCCATTCGTAGCTTGAAAACTATTATTGTATGTAAATTCCACTAGGGGCATCATTTTTCCCCAACATACTTGAAATTCCAACACACATGCTCTTAACATATCTTCTAATATTTGAATTGTTCTTTCACTTTGACCATTCATTTGCTAGTGAAATGTATTGCTGGATTTCAATTATGTACCCATTGCCTTATTTAAACCTTTCCCAAATGTAGAAGTAAATCTTAAATCACGGTCTGATATAATTGAAACTGGTACTCTGTGTAAACAAACTATTTCTTTGACATATAATTCGTCATATTGGTTCATCTTATAGGATAGCTTAACTAGCAAGAAATGAACAAGTTTTGTTAATCTATCAATGATTAGCCAAATAGCATTATGCCTTTTAATAGTCTTAGGTAATCCCGTTACGAAGTCCATCGTTATATGTTTCCACTTCCATTTCGTTATTGGCAGTGATTGTAACATTCCTCCTAACCTTTGATGTTCTGCCTTTATTTGTTGACACACTAGACACAATTCTACATGCTTAGCAATAACAACCTTCACACTTGGTCACCAAAAATGCATTTTGAGATCTCTGTAAATTTTATTACACCCGGGATTAATAGAAAAATTTGAAGAGTGAGCTTCACTTAGTATTTCTGTTTGCAACTGTGAACTCATAGGAACATACAATCTATTTTTAAATTTCACAATTCCATTGCTCGAAATTGAGTAGTCCACATATTTCTCCAAAGTTGGGTCCAATTTAAAACTTATACATTTAGCATAATCTTGTTGAGCTTCTTTGATTTTTTTCCAATATTGTAGGTTTCAATGTCATTGTTGATAATATGGAGGCTAATTGCAAAGGAATCATTTGCAAATCCAATTCTTGAACATCTCTTTGAAGTTCATCTGACATTTCACTGCATAGCATATTCATACACGTAATTTTCCTACTCATTGCATGTGCCACAACATTTGCTTTCCCGGGATGATTATTGATCACACAATCATAATCTTTTGCAAATTTCACCCACCGACGCTATCTCATATTTAATTATTTTTTAGTAAAAATATATTTTACACTTTTGTGGTCGGTAAATATTTCACATCACTATCCATACAAATAATGTCTCCATATTTTAAGCGTGAATGCCACCGTGGTAAGTTCTAAATCATAAGTAGGATACTTACCTTCATACAGTTTCAACTGCCTGAAAGCGTAAGCAATCACCCTTCCATCTTGCATAAGTACACCACCCAAGCCACATTTTGAAGCATCACAATTTATACTATAGTTTCCTTCCTCTACTAGTAAGGCTAAAATCAGAGCAGTGGTTAATCTATATTTTAGTTCTTGAAAACTCTTTTCACATTCATTGGTCCACCAAAACCGTATGTTCTTCCTTGTCAAGCTAGTTAGTGGCAGTGCAATCTTGGAAAATCTGTTTATAAAACATTGATAATATCCTGCTAAACCAAGGAAACTTCTCACTTCTCCCACATTTTTCGGTTGACGCCAATCAATAACCACTTGAATTTTAGCTAGATCTACCTCAGTACCATCTTTGAAAATTACATGACCAAGAAAGCTAACTTTCTCTAACCAAAATTCACACTTTGAAAATTTTACATATGACTAGTGTTTTTCCAAAATAGAAAACATAATCTTTACATGTTCCATGTGTTAATCTTTTGTATGAGAATATATTAGAATGTTGTCAATGAAAACAATAATGAACTTGTAACGGCTCGATTTTTCTTATGTTTATAAAAATTGCAAGAAATTTAAAACTTTTCTTTTACTTAAATAATTTTATTTTCAATTGTGTAGTGGAAGATTATTTCATTCTTAAAACCATTTAAAAGACAATAGTAAAATTCTTTTTGTAAAATATTTTTTAAAACACAGCGGAAGACAAAATGAATAAATGAATCATTTTAGAATACAATGAATGATCTCTTTTCTTTTTAAATTTAAATACATTTGCAAAACCTTTACCAACTATTTCTTTTACATCCGTTAGCTTTGCCAGCCACAAGATCCGTCCGTGCAAATCCTTCATCAACTGTCCTTGACTTGTTCATCTATTTCGCGTACATACCTACATCACAGGTAAAACAATGAGCCTAATGTTTAGCAAGAAATATGATGAATGCAATGCTTATGCTCATGCATTCTCATGCGATGCGTTACAGAAAAGAACCTATCTTTTCTGGTATACTAAGAGAAAGGATACATCCTATGGTCAATTGGCTATCTGTCACTCCGATAAGGAGATACATCCTATGGTATCACCACCGATGACCATCACCATTCTCTTTTGTTTAAGGCGTTGGGGATTTCCCTACAAGAGAAGAGGATACATCCTATGGTCCAGGTGGCTAACCATCACTCCGATGGGGAGATACATCCTATGGTGTCGCCACCGATGGACTGTCACCAAATCTCCTGAACCCCCACACACCTATTTACATTTATTATGCATGTCATGCAATATATCAGCAAGAAATAAGGTGAGCTATATGTTTCAGAAAAGAACCTATCTTTTCTGTTATACCGAGAGAAAGGATACATCCTATGGTCATGTGGCTATCCATGACTCCGATAAGGAGATACATCCTATGGCATCACCACCGATGACCATCACCATTCTCTTTTGTTTAAGTCATTGGGGATTTTCACACAAGAGAAGATGATACATTCTATGGTCCATGTGGCTAACTGTCACTCTGATGGGGAGATATATCCTATGGTATCGTCACTAATGGACCGTCACCAAATCTCCCACACCCCCACACACCTATTTACATTTATTATACATGTCATGCAATATGTTAGCAATTTCATAAGCCCTAACATGATGCATGAATGCTAGTTCATATCTATTTAATAATAGTCCTCGAAGTATATGGTCTACAAAATATATAAATGAAATACAAGCAGTCCATTATAATCATGTTCAGCAATAGTTCTAACAATAATTTCAACAATAGGCCAAAATCAATTAAGTAGAATTTAACAAATCGAACCGGTTCAACCTCCTTCCATATTTCCTTTCAATTTTCCTTTTTAATTGTTAATTCCAATCACCTCAATTTTAAATTCTCCTTTTCTCCCACTCTTCATAAAACCAACACAATTATTTCTTTTTCTTTGTCTTCGAACTGCATCGGTTCATGATGAACAAGTTCAACCCTTTATTTCTCATTTCACTTAATCTCCATATCTTCGACCGATCGCTCGACCAAAATCCTAAATTTTGCCATTGTTATATATGTCGGTCGAACCTCACGACCAGGCCCCCAACTGTTGACTCGACCGCAAAATGTCCAAATTTGATTGATTCAAAACCTGTTATTTTTTGGTAATGTATCTCATCTCCATCTCGACTGCAGAGTCAATCGAAACATCAATTTACAATCTGTAACAAATTTCGGTCGGTTAATTCGACCGTAGAGTCGACGTAGTCCGACCGAAACACCACATCACCTATTTTCTCCAAACGTCGACGTTCCATGTCTTATGTTTTGGTTCTTTTTATTTTATTTTCATTATCATATTTATTTAATTACTCCCCATTCAATTTACCCCCAATAAATCTTAACCAAATTTTCCACTTCACTAATCCTAATAATTTCCATATAATAAATCTTCAATAATTATTTCAACAAATAAATCTCCCATAACTATCCAAGTAATCTTATTACACCCAATTAATCTCCCAAATATCCATACTTAATTCTATTACTGTAAATCGGGGTAGTATAAAACTTATCCAAATATTCTTTAAAAATCGAGTTCATTAAATCCATAAATGCTGCTGGAGCGTTGGTCAATCCAAACGACATCCCCAAAAATTCAGAATGTTCGTATCTTGTTCTAAATATTGTTTTTGGAATATCAACAGATTTAACCTTCAATTGATACTATCTTGACCTAAGATCAAAATTTGAAAATACACAGACACCTTGAAACTAATCAAACATATTGTCAATTCTTGGTAAGGGATATTTTTTCTTGATCGTTACTTTATTTAACTCACAATAATTAATACACATACTCATGGACCCTTCATTATTTTTTAACAAATAATACCGGTGCTCCCCATGGTGAAAAGTCGGGTCGTATGAAGGTTGTCTGTTAATTCCTCTAGTTGCACTTTCAATTCTCTTAACTCAGTAGCTGTCATTCTATACGAATTCTTAGAAATAGGTTTAGTAGTAGGATGTAAATCAATTACAAATTCGATTTCTCTATCGGGTGGCAAACTTGGTAAATCATCTAGAGAGACTCCCAAAAAATTCTGAACGATAGGAGTTTCTTCCAGTTTTGCTTTTAATACCACCGTTGTATCCATTACGTTTGTAAGGAAACCCTCACATCCATTTTTCAAAAACTGTTCCTCCTTAAGTGCAGAAATTATTGCTAATTTACTTTTTCCTTTAACTCCTTCAAATATATGATGTTCACCACTAGGAGGATGGAAATAGACTTCCCTCTTTCTACGATTAATGATTGCAAGAAGTAACCAATTCATGCCCAGAATAACATCATACCCTTTCATACCCATAACAATCAAATCGGAATGAAAAATACAATTTTTTATTTTAATAGCACATTCTTTTAAAATACCATTAGATACTAAACAATCACCAAAGGGAAAAAGTACTTTATACTCACTTTTAACTAATTTAGAGAAACAATTTCTTTTCACACAAAAGTTAGATGCAATAAAAGAGTGATTAACTCCAAAATCAATCAAAGCATATGCAGTTATGTCATTAACGTAAATAGTACCTGACATAACCACATGTTGTTCTTCTTCTTCCTCATTTCCAAATAAAGAGAAAACCCTTGGTGCCACCTTTTTTGGTTCTCCACTTAGAGTTGGGAAAATTTAGCAATAGGCCCTGGCTTTTCACATTTAAAACATTGTCGAGTACCCACTCTACACTCTCCGAAGTGGTATTTCTTACATTTCGGACATTGGGTAGGTTCATTTGTTCGGACATTTAATGGTGCAACAACTGTTTCATTCATAATATGTTTGTCTTTCCTTTACTATTCTTCATTATTTGATGACCTTTTAATTCCTTTATTCAAAGATTGTCCACCCCTTTGCCATTTATTTTGATTATTTCTCCAAATACTTTGATTTACTTCTCTTTATCTGGCCACCATAAGTTCAGCATCTTCAACTTCTAATGCTTTAGAAACAATATTTGTGTATGGTATGTCTTAAGTGCTGAAGATTTTAATGCCTCTAAAAATTTCAACCCTCAGCCCTTGCACAAATTGATGAACCTTATGTTCGTTGTTTTCCACCATATGTGATGTGAACAGAGACAATGACTCAAATTTTTGTATGTATTTTGAAACAGACCCAGTTTGGTGCAATTGTACAAACTCCACCAATTTCTTAGTTCAGATAGTGTGGTTGAAATATTTTTCATAAAAGATTTATGGTTTGAACATCCTAAACTGATTTTATAGAATCCCACTTGAATCTTGTGTCTAGAATCAACAAATAAGTAGCACAAGAAACCTTCTTAGACTCTTTGATTTTTGCATAATCAAATATATCTTCTAAAGATCTTATCCACTCCTTGGCTCCCATGTCATTGAAGATATTCCAATTGACACTTGGAGGCTTTAATGTAATACCCTGAAAATTTGTCTACACGAAAATACATCTATATGGCAATTAGACATGGTGCATTGTAATTGTTGAGTTGTTTATATAGTTAAAGATAATGAGGTTGTTAATGTTTAAGGATATATTGGATTTATATGGTGTTAGCATTGTGAGAAGGGTAAGTGTAACCCATTAAGTAAGAGAATTATCAATTAAACAAAGAGTAAAATACAAACTAGATGGCGGTCGATCAAATGAGGAAGGAGTGGTCGATCTTCTACTGTGCAGAATATCACCAAGAGCAGGCAATTTGGAAGCAATCGATCAGCTAAAGATGGATGATCAACCAATTCTAAAGAAAAATCTATACAGATTGTAACAAATTTGGTAGTGGTCGATCGTCTATTAAGGCAGTGATTGACTGGTATTTCTGGAAAAGGCAGATTTGCAGTTGATTGTCGATGAATCGCGATCGATCGTGGTCATGGAGATTATAATTCTAATGATTTGCAGTCGAACACAAGAAGAGGGTGATTGACCGGGACACAGACAATAGCCCAGAAAAGGACTAACCGTCGTTTTGGAAAGTGAAGGGGTACGTAGAAATCAAATTTTTGTGACTTGTTATCTTCCTGTAACGAATATAAACTTGTCATTTGTGGAAATTCGCAAAAGAAAAACACAGTCTTTTGGTGTTCTCTCAAGCTTTGCGTGTTTGGTTCCCTAGAGGATACTGCTGTGTTTTGTGCAGTGCTGCGGGAGAAGTTGATAGGAAAGGGATTAGAGAAGATAGGTAAAAGATTATGCTTGTGTTTTGCTAGAGGTGGCCTACATCACAAGAATAGGATTGTTTTGGTGTTGCTTCTTGATGGATATGTTTGCTAAATGGATTCTGTCGTGTTTATAGTTACTATTTCAATGAAAACTTGCTGATGATAATGTTAGTTGGATTGAATTGTGCCTGTAATATAGAAGAGTGATTAGAATCGGTTAATGATGGAATTCCTTGATAGAAATTGTTGGTTTTGTTCTTTGTTCATCTCATTTTGTTAGATAGAGTTCTGAGACCTGTTGTTCAACTGATATTGGTTTACTATAAATTACTTTCATCGACTGCTTGATAGCATAACGCATAGAGGAGAATGATAAAATACTTGGATAAGACTCTGTTGGATAAACTATTTTTTGGCATGATTCTCTGTTTGCTTTTTGATGATTGGTACACATGCAACATAGTAGAATAATAGTGTTATACAATTGGTAGTTGGAATTGATCCCTACTTGATATTGTGTTGATGCAAACTGTTAGAAATAATGTTGAACATGCTGATTTCTACCTTATTGAGATGTTAGTTTACAACAAGTATTGGATTGATTGAAGTTGTCTTGTTGTTTCATGCTTCAATAGTTTGTTGAATAAACAGTATCGTTTCATCAATGTATAGTATGAACTATTGTGTGACATACATTCATGACATGCATCATTAGTAGAAATGTTTTAATAAGGATGCATATACATGCATTGCACGGGAATAAAACATACCTAATAAATGTAAATAGACGTAGAAGATTGGGGAGATTAGTAATGAATCTACTTTGGAGAACTACGAGACAATGTATCTCTTCCCGTGTAGGGATTGAGCAATGGTTCTGCCCAGGTTAGATCTTGAGGATGTATCTATTCTATTATGTAGAAAATCTTCAATGTTCTGTATTATATTGAGACTATGATTAAAGAACAGAAAGAATATGTTCTTTTTTGACATGAAAGACATGAGCATGGAGTAAGAATGAGCATTCATTTCATTTATCTTTTACTAGGTGTTAGACTCACAATTTCTCTTGTGATGTAGGTGATGATTGTGATCCTAATGAAGTGTACATGGAAGTGCTTGTGTTACCCAATGAGTATTGACCTTGGGGGTTATGGCTCAAAAAATGGAATAAAGTGTGTTAAGTGTTTTTAAAATTTTAAATGTTTTCTAGTTGTGACAAACGTTTTAAACAGTTTTAAAGCATGTTAATGTTGTTTATTCTAAATAGTATTAAAGTAATGAACTGTATGTTTTAGTATTTACAAAGACTTATGCTTTTGTTTACTCTGCTTTACCCTTCACATATTTTTACAAATGAATTTAAAAAAAAAGAATTTTTTTTTATGGAAAATGGGACGTTACATTTAATCTTCTAAACTTCTCCCATCCTGCCTCCTCTTGAACCATTACTTGTTGTGCATTTCTATTTTATTCCCTTTCTATAAAATGTTCTAAGTAATGAAACTGTCATTTTACCATGGTAGTCAACAAGTCAATTGCTTCATCTCTTTCATCCCTGTTAATAACATTTTCTTGGCCAACAATCTCATCCCTCTCATCATTATCTTGCACACGTCTCCTAGTTCCCCTCACCATTATATTGTAATAGAATAAATTTCATATAGTGAAAGAACAAATTTATGTAACATAATTAAACTTACAGTTGAAGAAGTATTCCACGATAAGTCTTGCGTTACCGACAGTCTATAGGAACATATTTGACCTAGTTATGCTCTGATACCATAATTTGTCACGACCCGTTTTACATTTTACCCTTTCCTTGTCATTTTTTTAAACGTGTGAAGGGAAATGAAAGCGATAGCGGAAGGAAACAATATTTCCAAAAGGCACATTTTTCACATTAAAACTATTAAAAGATTCTTAACACACTTTATATAATTTACATTATAACCTCATTTTTAGTGAGTCACAACTCATAGATCAAAATGTGCTGGGTAACGGAAGCGCTCATCATGGTCATGCTCCTTCAACTATAGTTTTTTTTTGTCACGCTATGTTTACTTCATTTGGATCGAATTCCTCAGCAACATCACAAGACTAAACTATAAGCCTAACATAACTCAATACTCATGTTGTTCATTTCAGAAAAGAACCTATCTTTTTTGTTCATCATTTATAGCGACATAACAGTCCAAAACGTTGGAGATTATCAGTCCAAGAGAAAAGATACATCCTAGGGTCCATCTTGGGTAGAACCGTACTCAATCCCAACGAGGGATAAGATATATCATCCTATAGTTCTCCAAAATAGGATCATTGATGATCCCCTCAACCTCCAACACCTATTTACATTATTCAGTTCATTTCATTTACATTACAATGCATATGAATGCCAATGATATCATATCATACTTAAATCATGATGCATGACGTGTATGCATTTCATTCAACATTTAAACCTAAGTTCAACATTTTACCATCACATTACTATCATTAACATAATCAAAGCAGTATATCAAACAACATGATCATCACCAAACTAGCAATCTACCAAAACAATATTTCAAACAACATTACAAAACAATATAACCTAATGTCTTGTGTTGTAGACCACCATGGTCAAACATATGCATATCTCTTACCTTGGTCCTTAAAGATTGCCTCACTTGGAGTATCTTTTTGAACAATAGTACCTTCATAACCATTAAACATTCATCAACATTTAGGATAGGATCATAATCATGCATTCTAGGGTTTTGCCCAAAATATCACCTATATTTGATTAATCATAACTTCCACAATATTAAACTAAATCCAAAAATTCAAGAACCTACACCTCCCTTAAGATGTATTTAATAACATATCAAATTGGTTTAACTCAAAAATTTTAGGAAGGCAATCAACAATCAGCAAATACTTAACCTACCCGATTTCAATCTTTTTATCCATTTTTACTTCATCCTTCAATCATACTTCGATAACCTTATAAAGATTCTTAAAAAAACTATGGAGGAACTTAACATACCTTGTACTTTGAAGAAACAAGAGAAGAAAATTATGGAGAGGATCTTGAGAGAGAAACCTTTCTTTTCCTTTAGAATGTCTAAGTGTTCATCCTTTAATCTCCACGTTTTTATCCTTCTTTAGCTCCAAGCTGGAGGTGCAGCTTAGCAAGGCAAGCATTCAGACTTCCACCTTAGTTGCCTCCAATTAAAAAGTGAAATTCAGCAAGAATTCAGGTGACCTTTGGTATTTTGGTCGACTAATTTTTTTTTGTTGGACCACTTTTCTTCCTAAAATCCTTTAGTCACCCATCGATCGCTCGTTACAAAAATCACCTAAAGCGCATCATTTTGTATCAAAGCCTATTTTGATCCTATTAGCCATTGATTTATGTGTGTTTTTGAACCCTAACATGATGATTTGACGTGGTGCTATTATCTCTCAAAATCGTGACTTGAATGTTCAACCACCAATACAACCTCCATTGAACGAATCTAAGCTTAGTACTCATAATCAACTTGATCAGTTGAGAGTTTCTCTCTCTCAAATTACTCAACAACTTCAAACATTCACAAATCATAGTGTTAGGGCTACAAACTAAGGAGGTTGTAGATGTGGAGGTTATCTTATGGACTCTATTAAGAAAGAAGCAAGCTTAAAGATTTCTATTCCATATTTTAGAGTAGTCAACTGGGAAGATGAATACATGGAATGAGAAGAAGAGGTTGACAAAATTTTTTAAAATTGCCTTTTCAGTTGCTTCATCAAGACTCACAGAACGAACATCATTGTAGTGGAGAAACCTTAAATTTCAGAGAAGAAGAGATGAAGAAGAAGCCATAAACACATGGGTTATGATAAAAAGATTCATGAAAAAAAGACATGCTTCAAAATATTTCAAGTCAATTATGCTTTCCCTCCCTCTATTTACTGTGAGAAGATTAAGTTAATCAAAAGCTCAAGTATTTATAATATAATGGCAAAAGAGTTATAAATAAAGTGTTGGAATGATGGCCATATTAGATGCTCCACGTGTTCTTGTTGTCGACAAGCTCATATATTTTGTTCGAAGCAAAACGTAGAAGACACAGAGACTACATCAAATTTCATGGAGAGCAAAGAGTTAGTTCTAGAACTATAATGCCCTTTTCTGTAAATCTTAATTTTCTTATAATTTGTTTTTTTAAATAATGACAGTTAAAACCTGTCACTTAAATACTATTTGAAATAAAATCATATTTTAAACCAACTATAAATCCATGTATAGATGAAACATATGCAGCGGAAAACTATAACCAATTTAATACATGATTCTTTTAGAACATATATTGAAACTACTTTACATATCACATAAAATATTTAAAATCCTTGTCTATTTAAAATCCCTTAGCTCATGGTCAATAGTCCCAACAAAATAGAGTGCTCACCACGACATGTCCATCAACATGTATCTTTGTCATAAAGTCTCATTATGACTTCTTTACCAACAACACAAGGTTCATCTATAAGTCTAAGATTTAGCAAGTAGTGTATAAGTGTAGCGACCCATTTTCTTGTACTTAAAACATAGCAATTTAAAGCACTTTTTTTTAAAAAAATTGTGTAGCAAAAGACTTTTTGTATTTAAAACATTGGAGAAATAGTTGAATAAAATGGCAAACATAAAATTATTTCAATAAATCTTTAAACTTTACAAAACATGGCATAAATTAAAAACCATTTACATTCCTTTATCCTTTATCCTTTAGCCCAACCAGCCACAAGATCTGCAACGTGTAAATCCTAGATCAACTGCTCATATATTTCTTTATCATCCTACTTACCAATATTAGAAGACTTAGACTATGAGACTAAGGCTCAGTAAGAGATAGAAAATATGCTATGCACATGCTATGCATTTTATAAAACAAATGCAATTTTTGTTTTCATTTTTCTTTTACCTTTAACTTTACATTTCCCTTTACCGTACGAGGTAGAGTGACACCTATTAACCCACATATGGTAGCCATCTTAAGAACCCGTACCCCGTTACATCTATTTATGTTTATTTCCATAATATGTCAATTTCATTTTCAAAACATATGCATAAAACATTTATGTACATTTTCATTAAAACCATAATGCATGAAAGACATATGATCAATACAATGCACATTATCATCTATACAATTCATATCACAACAACAATTTACATTTCCTACATTTATCATATCATTAACAATCAACATTTTATTCTTCAATCACATCATTACGAACCTCATATATTTCCTATAACTAAACACATATGATGTAACGACCCGGATTCTTATACCGTATTAAAAGTACGTTGATATTTACTAAAACAAGTCTCAGAGTCAAATCTTTATTTTAAAACAAATCTTTTCGTAAAAGAATTATCAGAGTGCTAAAATCTGATCGTTACCAAAAGCTCATTTTAAATAGTGAAGAACTTCCATTCACGATTTGCGGAAGCAATAAAGAAATTCGTTCTTAAAAGTTGTGGAAGCATAACTAAACAGAAATCCAACTTACGAAAACTGTCATTTGTCAGAGAAAACTATGAGTAACAATTTTAGTGGAAACGTAATTGAGAGCATCATGTAAAGTAATAACTTAACCTCAAATGTTTAAGTTTTCAAAGATAAATCCACCTACTATTCATGATAAATATTCGATAATGGTAAAAGAAAAATTAACGTTCACCAAAATAAATCTTGACGTTAGCCCTTAAGAAATTTCTTCTTCTTCATTTATTTAGTGTCGTACTATTACTCCGCTGGCGTCTCTATCAGATCTACCACATGCCCCACGGGAGTTGCCTCCTTCGCTGCTCTAAGTAAAATCACTTCATTACCTACACCACAAGTAAGGACGTGAGCTTATGCTTAGTAAGGAAATAGGGAAAAACATATGCATATGTCTCTCTTTAAGTTCCTTTGGAATGGGGGCCACCCAAACCAACTATTTCATTACGTTTCGTTCTTTCATTGTTTCTTTACTCGTATTTCAAGCTAGAGATTGGAAGACCCGTATGGGATGGTATAGTGGGTCGGACCTAACCTCCTATGGGCAACTAGGTCCCATTCCCGATATTGTAAGGGCATTGCCTAATTTCCAGGCTAGGACCGCTACCCATCCGCTTCCCAACTCCCTTATTCCTTTCCTTCGTCTTTTCTTATCATTTTACTTTCCTTACCATGCATGTGAGTACTACCCTGAGAGGGTACTCCCTATTTTGTTTGTATTATCTGAATGTATGAGGACACTCCTATCTAAACATACATGGATACCAAACAACAATACTTTAAGGAATTTACAATAAAATAGCATAACATAACACGTAAGGTAAACAAGGTGTACTCATGTAGGATGCTATGATAACATGCCAATGGTTAAATTAAAATTAATTAAGCATAATTATCATACAAATTATTAAACGAAATGAAATCATATATTAGTAATCTAACAATGGGGTGAGCTCTATCGACATACAATAGCGTGCGATTACTGAATTAAATAACAAAATGAAATAACAGAAACATGCTTCTTAAAGGGGTAATGAACAACAGTAAAATCTCACGACAACGAAAATGTGCAAATCCACGATTATGAATAAACTATAGCAGCGAAGAATTAAAATCAGGATAGCGAACATGCATTTTATCGATTATATACAACAGCGAAAAAGACATGCTTCTTAGATGATATTGAGCATTAGTAAAGCATTGAAACTAAAAACAATGAGGCATGCTTTAACGATGAACCTAACAGCAGAAATGGTCAACTAATCATGCTCTTAAACAATTAATAATGCAACAGAAAAATAAATACTAATCATGCGTTAAATTGACTAATAAAACAATAGTGATATACAATTTCATAGGCTACAGAGCATGCTTTTGAATGACTAAACAACGATAATTATTCGCAAAGTAAAGCAGCGAATTGAGTCTACCAATCATGCTTCTTAACAGCAATAAGTAGCCGTAGCAATGATGAATAGAATAGCGGATCATGCTTTCCTAAATAGCAGTCACAATGATGAAACAAAACAACGAATCGTGCTTTTTGACAGTTAGAGTCTACAACATCGTTATCAATTTGGAACAGTAAGACATGCTTCTTCTAGGTTAATAATACAGGATAAAATAAATGCTTTTTAATTACTAAAATCTACAGCTATAAGACATGTTTATTAACGACTAAACAATCAGCAGAAAAATTGTCCAAGGTAGAACAACGAAATGTGCATCTTAAACGGTTATCTGCTGAAACGAAAGTATCAAAACAGGGCAGTGGGGACATGCTTTCTTAATTTCGAAACAAAATAGCGGAACATGCTTCTACATAACAAGTATAACAAGTTTATCCAGGCTTAAAGGAGAAGAAACTTATAGATCATGTTGTTTTAAAGACTACTTAGAGACGAACAATAGTAGATGATTATGTGCAGAACCAGAAAATAAACAACAAAACAACGAACGATATGCTTTATGCAGAACACACAAATAGTAAGCTAGACGGTAGCAAAGATATGCTTATACTGGAAGTAATTAATGAATGACATACTTTACACAGACTGAACAAATAGACAGCATACCTATAACCACACACTTTTACAAAAATATGAGAACTTTTAGAAAAGAAAAACGCAGGGTTCACTCTATCAACTTAACATCAGTTCCTGAGTAAGCATATAAATCGTAGAAACAAGGTACAACAAGGCATTCATTACTTCTTTCATAGTCTCACCTTACCATATTTATCTCTAGTCAATACCCTTATCAAGTGAGGTAAACGTTGAATGAAACAGTAAAGTAAATGAACAAGAAATAACGGAGTTCTACAAAGTTAGGAAGAAGGTTTACAGAAACAAAACGTTCAAGGGGTTTACAAGTTTTAACCATAACAGCAAAATATATCACTTTTAGTTCAACTTATCCAAACGTAGCATCTTTAACCTCATCACTCCCTTGATCACAAGTTAGTCCCATGGTTAAATAAGTATGAGAACATAACTACAGAAAAGTAAAAAGATAGCACTAACCAGAGAAGAAACCATGGCAATGAAACAAAACAAATATAGCGGAACAACATTGAGACCTTAAAATCAACACTCACCCACTCATATACTTGGGTGTAGGGCCTTCAAATGGCCACTGACTACCCACTCCTTGCCTTGTAGAAGACTCTACAACCAACAGCAGCTTCCCCTTCTTTCACCACACTTCACGCAGCAACACTCCCAAAAAAACAAAAACCAAACTAGAACAGTGAAGGAGGAAAGGAGGAAGCTGGAGGTGAAATAGGGCTTTCTTTTAGGGACACATTGTACGTGAGGCAGAGGGAGGAGCAGGAAGAAAATAATTTTCATTTAACTCTTTAGCCCAGCCAGCCACAAGATCCATCGTGCAAATCCTTCATCGACTGTCTCTCAATCTGTTCACCTGTGCGTGTACCTACATCGCAAGACTTAACTAATGAGCCTAATGCTCAGTAAGTGATATAAAATAAAAAGGTATGATGCACATGTCATGCAACTTTTAAATCTCTTTTTGTTTTCTGTTTCTGCTTCTCTTCTTTCTTTCTTTTATTTTCTTTTATCATTTTCTTGATCTTAACTTTGCTTTATATTGACTTTACTTTATTGTTCCTTTCTTCACTTGATTGTTACTTTACTTTATCTTGAAAGACGTTGGAGATATCTAAAGTTGACAAGGAGAACCTCACATCCCCAGCGACCCCGTTTATCTTTATCTTTACTTTATCTTGAAAGGCGTTGGAAATGTCTAAACTTGACGAGAAGGAGCAGCCAACTCAACCTCACATTTCCAAACGACCCCATTGTATGTTTATTGTTGTCTTAATCTTGAAAGGCGTCGGAAATTTCTAAACTTGACGAAGAGGAGTAGTCGACTCAACCTCACATTTCCAGAAGACCCTGTTTATGTTTGTTGTGTGTCTTAATCTTGAAAGGTGTTGGAGATGTCTAAACTTGACGAGGAGGATCAACTAACTCAACCTCACATCCCAGACGACCCCGTTTATGTTTATCTTTATCTTGAAAGTGTTAGAGATGTCTAAACTTGACGAGGAGGGGCGGCTAACCCAACCTCACATCTCGTCACACCCATTTACATTCATTTCTTTACGTTTCACAACCGTCTCGTTTCTTCTTTGTTTCCTTCTTGTCATTTTGTAATCATTTTGTTTCTTCTTTGTTTCCTTTTCAAAAGTATGCATGGAGACCATTTTTGTATCTTTTGAAAACTATGATGTATGATGCTCGTGAATGCATACATTCTCTATTAGAAGAACTTAATAAAACAACCAAAACAATTCAAAATCATGGTTATAAATACTGTAAACAATGAAACGTTCTATTAAAACTGTAAACATCGAAACATACTATTTAAAACTGTAAACACCGAAACATGGCATTAAATACTATAAACAACGAAACATGCATCTCCTATTCTTGCGATGTAGGGCCCTAAGGACTAAAGCACATGCGTATCACTTAGTTGGCATCCCTAGCGCGAATTCAGAGCATGTAGATAAATCATGCATCTTCAAGATACTATGCATGTATGTCGGATTAAATTCATGTACTGTCTGAATTAAGTTAAGTATTATGCACGTTAATACATGCTCTGTACATTTGGATGATTTATCTACAACATTTGGATGATTTCTCTTTTATACCTTAGAAAGGTTGAAGATAAATCATCCAAATGTACAGAGCATGTATTAACGTGCAGAATACTTAACTTAATTCAGACAGTACATGAATTTAATCCGACATACATGCATAGTATCTCAAGCAACCAAAACCAATCCCAACATATTCTTGCTTCCTGTAGTAACCAACGAAGAGTATTCCACACACCAATCATTAAATCTTTACATTCTCAACAACCAACAAAGAACCAACAAATAATCTCAACTAATTACCCCCAACACTATATTCCTATCACCAAAGGCAGAGGTCATTCAATTTATTCCATTGCATTTTCAGACATCACAGCAAGAAAATAACAATCAACATGTCTAACCAAAATTTTACAATCATGTGATTTAGGGGCCATATGTCCAGCAAAACAAATCACGACACATTCATGCCCTTGGAATTAACCAACATTAACCAGAGACACAAAATCAACACTAACAGTAGTATATTACACAACCAACCGAGATGACAGTCAAACAACAGTTCACAATCGATAGATTTCTTTACATAAAACTTAACCCATCTCCATTGTTTGGTAGCAACCTGAAAGACACAAAACAAAACAGCAATGCCAATCCCATAACTGAGCAGATCTTTTGTACACTAACAACTAATAACATAAATCTTAGCCCAAATTAACATCTCCCTTACCTAAAGACAGGAGAACTTCTTCTTCTTCCCTAACTCATGGCCGTTTCAATATCCAATTCTCTTCTCTTCGCTGCCAGCTTCCTGCCATCTCCAACACTTGTTCACGGTTAACAGAACAATACACACACAGAGGATAGAATCTCACCTTCCGTATCCCTCAGTCATCCACCGATTTTAAAGGCAGCAGAGGAGACTAGTGACACCAAGCTGATGGGAAGATCACCCACACCAAGGAGAGTGGTCCATTGCTCAATCTCCACGTGGAAAGTTGCTATCATTTTGGGAGAAGAAATAAATCGGCTCAATTTGGAAACCACAGACTCGGATTGATGCCCTGCCTCAGACACCATCCTCGCCCATGCCGACACCAAAACGCCTCTCCACCGACGCCAAATCAACCAAAATCGGAAGCCAAGAAGGTGACCATCAAAGATAGAGCATTGACTTACCTCCACCGGTGAATCGCAGCTCCAATTCTGACTCCGAAGCCGCGGTACACCGAGCCCTAGCTCGCCATTCTTCGTGCCGTCCGTTACCATTCGCCGAACGTCTCCCGCAGTCATTGCCGATAATCAGCACGTCGGACAACGCGCACCCGAGCTGCAACG
The DNA here is from genome assembly GCA_022433065.1 of Begonia loranthoides. Taxonomy (NCBI): domain Eukaryota; kingdom Viridiplantae; phylum Streptophyta; class Magnoliopsida; order Cucurbitales; family Begoniaceae; genus Begonia; species Begonia loranthoides. The sequence goes on from CM039485.1 coordinate 11,711,139, forward strand.
ATGTCTCCTACTTCCGATCGTTCACCCGGTTTCTCTCAGCCACTCTCACGTTTTCTCCCCCTTCTCTTTTCTAATTTTCTTCTCTAATTCTTCAATTTAATTAAAATAAAAACCAATTTAATTAATTCCTCATTTCATTTCCCTTTAAATTATTAAATTTTTCATTTAATTATTTTCATCCCAATTTCCAATTTTCTTTTCTCCGAATATTACTTGATGATAATTATCGGTCCAATTAAAATTCTTCAATTCGGCTTCCAAAATGATTATCCAATAATTGATATAATTAGTCCCAATAATTATTTTTTCTAAACTTATACCCTAATTAGTTTCTCGTTAAATAAATCATTGATTATTATCCAAATATTCCCTTAATCAATTATCTTATCAAATAAATCTCTAATTATCCTTAATTAATTCTGCGACGAAAATTGGGGTATTACAAATGCAGGGTTCACTCTATCAACTTAACATCAGTTCCTGAATAAGCATATAAATCGTAGAAACAAGGTACAGCAAGGCATTCATTACTTATTTCATAGTCTCACGTTACCATACTTATCTCTAGTCAATACCCTTATCGAGTGAGGTAAACGTTGAATGAAACAGTAAAGTAAATGAACAAGAAATAACGGAGTTCTACAAAGTCAAGAAGAATGTTTACAGAAACAAAATGTTCAAGGAGTCTACAGGTTTTAACCATAACAGCAAAATATATCACTTTTAGTTCAGCTTATCCAAATGTAGCATCTTTAACCTCATCACTCCCTTGATCACAAGTTAGTCCCATGGTTGAATAAGTATGAGAACATAACTACAGAAAAATAAAAAGATAGCACTAACCAGAGAAGAAACCACAGCAACGAAATAGAACAAATATAGCAGAACAACATTGAGACCTTAAAATCAACACTCACGCACTCATATACTTGGGTGTAGGGCCTCCAAATGGCCACCGACTACCCACTCCTTACCTTGTAGATGACTCTACAACCAGCAACAGCTTCCCTTTCTTTCACCACACTTCACACAGCAACACTCCCCAAAAAAAAAAAAACCAAACTAGAATAGTGAAGGAGGAAGCTGGAGGTGAAATAGGGCTTTCTCTTGGGGATACATCATATGTGAGGCAGAGGGAAGAGCAGGGAACAAATCCTCTACGGGTCGGGATCGTGGGTGTGAGGCCGAGTCTGTCTGTATTTCCATTGGTTCCTGTCGTTTTCGTTCTGACTTAATTTTTATTCTGTTGCTGAACTGCGATGATTCGGATGGGTGTGAATGATTCGATCCCGTCCGCAGTTGTCCGCAAGACCAAAATCCGTAGGCTAAACCACACTTGGGGACGAGGAGAGGCGTCCCCACTTTCATCCGTACTGTCTGTAGTCGGGGTTTGGACGCCATTTGGCGTCCGCACATGTTGTTCGCACAAGTTTAAAAATCAAACAGATTCAATTCGGATGAGCTCTTCCTCATCTGCATCGTTCGCACGCATCGTCCAAATGTGTCCAAGAATTGGACAGATTCAATTTGGACGACTCTCCTCTTCGTCCGCATGCGTCTGAAATTGTCCTAACGTCTCCAGACTTAAACAGATTCGATGCGGACGTGTCCTGTTCGCGTCCGCATCGTCCGTGTCCGTGTCCATGTCCTAAAGTATCCAGACTTAAACAGATTCGTTGCAGACGCATTCTTCCTCGTCCGCAAGGTCGTCCGGAAGTCCATGTTGCGCCGAAGTTCGGATGCGTCTTCACTTCCCCGAAGTCATCCCAAGTCGAGGCGACATTCCAGGTGTGTTGCAGACGACACTTTACATCCGTAACGTCTTCCTCAGGCGTCCTAATGGACCAAAAGTCCATTTCCTTTGCATTTTCGATTAAGTTTTTATCCGAATCGGATTACCCACACAGTAATGAGTCATGACTCAACACACATATCAAACAATTTCCTAAAGTCATGAGTAATGAGTCATGACTCAACATACATATATTACGCCAATTTTTACTTCCAAAGTTTGATTACATCGTTTAGCGAAAAAATTAGGATCGGGTTGTTTCATGTGAGCATACAAGTAATCATGCCATATCATAATAATATCCCCATATATACACAACATATCAAACAATTTCCTAAATTCTTGTGATGTAGTCCAATAGGCCAAAAACACACATATCTCTTACCTAAATTCCTTAGAACGAAATCTTGAAAGTGTCCGTAATTACCCCTTTGATCTTTAACAACTTGAACATACCAATACCAAATTAGAATGAGTAAAGGCTAAACATAACTTAAATCATCTATAATTTCAACTAATTGTAATACCTTAAATTTTTTCATATAAGTTTGGTTAGGAAATTTGTTTAGAATTGTCATATAATATATGTGTCAGTTTTGTGTAATACACCTGTAACGACCCGGTTTTTTTTTCCTTTAAAAATTTGCTAAAATTTAAAAATTTTATCAAACCGCTAAAGCCTTAAGTTAAAACCTTTTTAATATAATATCAGAGTGCAAAACCGAACCGTTAAAACCTTTTTTGTTAAAACATAGCGGAAGCTGCTGTAAAGTCTTTGTGAAAACATAATGGATTTATTAAAACATAGAGGAAGTGTAAATCGTTTGAGATGTGAAAAATAAACAATTAAATACTGTGTTTGCGAACTGAAGACTAAACCATTAAATACAATTTAATTACAACCGTTCTCTCTTTTACTCTCTTCAGTCTGGCCAGCCACGAGTCTCGCGCGTGCAAATCCTTCATCCCTGCTTTTTGATCTATTAGTCGTCTTCTCATATAAGTACCTACACCTACCAACAAGTAAATTGTAAGCCCATAGGCTTAGTAAGGAAAAGGGGTTTATGCAGTATGATATGCCTCTCTTTAGTCCTTTTGGAATGGGGGCCACCCAAACTAATCCTTTTCATTAAGTTGTTGGTTCTTTAGTTCTTTACGCGTACATCGAGCTAGAGATTTGAGAGTTCTTAGGGGATGGTATAGTTGATTAGATCTAACCATTTACTTGCAACTAACTCCCCTCTACCGACAAGGTAGGGGGCTTCGCCTAGCTATAGACTAGAGCTGCTACCCATCTGCCCTCCAACTCCCTTTTTCTTCATTTTTCTTCATTTTTCCTCACACAATGCATGTGTGAGTACCACCCCGGGTGGCACTCCCTATGGGTTTCTATTAACATGATGCATGATGATACATTCTCTAACTAGCATGTTGCATGATGCAGTATAACGTAACATTAACAATAACTGAATTGCACATATAAAAGAAAGTAATTGAATAGCAGAAATTGAAAGCACATAACAGAGAACAATGATATTAAATTGAAAACAACGAAACACGTAAGGAAATCCAACAACAAATATTATGGAAATTAAATAGCGAATCATGAAAGGAATACAGAAACTAAATACACATATATGAACAATATACAATGAATTATAGCATGCTTGAACTTATGGAACACAACAATAAATGAAACAGAGTTGTTACATACTATGAATCAACATGTTAGTTATCCTAGTTCATTTACATGCTCAGGAAATAACTACATTTATTATTCTAGTTAGATATCCAAATTAGTTAACATGCTCAAGTAGAGTTACCATTTTTATTCTAGTTAATTATCCTAATTAATTTACATGCTCAAGAAAGATTATGGTTATTATTCTAGTTAGTTATCCTAGTTACTTAACATGCTCCGGAAGATCACCATTATTAGCCTAGTTAGTTATACTAGATAATTTACATGTTAAAGATAGATTACAAATACAGAAATTAACATGCTCGTATTTAGGGTATTGACATGTGTTGAATTCTAATTAGCACGGACAGGTCTAAACTAACAACAATGGTATAATATTGTCACTAACATATAAGGAAATTACCACTACAACAAATAAGAAAACAAAAGTACATAACGAAACCATTAGTAAGGAAGCTACCATCATTTACGCACTAAGCATTCATTCCATTCAACCATTAAGCATTCATCACAACATCGATCTCTATCAAAACCTCTATCAAAGTAAAGCATTTGTAATAAAGGAAAGAAGAGAATTGCAAGAAACTAGCAACGAAAGAGTTAATATCAAACCATTATAATAGTTAACTAACATGCATGAGGATTAATAGTTAATTAACATGCTTGAAGATTAAACAAGTAATAATTGACTAACATGCATGAAGATTAATAGTTATTTGACATGCTTGAAAATTAAACAAGTAATAGTTAACTAACATGCATGAAGATTAATTGTAACATGTTCGGATTGATTTATAATTTAATTGATTAGTCAAACAACCTAGTTAATTAATATGCTGCTAATATCATGAACATGCTAACTAGTTGATCACTTGTTATCCTAGTAATTTATCATGCTCATTAGCTAGTTACTCTAGTTAAGTTAGTTAATCAACATGCTTGTCTAGTTAATTGTTCTAATTAGTTAATTGCTCTAAATAATTGACATGCGTCAAGAAATAATCAAGTTAATTAAACATACTCAACTAGTTAATTAACATGTTCAACTAGTTAGTTAGTTAATTAACATGCTCAAGGATTAGTTATTAATTAAACAACTAGTTAAATATGCTCGAATTAGTTATTTAACGACTAGTTAATTAATTAATTAACTAAACATGCTCAAGTTTAATTAGTTAATTAATCATGCTCAAGTCTAGTAAATTACTCTAATTAAGTTAATTAACATGCTCTTAATTTTTCTAGTTAAATTAAGTTATCATACTTAAGTCTAGTTAATTAAACATGCTTAAGAAGATTATAACTAATTAGTCAACATACCCCAATAGATTTATTCACATGCTTAGATTTACTAATTAGTTCACATGCCTAGATTATTAATTGATCGTTTAAACTACAGTAAATTGATTAACATGCTCCAGATTATTACTTAGTTCATTATCCCAAGATTCTAGTTAATTAGCCATTAAACAAGCTTAGGATTTATTAGCAATTTAACAGACAAAGATATGTAGCAGAACCATATATATGCATAAATGAAGAAATTAAACGCAGGGAATTAAACTAAATATAGTAGAATATTACAACTAGCAAGTTGATAAAGAACTGGGTCATCTTGAAGGCATAGATCGCAACTCGTTCGTTCGTTCATACTTTTCAAGTCATTACTCCTTTAATCATTCATCAACTGTATATCAATGTAAAACATTTATAATAGGACTAAACAGAGCTAACAACAAGAACAAAGCTATCACCAAAAGAAATATCTGTAGAGTATCAACAATCAAACATTTAATTGCAGAACCAACAACGAATATCACAAAGCTACCAGAATCTACAGAGTACAATCAATCTACACTATCAATCAATAAGGAAGCACAACTCACGCACTCTACTTGTGGGTAGGTCCACCACTGGCCAAGACACACCCAAGTCCTTACCAGTTAGGAAGAAGAACACTCACGGATAGCACTCCAGCTCCCAACAGCAGCTCACTCCAGCTTTCACAAATATTAGCTCCTAGCAACCCTAAGCTTCACTCATGAATCTCTTAGGTAGGAGAAATCACACAACTCACATGCAGGGAGAGAAACCACTAGCTCACTTGCTGGAACACTCACCCGCAGGGGATTCACTCAAGTTCACATGCAGAACACCTGAACCTACACAAGCTCACAACAAATCCTTCACTCTCCACACACTCACACTCTTCGTAAGAGAGGAACAAAATGCAGAGGAATGGAGAGAACGTAGAGGAAAGGAAGAAATCAACTGGAGAAAAAAATGCAGAGACGAAAGTTGGCTTAAGATTAAAAGGTAAGCTCACCTAAGGGAGACAGCCGTACGCCTATGGAGGGGAGAAGGGCGGCTTCGCGTGGGTCTGGACCTGGGGGGAGAGATTTGCTGTCGAGGAAAGGCGCATATCAATGATTACACTACAAGCTATCTGATTTAAAATCCCTAATTGTCGCAAATCTATGATATTTGGGATGAGTGTGGACGTGCTAGTCTCATTCGCATGCGTCCGCATGTGTAAAATTCCCTAGGCAGATTTGAGTTTATGGACGAGAAATGGCATCCTCACCCCATCCGTACCGTCCAAGAGAAACATTCGGAAGCGATATGGCATCCGCATAATGCGATATGGCGTCCGCATAATGCGTCCGCACGCGTCCAAAAGTGTCCAGAAATTGGACAGATTCAAAGCGGACGAATCTGCCCGCGTCCGCATTCGTCCAGAACTGTCCAGGATTTGGACAGATTCAAATCGGACGATTTTGCCCGTGTCCCGCCTACATCCTCATTCGTCCGCAAGTGCCTAGCAACAGACGCATTGGGACGCCCATTGGGATGCAAAACTTCATCCTGGGGTGTCCCAAAGCACAGGGACAGGGACTTCTTGTGCAATTGCAGACGACTTCCCTCATCCCCATGTCGTCCACATGCGTCTGCAACACCAAAATCTTAGATTTTCCGTCATGTTTTCCAACTTAACTTCCATCCCATAAAGTTTTTCCCATAAATACACAACAAATATAACACGTATAGATACGCAATGTAATATCCTACTTATCCCAACACTTGATTACATCGCGTATACGGGGAAAATATTGGGATATTACAACTCCGATTTCTTGTAAAGGAATTACGTAAAGATAATTTAGAAATTAATTGGGTGTAAGAGAATTGGTTAAGCGAGAATTTCGGTTAAGAATTTATTGGGGATAAATTAAAAGGGGATGAATTAAATGAAAGTGTTAATTGAAATAAAATAAAATAAATAAAAGAAGAAGAAAAGGATGAAACACAGGCGTTTTCGAGTGGCTGACAGAAGCAGAGCAGATGACATACCGGTCGATTGTAGCTGTCGAACGATTCCACTGTGTTTTGTGGGGAACATTTTAACGTGGGACTGGTTAACTGTAGCTATCTAACAGTGCTAAGCGATCGACTATAGCTGTTGACCGCTCCCACGTAAATCTCAGCGGGTTTGTGTTTTCTGAGAATTGTTCTCTATGATTTGTCAGTTGCAATTCTCCCACGTGTTTTACTTTACAGATGGCAATCCTTAAGAGTGGTTAGGGAAGGATTATGGAGATATACGCGAAACTTAAAAGGAAAGCTTCTGGGTAAAATGACAGAAGAGAAGGAGAATAAGGGAGAGACAGAGATTGAGGCAGAGGAAGAGAGCGTGAAAGACAGAGAGAAGGGAGCTGAGCCGCTATGAAGAAACAAAGAAAGGCAAAGGAATTAAAATGCAGAGAAGGAAGGGAGAAAGAAAAAGGAGAAAACGTCTCTAGAGAATGTGAGAGACAGAGAGTGAGTTGCGAGAGAAAGTGGAGGGAGAAGAAAATAGAAAGGTCGAGACCTTCTTCTAGAGAAGCTGTTCTCTACTCCTCACGAGTGAGCTTCAAGAAACGAAATGTCCCTTTCTGTTGTGATTTATGGTGCATGGTTCTGTTACTGTGGTTGGTTATCCTTAATATAGTTGTTCTCTATTGATGATTGTCGAGAATATGAATATGCTCCGTTAAGTTGGTGTTAATGGATAGTAAAATATTGGCCTGTTCTAATAATTATTGTCGTGAGGTATTGTCGAGAGTTCATGGTTATGGTGAATTTAGGAAATGGAATTTGTAAAATGGTTAAGGTTATTCGCCTCTGTTGCATTGGAAATGTTATGTATGTGCAGGTTATAAAAGGGAATGAGTTTGAGAAATTAAAGGAAATATGGAATTAAAATATAATGTATACGCATGTTGTCAATTTATAGCTCTGAGAATAATGGTATTGATGATTGTTTATCAATTATTTTTAAGGTATTAAAGGAAGAATGATAGCATTAAGTGCTAAACCCGTTACAGACGACAAGTAAATGATACACATGTGTTTTGGCCTTTGGCTCCTACATTGCAAGAATTAAGATTTGTATGTTGACTGTGTCACGACTTGGGGACGGGCTGGACAAAAACGCCAGGCCAAACAACCCGATCTTCGTAGAAGACTCGGTTGCCTTACCCAAGGTTTGTTAAAATTATTGCAAAAGACTTGTATAAATACCCAGCTGCGACCCACTTGTGCAAGAGTTAAATTGCAAAAATATAAGTTACATCCAAACAAACTGTGCATCCATGTCCATACATCTAGAATTCTAAAACATAAAATATTACAAAAACCATTAGTTAATTAACTAAAGGAAAGCAAAACAAGTCAGCTGCAACCCAAAACTAGAACTCTACGAGTTTAATGTGTCCACGCTCTAGGTGATCTCTACTTGGGGAAAAATATAGTCGAAAGGGTGAGTGACTAGCTTAGTAGAAAACTTATACTCACTACCAAATGCGTGAGAAAACTTGTTTTACCTTTTCTTTATCAAAACTTTGATTCTTTTTAGTGGCTATGCATTTTTATCAAAACATTTTCAAAAATCATTTACATCCTTTTTAAGAGCCTCGAAGGGCCTCTATGAGATATCATAGAAAACACTGCTGTTTACATAAACAGCTATACTAAAAAATATCCTCGTCGATTTCACACTAAAAATCATCACCAGTGAAAAATGAGATCACTCATGGACTCCTCCGGTCAATCGCACAGAATAAAGCAAAGACAGTCCGCAGACCCGGCCCGTCACCCCAGGTTTGCCGAAGAGCTAAAGCTTAGAGCTGACACAACCCGTATCGTCACCCAAGTTCTGCCGACGACCCAAAGCTCAGCACAAACACAACTCAAATCACGTCCTGAGTTTGCTGATGAGCCATAGCTCAGCGCCAACAAACTCGTAATGAGATAAACCCTAGTTCTGCCGATGAGCCAAAGTTTAGTGCCGACACAACTCGAATCACCCATTGAGTTTACTGACGAGCCAAAACTCAGCACCGATAAACTCAATCTCAAGTCTGCCGAAGAGCCAAAGCTCAGCGCCGACAAACTTAAACAAAATCCCGAGTTTACTGACGAGCATAGCTCAGCGCCAACAAACTTGTATCGAGATAAACCATAGTCCTACTGACTAGCCAAACCTTAGCGCCGACACAACTCGAATCACCTCTTTGAGTTTACCGATGAGCCAAAGATCATCATCGATAAACTCAATCTCAAGTCTGCCGACGAGCCAAAGCTCAGTGCCGACAAAATTGAATCAAATCCCAAGTTTGCTAACGAGCAAAGCTCAGCGCCAACAAACTCGTATCGAGATAAACCCTAGTCCTGCCGACGAGCCAAAGCTCATCGCCAACACAACTCGAGTCACCTCTTTGAGTTTACCGACGAGCCAAAGCTCAGCGCCGATAAACTCAATCTCAAGTCTGCGACGAGCAAAGCTCAGCGCCGACAAACTTGAATCAAATCCCGAGTTTGTTGACGAGCATAGCTCATCACCAACAAACTTGGATCGAGATAAACTCTAGTCCTACCGACGAGGCAAAGCTCAACGCAGACACAACTTGAATTGTCTCTTTGAGTTTACCGATGAGCCAAAGCTCAACGCTAAACTCAATCTCAAGTCTGCCGAAGAGCCAAAGCTCATTGCCGACAAACTTGAATCAAATCCCAAGTTTGTGGACGAGCATAACTCAGGGCCAACAAACTCGAATTGAGATAAACCCTAGTCCTACTGACGAGCCAAAGCTCAGCGCCGACACAACTTGAATCGCCTCTTTGAGTTTACAGATGAGCCAAAGCTCATCACCGGTAAACTCAATCTCAAATCTGTCGATGAGCCAAAGCTCAGCGCCGACAAACTTGAATCAAAGTACACCCTGATCAGGTTTAGGGGTTCGAACCCAAGGAAGCGTCCTTCCTAAATCCATCTTTCATACAACGCGCAAACAAAAAATCTCCACGCAGCAAGAGATGGCCAAGGATGACCTCTTGACACTTTGACACCGAAAATCGTTCAAAGTATCAAGAGGATTCACCACCTCCAAATCAGATATCACATACCATAAAAACTATGCACAGAATTTAAACGTGTAAGACTCACGTACATAGATATAATAAATTAGACGTGCTGTCAAACAGTCCCCGTCGGTTTTTATGCATATGTGGCAATCCACAAAATATTAGTTTTAAAAATGATGGTATAGGAATGCAAAGCAAGTAGGTATAAAACCTCTTTCTCGTAGGCAGTCCTTCCTCGTATACGAAGAAGCGACAACCTCGGGTACCAGCTCGACGTCGACAAACTCTTCTGACTTTAAAACATATTGTGCAACATTTACGCAATTAGCAAATCAGGCTCTAGGGTGATATTCCCATTATAAACTCAAATCCCAACTTTAAACACCTAAACAGTTTCCAAAATCCAAATCTCATTTCTTTAACATTGATAGATTCCACTTTAACCAATCTAGAACTTGAGACTAAAATTCTCAGGTTTCATTACAAAACCGTAGCCTCAAATAGTCTCATCAAAATAGTTAAACCGTCCTCAATAATTATTCCCCAATTTTAACTATCAACCAAAAGATGGACATAATTAGAATCACAGTTCCAATTCATCATTTACCACTAAACAGTAATAAAACCAAAACCAATCATGGCATCATACATTCTATAAGTCGAAGCAAGAATCTATCACGTGTAACATTTCCATAATTTTCCTCACCCAAAACAAAATATTTCCTTCACAGTTAATCAACGATAAGATAGTCGGAGCAAGCCAAATGTCACCCATCAATATGCTGCAAGGACAGTACCAAAACAGGGAACCAATATACACTCAATTTCATAGTCAAGTCCGTAGTTTAAATGAATAACACAACATATTCAGGAGGGCTATCAACAAACCAGTAGGCACAACAACATCACAATCCATTACCCATGACAAGAGCCCAAAGCATAACTAAATTTCCAAGCATAATCCAAACAGATTTGTTAACAGACTAAAATCTTCAATTCATCAATGAGGACTAGAAACTATAGCAAACCAGGGAGCATTTTATCAGCTTTTTCTCATCCAACATTATGCTGTAGAACAGTGGTAGCCGAGTCAACTCAGAACCAAGCCAAAAACAGAACATTAAAATTCCTAAGAAAAATGGAAATCAGTCTGTGAGGAAAGAGTAATCAACCAACAATATTAATCTTCAGCTCAACATCACTACAAGAGCAAAATCACAGTCGGCATTCCTCATTTCATCCGAAACAACAATGTAGAAATTTCAACATCATGATAGGGATCCAAATAAATCAGAACCGGGCAGTTTCAATACTCACCGAAAACTGAGAATCGGAAGAAGAATGCCGGCTGTCAGCTGGAGCTCCAAATGCGCTGATGGACGGCTTGCTCTCCCCTGAGCCGTTCGTTCGCAGCTTGCCGAAAGGACCGCTTCTCGTCCAACCGAAATGTCCTCGGACGGACTACGCGACTGATGCGTTCGGCAATGCTGAACCCACCCGACCTGTCCTCGGCCGGAATCGATCGTCCCCTCTCTCCCGCAAATCGTCTAGCGCAGTCTCTCTTTCTCGCGGAGGAAGCAGGGAGGAAGAAAATGAAGAAAACCCAACTCCTCTTTCGCAAAACTGCTGGCCTTTCTCTTCATTTTTTAATTCTCCTTTTTATTTTAATCCTCATTTCGTTTCTCCTGTTTTATTTCACTTGAAATCTTCCCTCAGCCTTCTTCCTCTTCTTCTTTTGTTTATTTTAATCTCCACCTTTTTGTTTATTTCTTTATTCCACTTCATTTTTTCTTTTCTTTTTTGCCGCCACTATTCCTTAACATTCCACTTAATTAATTTCCTCTATATTTTATTTACTCCCTTTCAATTTTAATTCCATTTCTCAATCCATTCATTTACTATTTCCACAATATGTATACATTAATATACGTCTTGTTCCAAATAATTATTCTAAATTCCAGCTCATTTTGAGCATAGCATAACAACAACTTCTAGTTCAATTTAATTTTCCACTTTCGGTTCTCCAATTAATCTTTCGTTCGAAAATTTTCAATTCTACCGATTTGACTAATTGACCAAAATTTCCCACGTGGCCACTATACGAAAATTCGGATTAACTTTTCAATGTTATGACCAAATATTAACTGGAAAAATTTACACGTGAAATTTACTCTCTTGAAAATTCTCGAGTTTCACAAACTGTTTACTGATTTAATAGATTATTAAGTTAGATTGTAATCATGTTATGAAGGTTGTTATGATGCTTGATGCTGTGTGTTTATTATATATAAGTTCTTTTAATGATATATTTATTAGTTTTGAGTTAAAGATAATGATAATGAGATTAGTCATTGTTTTGAGGCATATATAGAGGAGATAGATTCTATATGCATTCACCAGCATCATGCATCATGGTTTTAAAAACAATACGAAAATGTTTTTTCATGCATGGATTTGAAGAATGGTTTAATGGATTCTTACACAGACTAAGTGTACGGTGTTCATTGAGGGCTGATCACCCGAAAGCGGATTACCATCATTTGGGCTAAAGGAATATCCATTTTACCATGGAAACGAACAGATAATAAACAAATTTTAAACAATAAAAGGTAAAGTAAAATAAAGGCAACGGTATGATGTGAGGCCGTTTAAGCCTTTGGTGGGCACGACCGCTAGTTGGGCTTTCTGATTATCCATTGCCACTAGTAGAGCTTTTAGATTTTGCCATTGCTGCTCATATTGGTTGCGGGACCGACCAATGGTTAGATGGGCTTTTAGATTATCCATTGCCGCTAGGACATTGGAGATTTTTCCCACGAAAGGGAATAGATACATCCTCGAGATCGAACCTTGGGCAGAACCGTCACCCATCCCGACAAGGGATGAGATTCCTTGTCTCGTAGTTCTCCCCAGTGGATCTGATACTAGTCTCCCCAACCTCCAACTCCTATTTACATTTATTTAATTCATTTCTCTCCCGTGCAATGCATGTAAACACGAATCCCTTCATGGCAGCTCTATGTATTTCTAATCATGATGCATGTCATGGATAAAATGCAAGCAATGTTCTAACATTATCAATTATCAACATTAAATAGTGCATGAAGTAACATACAATTCCATGGCATACAAATACTATAACCTACAAGGAACAAGTTCAATTCAATCAATTTATTGAGCATAAAACCACCAAGAATAATTGCATTTATCCACTATATTCAACAGAGAAGCAGAACCCTACAAATCACTTTAGTAGGATATTAAATTCTCAGTTTAGTCACAACAATGAGCATGTTTAACCAAGAGCTTACTTAATACAAAATAGAGTAGAGAACCATTTAAGCCTTCAACAGGAACTTAAATATCACATTATCCAACTAACGATGCTTCACAATGGTATAATAAGAGAACAGGTCAAATAACTTAGATGTTAAACAAGCATTCCTAATCTTGTGAAGTTGGTCACCTCTGGCAAACCACACAGACATCTTTTACCTTCTTCATAACTCCTTTGCAGAATCTCTTCCCCTTGCACAACAGCAAGTTGACGAATAGAAGGAGCTCACTCACTTTGGAGGAAAATGCCTTAAGAGAAAACCAGGGGACTTTCAAAAGGATTTGTTGATTGACTTCCATCTGTAACCTTATAGGAGACGTGGTACACAACCAAGCTCCCACCTGCAATCCCCCATCCTCCCATGAAAATGTGGCAGAAACCATTTTCTAGGAGATTGTTGAACTTCATGGTTGATCACTCCTTACTAGGATCCACTGTGAATCATAAAATTTATGCATTGGACAGACCAGTCAATGGCTAGAGGGCTTTCATATTATCCATTGCTGATATGCCGAGGGTGTCGTGGTCAGGTGCATCTGAGTTAAAGACAAAAACGTAAAAGATAAAAGATAAAGAAAAATGAAAGAAAAAGATAAAGGAAATAGAAACATAAAATAGAATTTTAAAAGAGCATAGCATGTGCATTTTATAGTTTTATTTTATATCACTTACGGAGTGTTAGGCTCATTAGTTTAAGTCTTGTTGATGTTGGAATGGATGAGATCAGGAGAACAGGTTAAGGAGCAGTTGATGAAAGATTTCCATGAACGGATCTTGTGGCTAGATAGGCTAAAGGATTTAAAAGAGAAAAGAGTTTTGTAAAGACAATGTAAAAGGTTATTTATTTTATTGTAAATGATTTGTTTTATGCTTTTGCTATGTTTTCCAAAAGGTTTTAAGAAAAAAAGATTTTTATAACAAAAAGTCTTCCGCTGTTTTTATTAAAGAAAAAGAAAGTTTTAAATTTTTACTCATTTTCAAAGGAAAGAAGTTATGGGTCATTACATTTTGTGTTAAGACTTATGGAGGAGTGGTGATTTAGGTGATTATGTGATGTTTGTTGGGAGGAGTGGTCGATCATATGGAGGATCGCTCTCTGTTGGTGTTGTGGTCGTTCTTGGATATGGCGATCGTTCAGCTGATGAAAGGCGGTCGATAAGCTTCATTACATATTTGAAATAAGAAAATGTGCAGCTAATCAGTGAATGGCTGACTTCTTTATAGATTGTTAAATTTTTGAGTTTGCGGTGGATCGGTTAAAGAAGGTGATCGGCTGGTATCCTAAAGAATATACAGAGTTTATTTTTATGATTTTTTTTGCAGTCAATTAGTTGAAAGAGTTTTTATTGGATAAAATAGGGATGACTAACCAAAGCTTCATTGCTAGTATGCCACTTCTTGCTTTGGTTGGCGGAAGAAGGATTTAAGTTATTATAAGAAGGGAAAAGCTTGAGACAGAGAGAGGAATAGCCATGAGAAGAGAGAGAAAAGAAGAGGGAATCATGGAGAAGGAGAAGAAAAAGAAGAGAAAGATTAGATGATGGAGAAGGCTTCACCTTGGATGAAACCTTGAAGAGGAAATAGCCACTCATAAACTATGAAATAGGAAGTAACATAAGTAAATTACTTAAATTAACTCTTGATCCTTCTTCTCCAAGTCTTGATTGATTTTGACAACTCGACCTTGATCATGCTTGGCCACTTGGGATGATTTCCATAACTCAACTTGCATTCACTTTCCTTGATCTTCATGCTCGACCACTTGGAATGGTTTCCATAACAAAACATGCATTGGCTTTTCTTGATCCTCATGAGATGGTGACTCCTCCACTTGGTCCACTATTGAGTTTCCTTCCCAATAAGTAGAAAGGTAAGTGTTGATGTAATACTCGAATTTTTATAATGCTAAGCATAAGGTCTAAGTGCTAATATTTTAGGATTTTTGGAGATTTATGGGATGATATTGGTATGGAGATGTGTTTGTTGTTTAGATTGAAGGAAGAGTATGATTTTCTAAGTGTTAGAAGGAATACAAGGGAGTGGTCGATCATCACAATGAGGGGCTGTTGATCACTGATAGAGCGAAATATTCAAGAGGTAAGCAATATTTAGAGCGGTTGATCATGTGGTGTACTTAATGATCGACCAACGTTTCCTTGGATTTGTGTGAAATGTGATTTGTGACCGATCAAGATGAAAATGCCTGTCGATCACAGCCATGCAAAATTATTATAAAGGCGAGGCATTGTTAAAGCGGTCAATCATGTGTTGCATTGGAGATCGACCGGTGTTCACGAAAGTTGTTTAGAAAAATGATTTGCGGTTGATCACCAGAAGGCTTGATTGACCGAGAAATTCAAGTGTCGCCCGAAATGAGTTGCATTATGATTGGAAGAATGGTAAGTGGGTCGCATATGGTTGCATTGCCAAGTGCCCTGACTTGTTTAAGTTGGCAGTGGAAGGGTTGTTTGGATAAATGAGAATGGAACGCTTGAGGGAAGGGGAAGAGTTCTGAAGAAGAGAAAAAGTCGTGAAAGGGAGAGAGAAGTCAGATAGAAAGGGGGAACTCCAAAAAGAAAAGATACATAGAGGAAATTGAGAGAGAGCAAGGAGGAGTCTAAATGAAAAGAAAAGTGTTGGGACGGAGAAGCTGTGAAGATTAGAAGAGAAAGAGAAAGGAGATCATCACCGTGAGAGAATAAGGGTGCCGCCAAAGAAGAAGAAGAAAGGTAGAAAAGAAGTGTGTATGTGTGTGTGTTTTCCCATTTTGAGCTACGTTAAAGAGGTAGGATTGAATGTTGTGGATGTTTGTTTTGGATTCTGTTAAGAGCATGTGAAGACTGTTGCTTAAGATTAATGAGTAATAGACTGTTAAGAAAAGGATTATGTTCATGCTTCAGAAAAGTATTTTTCTTTGATGCTTGTTCTTTAAGTTGCTACGTTGATGAAATAATAACCTAGATGGGTTGTTTGATAAGTTTGCTCTGTTGTTTATGACTCTATTATTTGGTTAGTTGCTGTTTGATAACTACTAAGACTATATTATGACGTTATGTTGAATGGTTGAAATGCTGGACGTGTAAATTGTTAATAAGATGTGAAGATAAGTTGCTGTATGGAGATCAATTTGGATAGGTTGTTGTTGATATATATTAAGTTTGGAAGTCGTACTCTATGATTGTTAATGATGGTTGTTGTTGTGAAGGATGGTGCTTCTATGTTATAAAGAACCTATGATTGATGTCTAAATGTTATGGATTTTATAAGGCTGTGATATACTGGGAGATGCTTGTATTTCATAGGTGACGGCTCTTAATTTTAGATATTGTTTTGGAGATATTGTTGAAGTTGCTTTTGGTAGGATATGCCTTGATTTTAATGTTAACTGTTGTATTGATAATTGTTAGAGAAAAATGATCATGTTGTGGCATGTTTAGTAGATGTTAGGTTGTGATCATGTTGTTACTTTGAGATGTATTGCCTTGATGTGTTGTTGATGTGCTATTAAAAATGTTGCTGTAAGATTATGCTTCGTAGGCATTGAGAAATTTATATGTCAATGATATGTTAGAAATGTGTAGAATTGTATGTATGCATTCATAAATGTTTATGCATCGTGATTTTAAAAGAAAAGGAAATTGTTTTATATGTATAAGTTTTATGGAAGAAATATGGGAATGAAAAGAAATGCGTAAAGAAATGAGAAGGGTTTGAGTTGGGTTTTGTAATATCCCAAATTTCTGTTGAGCTAAGCATAAGGCTTATGTGATAATTTGAGATGTTAGGAGTGGAATTGGACTATTTGGAAATATTGGTCAAGAGAAATGTATTTTTGAATAAGTGAAGTACGATGCCCAAATTATGTCCATATTTACTTTTGGAAATGATCAAAATTATGGAGAATTATATGATGATATATGGAGTTAGATAAGACAATATAAATTAGAATTATAGTTAGTGAAATTAGTAAGAGAAATTATATTTGGACATATTTGGATACGGTAAGGATACTATAAGGACTGAAAGCTTGAGGATAATAAAGTTCTTATCATTTATTGGAAAATGTACTTAGATATAATAAGGTTAAAAGTCTAAGATTATACTATTTTGAGGGTATATTGGATTTAATGAAGAATAGAGTGAAGGAAGAATAGTGGAGCATATAGTATAATTTGGTAGATGATTTAAATGTTCATATATATAAATATATGGTTTTTGTGCATATTGGTTTGAAGAAGATGAAGAGGTATGAAAGATATTACAAATATTGGTGTGATATATATAAGGTATACATGAATGTCACGTTAAGGAAATAACGTGTGTAAATATATACATAATATGAAGAATTTAAATGCAAAGAAATGGTTAGGAGATGGCGGCCGATCGGGGCAGTCGATCGACGAGGTGTCGATCAACTGATGTCGATCGATTGGCAGGAAATCAGAAAATTTTCTAAAGAAATTGGCGGTCGTTTGGTTGATGGGTGGTCGATCGCCAATGAAGCAAATCGATCGACGGCCAATCTTGAACATTGTTTGAAGATGTTAAACTGTCGCTAGAACTAGAAAGTCTTCGACTTCAATGCTTCACTGATGCATGAAACGTTACTGTTGTCACCTCTTAATCTTCAGAAGGCTACTGAAGGGGCGCTAATGGGTGGCCATTTATGAGAGTCATATGATGAGATAATAACTGACGTAAAAAATGAATGTTTTGTCGTCTTAATGTGTCTGGATCATTAATTATCATTCCCTTGTCCTTCCATCTTTGCGCGGTCACTGAAGAGACGATGTTGGTAGCCTATAAATAGAGAGGGAGGAGAGCAATGTTTGATAGAGAGAAAGCATGAGGAAGCTCTGCCAAAATGTAGAAGAAACTGGCGTGAGGAGTTGTTGTGAATAAGGTTGAGTGCTCTAGAGTATTTGAAGAAGAGTGAAAATTTAAGGAAATATTGTGAAATATCTTGCTTCTGTGTTCTTCGTGAGAAAATGTGAAGAGTTGCATGGCTGTTTGAACGCTTTTGAGAAAAAGGACGTGAATGAAATGTTTCGTGATTTTTGAGGAATAGAGAACACAGAATAATTTGGGAATGAAAGACATGATGGGAAGGTGTTATGAAGGTTTGAAGGATTTAACAGTGCATGATGGCAGTGATGAATAGGATGGAGTGGTGTTCTGTTGGGATTAGAGGTGGCTAACAGGCGGGCTGGCCGCTCAGCCTGTTACTGTAGCGGGCCGAGCTACAGTAACAGTGCGGGCTTGGCCCGGGCCCGGTAGGCAGGCTGAGCCGAGCCCGAAAACCCTGGCTCGCGAGCCCGCCCGCCAGGGTCCCTTGCGGTCCTAGAGTCTCCCGAGTAGGTAGTCCCGACTACCCTGCGACGAAGTGGCGAACGGAGAAAAGTCGAAGTGGTAGAGACGGACTCACCGACTCATCCCTGGCGCTTCGTAGTTCGCAGACGATGGCGTCCCTTGTCTTGGCGACTGGCGAGTCGTGAAGACGAGAACTCGGCAAGTAGACTTGAGTCGCGAGCCTGGCGGGCTGGCTAGGTGAGCCCGTCCAGGTGAGCCCGTGAAGCCTTCACCGTGAGCCGTAACCGTGAGGCGTGAACTCGTGAAGGTGTCGTCGTCAGGCAACTTTGTCGACTCTCTGTGAGAGTCGGGACTCTCACAGAGGGTGTTGACTCTCTCTGTGAGAGTCACAGAGAGCGTCGACTCTCACTGTGAGACTCACCGAGGTGAGTCACCGTGAAGGCATCGGGCGACGACTCTCTGTGAGAGTCGACTTTCACAGAGAGTGTCGACTCTCTCTGTGAGAGTCAGAGAGAGCAGAGCGTCAACTCTCACTCATTGTGAGAGTCGAGCTCTTTGCAACGGTCTTCTGACCGTTGCTTTGCAATTGCAACGGTCTTCAGACCGTTTCCCTCATCCCCCTTCTTCATTTTTTTTATAAATACCACTACAATTCTTCCTAAATTCTTCACCAAATCTTCCTCCCAATCTCTCAATCTATTACATTTCTCATTAATCTAACTATTTCTCAATTTCTCAATCTCTCAATATTTCTCACCATTTTAAAGGTATATTTTATTTGATTCATTTTTATGTTTTTTAATGTAATGTGTAATGTGTATTAACTAACAAATTTTTTTTCCCGATTTCTGTAGGACTCGTCGTATTTGTGGAGGTGGTCACAACAATTACATACTATTGTTGCGTAATTGGTGTGCGGTATCATTTTATTTATTAATTATTTCGCAGTAGTCAATTTTTTTAATTATGGATCCACGTGATTTTTTGTTTGACACTTTTGTTGACACTAATGATGATATTGAGGAAATTAAGGGGGATAATCCCATAATTTCAATTGGTCAATCATCTGCTCATGCATCCACATCCTCACCTAGAAAAAAAGAAGTAAAACGTCGAATGTATGGAATTATTTTGAAATGAAAGATATTAAAATTGGTGGAAAAATAGAAAGTAGAGCACAATGCAAATATTGTATTAAACACTATGCATACGAATCTGGTAGTTCTACTAGCACACTTGGTAGGCATTATACAAAATGTCACTCAGACGAGCAAGTAAGAGACCCTACACAAACACTCATAAATGCTAGTGGCAGTGGCAATTTTATGTATTCACATAATAAAATGAGAGAAGGAGTAGCATAATATATATCACAATCTGAGGCACCTTTATCTATGTTTGATAGCGAGTTATTTGAAAATTTTATGAAAGAGTATATTAATCCTAGTTTTAAACGAGTCCCTAGAAGTATGACGCGAAGTAATATTATTAAAATGTATAATAATATGAAAAATGAATTAATTGCGTTTTTTTCAAATGCTCCATCTATGTCTATTTGTATTACTTCTGATTTATGGAGTGCACCTAATGCTTTAGGATATATTGTCGTAACTTCTCATTTTATTGATGACTCTTGACAATTAAATAAAAGAATATTAGGATTTCGTAATTGTGAATATCCACATAGTGGCGTTACCATTTATAGATATATTGTTGGAATTTTGCAAGAATATGCTATTAGAGATAGAATTTTTAGTATTACGCTAGATAATGTTGCTGCTAACGATGTTGCAATTCTTGAATTTAAAAGGTTATTTCAATTAGATACAGCTCATAATACTTTTTTTCATGTGAGATGTGTTTGTCATATTTTAAATTTAGTTGTTCGAGATGACATGTCACTTATTTCGCATCATATTGAATCTATTCGATCTGCAATTTCGTATATTACTTCATCTAATACGCGACAGCAAGAATATAAAAAATTTTGTAAAATTGCTCAACTTAAACCAAGAAAATTAAAAACCGATGTAGATACAAGGTGGAATTCGACTTATTTAATGTTAGAAAATGCTAAGCCATATTGGTTAGTTATTTGTGCTTATATTAGTGAAAAAACAAAATGTATTACTCTTGAGCATAGTAGTTGCGATATTGCTAATTTATTTCTTGATTTTCTAAAACCATTTTTTGAAGCTACAAATGAATGTTCTGGAATTTATTATCCCACTACTCATCTTGTTCTCCCAATTTTTATAAAATTAACGAGTAGAAATTTAGACAAAGAAACGAATTTTGTGCATTCATTGAAAAAATGGAAAGAAAATTTAAAAAATATTGGCTTAACATACCTCATATATTTTGTTTTGCATGCATAATCCATCCTAGATTTAAATTAAATGGAGTGTGTATAATGTTTGATAGAATTTCTTCTAATTTAGGTATTTCTTCTTCAATTAATGGTGCTCAATTAAAAAATGAAATTGATAATTTATTTTCTTCTTATGAATTTAAATATTCTAATAATCGTTCAATTCCTTCATATGATATGCATGCTAGTTCTAGTAGTGGTGCTTGTGGTGGAGATCCACAAGATTTTATGTATGATATATTTAAGCAAATAGATAGCAATGTTCATTCTTATAATTCACAAAGAAATGAACTCGATAGTTATCTTAACACCTACCATAACATTTCTTGCCCCGAGGATTTTGATATTTTGGCTTGGTGGAGAGTCAACTCTATTTCATTTCCTATTTTTTCTAGAATGGCACGTGATCTACTAACACCTCCGGTCTCTACAGTAGCATCGGAGTCTGCTTTTAGTGCAGGTGGACGTGTGTATGATGATAAACGAGGAAGACTTGCACCAGAAATCGTTGAGACACTCATTTGCATGAAGGATTGGAACGACACTGTGACGAGAGATCAACAACGAGAAGATGACATAGTTGAAGAATTCAAAAATTTGGACGTCGAAGACTAAATTTTTATTAAATTTGAAATTGTAATTTTCATTTTCATATATTTTCTTTATCTTGTAAGTTGTGCTTTGAAATTGTAATTTTCATTTTCATTTTGAAATTGTAATAAAAATATTTATTCAATTCAATGAAAATATTTATTCAATTGAATTATTAATTATAGTATTTTTACATTATAATAATGAATGTTTATTATAGTTTTAAATTGTATAATATTGAAAATTATTTATAATATATTTATATAAGATATTATTATTTATGTATATTTGACTCGTTAGGCTCGGTTCGTTAAGGCTCGTTAGGCTCGGTCGGCTCGTTAAGTTCGGCTCGTTAGGCTTGGCAGGCTCGTTAGGCTCAGCTCGTTAGGCTCGGTAGACTAGTTAGGCTCGGTAGGCTTGTTAGGTTCGACTCGTTTGGCTCGGCAGGCTCGTTAGGCTCAGCTCGTTAGGCTTGGCTCGTTAGGCTCAGCAGACTAGTTAGGCTCAGCTCGTTAAGCTCGGCAGGCTCGAGGAGCCAGACTTTTTCAGGCTCGGCTGACTCGGCTCGGCTCGTTAGCCACCTCTAGTTGGGATGATGAAGTTGTAGTCGTGGACGTAGTACGATGATTCTGCGAAGCACGTGAGTCGGTGAAGGAGAAACTTTAAGTTACCCATTAAAGTGAAGGACTCCAGGTAAGAAATAATGCTTGTGTTTTGTCTGAAATGACCTACATCGTAGGAGTAAGATTTTTGTGTAATTTTCTATGTTAGCCTTTAGTGATGATTATCTGGTTAGGTTGATTTCCAACGATTAGTTTTCTAACAGTTGGGATGAAAGTAATTTTCTATGTTGATGGTTAGTGATAAGGAAGGAAATGAGTTTGCCTGATCGTCTATGTAGTATTTTTACAGCAGTCTTTCTTAATTATTCCCTGTTAATAGATTAGTGGTGTAGACGTAGGAATTTCCTTGTTATTGGCCGATAAATTATATTACTATTTTCATATAAATTTAGAGGTGAAATAGGCTAGTTATTTATATTGATAAGTCATCAATAAATATTTTGTTTATGTGGATATTCCCAATAGAAAGTAAAATAAATGGGAGTATAACTAGTTAGGTTAGACTATGAATATTGATGTTCGAATGCATAATATGGATATATAAATTTTAGGATAATGACATGATATAGGAAAATTTTATTAATAATAATATAGTTAATTAGTATTGGTCCTCAATTTATATTCCAAGTGGTGGATACCATATGATAGTACTTATACTGTTCAAGACTAAGTTAAAAATAATACGTTAAGGATAGAGGATTAGATGTATGACATTATAATG
Source organism: Begonia loranthoides (assembly GCA_022433065.1). Lineage (NCBI taxonomy): Eukaryota > Viridiplantae > Streptophyta > Magnoliopsida > Cucurbitales > Begoniaceae > Begonia > Begonia loranthoides. Next base: position 11,733,988 of record CM039485.1, read on the forward strand.
TAATAGGAACGTGTTTAATATTAATGTTATAGTTGAATCACAGTATTGTTTGTTAGTTGTTTGTAATATTTTTTGCGATATATAAACTGCTGTGTGTGATATTCATGTAGACATGTTATATGATTGTACGTATTGCATTGCATGAGCTAATAATGAAGATAATAAATGGTGTTTCCTACGTGGGTTCAGAAACTGAAAAGGTTTCTCACACATAGGAAGCAACTCGTTTGAGTAAGTTCGGAAACTGAAGAGGTTGCTCTTACTCAATGGAGGGTGAGTTCGGAAACTACGGAGGTTGCTCTCACCCAAGAGTAAATGAATGTGATGTAAGTGTCTCGTTTTTAATGAGTTCAGAAACTAAAGAGGTTGCTCTCACATAAAAATGAATCCAAGTGGTGAGTTTGGAAACTCAAGAGGTTGCTCTCACCCAGCTTACAGATATATCAGGCTAATACATGTAGAGTTGTTATAGAGGTTGCAGTTGCATTTCATGATTATATTCTTTATTGGGCAATAGACTCATTATTCCTCTTGTGATGTAAGTATGCAAGGATAGCAGCTGTAAAACTCGTGAAATTTTTAATAAGAAATTTCACGTGTAAATTTTTCGCGTTGGAACCAGTCAATACATGAGAAGTTGGACTCGATTTGTCGCATAGTAGCCACATAGGATTTTGGTCAATTAGTCAAACAAGTGGAGTTGAAAAGAATAGAAAATTTATTTAAGAAATAGAATTGGAGAATTAAGTTAGACTGATAATCATCGTTTGGTGACGTCCAAGATAAGTCGGGAGTGAGAAATGAAATAATTAAATATGTGATATGTATATTTAATATATATGTGGTATTAAATGAATAAGTGAAATTTAAATTAAATAAAGTAAAACTAATGAAGGAATAAAGATAGGAAATAAGAATAAGGTAGAGTGGAGGAAGAAAATAAGGAAATGAAAAATGAAATGGAGAGGGAGGAAAAGGGGGGAAAAATCCCGCCAAAAGAATGAGCTGGAAAGGATAAGGGCCGATTTGAAAATGAAAAAAAAAAAAAAAAAGAAAACAGAATCGGGAGAGAGGAATTTGGGCTTCCTCTTCTCCCTCATTTCATTCAGCCGAGAAAAGACTTGGAGAAGGAGAGAGAGGCCATTCGGCCAAGAAGAGAAATCGCAAGGTGACGCGACGACGGAGAACTCGGCGTTCCGAGCTTCAATCACTGATTCCGGCCGAAGACGGGCACGGGTGAGGACCAGCCAAGAGCAAGGAGTTGGCATTTCTCGATTTCTTCAGGCGAGCCGCGGACAGACGACTTCGGACAGTCGTGCGCTCCGTTCAGCACTCTCCTGGGTTGGGGTTATAGCTCGGTTTGGGCGCTCCAAGGGCTCGGGGCAGGAATAGCTCCAAACCGAGGAACGTCTTCCTCTGCTAGCCTCTGATTTTTGGTGAGTGAAACAGAACTTCGGTTCTGTTCTGTTCTGTTGGGTGAGCAATTTTCGTTGAGTTTTTGCTTCAGTAATGGATGTGAATTCTGTTCTGTTTTGGGTTGTGTTGCTGTTTGGATTGGGAATATCGTGAATACACTCCCTGTTTTGCTGAAATCTGGATGAGTTAAATTTGCAGTCCATTTGCTTCTGTTGAATAATTTCTGCCATAAATTTAAGCTCTCTGTTCTTGGATGATGGATTTAGGATTCTGTTTGGGTAACTTCAGTTTAATGTGATATGATTTTGAGGATTAATGCTTTGGGTGTTGTTGAACTAAGGATATATAACCGTAGGAGAGAGAAATTCAATATGTTGTTGTCTTTTAGGCTGGTCCTATCATGTTAATGCTGCTATGCATTGGAGTGATTTTGCATAGGTTGAGACTCGGTCATTATGCGTAAGGTTTTAAATAATGGATTCAAGAGACGTTGCTTCTGTTTGTTTAGTTGTCGTTGGTAGAGTTGAATGGTTTTAAATTGAGTAGGTTGCTATCTTGAATCTTGGATTTTTTAAATTGATAAACTTGATAAGGATTCAGGTTTCGACAAATAAGACTTTGGATTTTAGAAATTGTTTAGGTATTTAAAGTTGGATTTTGGCTTAAAGAATACTGTTAGATGAAGTTTGGAAAATTTATTTGGGATTCTTCAATACGTCACTCACGTCGGTTGGGCTCCTATTCCGGTATAGGACCCTCCGCTTATTTTTTGGAGATTATTTATGAATCCCCTCGTTTATACCTTTGTCAGGCTTGATGATTTCGGCAAGTGTGCTACCATTCTTGAGGAGACGGTTGTTTCGCTCAACAAGAAAGAACGCCAAAAGGTAGGGATTTCTATACCTCTTGCATTGCATTGTTTCGAAATCCCGTTTTAAAAAAAATATATATTTATTTTGTGGAATGCCACACTTGAAAAATGATGGGGACTGTTCGACGACACATCAGTTTTTATTAGTAGTATGTTTTCTCCCGTTTAATTCCGGACATGGTTTGAAATTATTGTGCATATATTGAGGGATGGATCCTCTTGTTGCCTTGGCACTTGAGCGCTAAAGCATCACGAGACTGTCCCCTTGAAACCTTCTGCTGCGTGAAGGTTGATTGTTTGACGTGCACAAATATAGGTGGGGCATTGGTGACGTGTCCTCAGGTTGAAACTCCTGAAAGTTGTAAATTCGTATGGGAGGATGATGACGTTTCCTTAGGTTGCAAGTCCCTAAGCTTGGCCAGGGTTTGTCCCACGGATCAGACAATTGTCAGTCGCTGAGACTTGTTTAACCTAAATATCGTTTCATTTGACGAATGGCATGACGGTCGAGTTTTCTCGTCGACAACCCTTGTCCATTTGAAGTTTCTAGGTATCTTAGTTGTTAAACAAGTCCATATATATATAGCGAGCAACCGTATCCATTTTATTTGATTATATGATTATACGATTATACTAGTTGTGTCGTGCAGCCTGGTGCACCGGCAACTCAGGTGACGTGTGGAATCTACGGATCACCATCATTATTCCTGCCTTATAAGGTGTTGTCATCGACGGGTGACCACCTCTTCTCTGCTGAGTGGCAGATGGGTCCATGAGTGACCATCCTTTTTCACTGATGACGTTTTCGTACAGAAAATGATGTGGGATTTTAATGTAGCCACATCGGGGTCCATGGGTTGATTTGATAAAATGATAAAGAGTTTTGAAGTGATTTAAAAATTCATGTACAAATAAAAAGATAAACATAACCATGTTTTCGAAAATAAAAATAAAAAAATCAGTTTTGCATGACGTGCATCTAGTATAGCCTTACTTTACTGAGTTAGTCACTCATCCCAAACGACTCCTCCAAAACTTTAGGTAAAGGCAAGAGTAGTTGATGATCAGGAGTTGAGGTGTTATGTTATTTTGATCTGAGTGATTTATCGTTACTTGGTGATGATACTTACATTTGGTTTGTAAACTTTAGACATTGTTGTTTGGATTTGTTGCACAGTACTTGAATTTCATTTTAAATTATGCACCATTATTTTCTCGTAATTTCTACTCGGGTCTAGGCTCATATCTTTTGGGTCGAACTAAATATTATAAGACTTTCGCTAAAACTCACGCCTTGGGCTGAGTGATTGGGTTCTCTACGAGGATCGGGTTGCCTGACTCGGCGGTTCTGTCTACCTCGTCTCTGGGTCATGACAGCAGCAGTTGATAAGGCATTTGTACATTGCAAATTTAGCGGCTAGTTAGGCTAAGAGATTAAAGAAGAATGTAATGGTAATAACGTTTTGAAGAAAGTAAACCTTTATTATAGTATTTCATTTTTATTAAGAAGGTTTTCAAATTGTGTTTACTCCTTTAAGTCTTCCGCTGTTGTAAATGTTTTAAAGTTTTAAAATACGACATGTTTCAAGTGATAAATAAATGGTTTAACAAAAAGGAGTTTAATTATACATTTCTTGTTTAAGCAAGTTTTCAAATGAAAAGTCTTTTGTTGTGATTTTAAAAGAAAAAGTTTTTAAAAATCGTGATTTTTAAATTGAAAGAATAATTGTGATGTTATAAGTTTAAAGTTCACCACTCACTCTTGAGATGTTAAGAAGAGAGAAAATAGTTTATGTTCATCATGATGGAATAAGTTCACCATTATGAGATATGTTCATTATTGCGGTATAAATTCACCATTCTTAGGGGTGGGAATCGGTTCGGTTCGAACTGGGTAACCGAATCGAATCGAATACTATTCATCAGTTCGGTTCGGTTCTATTAGGAAAAAAGATTTAAAATAGACCCGAATCGAATCGAACCGAGTTGTTCGGTTCGGTTCTCGGTTTTTGTTTTTAAGAATCGGGTAAAACCGAACTGAACTGAAACTTAAATAAAAAAATATAAAACCTCAAAAATCCATAAACTTGTTAATTACTCACCCAAATTTATGGTAAAAATTTTTTGACATAAATGATTATTTTTTCAAAAATTTATTCTGCTCTCCTCTATCCTATTATTCTTAGTCTTATTCTCTTGAAAACTTTAATTACCCCACCCCACTTAACGTTTCTATTTTACACTCAAATTTATTTTCTTCTTGTATGTGTTTACAGATCGGGGACATATAGATAGAGTGAATTTGAGTATTTCCTTTGTGTGTTTCTTATATTTTCTGCGACGATAAACTGTATCCAATATATAATTATATTGTCGATGGAAGTTTTTGCTATGTATTTAGGAATAAGATTATAGGATTGAAAACTTTTTCAATTGGTGGTAAAGAAAATGTTTGTATGATGAGGTTGAATGTTACCTAAATTATTGAACTTTGAAATTTGTTCATAGATTGACCAGTTGGAAATCTATAAATACATATATTCTTTGCTTTTGTCTCTCAATTAAGAAATTGTTGTTTGTTTAATTATTGATTCATAGTTTAGAATATGTTTTGAATATTAGAATTGTTAATATTTGTAGAAACTTTAAATTTACTCATATCATGAAACTATGAGTTTGATGTTATGTAAAATTGCACTGTTGAATTTTTTTGTGCCAAATCAGAGTTTAAAAGATAGAATTAGGATAATTAAAAAAATTAAATGGCATGAAATATATTAGGAAAGTTAGGAACTAAATTAAATCGACAAAAACTAAAAGAATCGAACCGCCAAACCGATCTCAGAATCGAGTACAAAGTTGAAAAATTAAATAAAAAACATACAAATTGATGCCATAAAAAATTGAACCGATTAGAATCGAAAATCGAACCAATTAGAACCGAAAACTGAACCGATTAGAACCGAACTGAAGAGAACCGAACCGAGAAAATCGAACTCTCTCTGTTCACTTTCGGTTTTCTAAAATGAAAAACCGAACCGAATCAGTTCGATCCTAATTTGGAATCGAACCGAATCGTCCCACCCCTAACCATTCTGGTTCAAGTTCACCAATATGGTACCAATTCACTGTCAAAGCATAAATTCACCATTAAAGTTAAAGTTCATCGTGATTACAGTTCATCACCTTTTTCATAAGTAAAGAAAAGTTTAGAAAGAAAGGAAAATGTTTTATAACATGCATATCATGTTCATTATGCATTGAACTTTTTACTGAGTGTTAGACTCATAGTTTAAGTCTTGTGATGTAAGTATGCATGATATGGAGAAAAGGAGCAGTGAATGAAGCATTTTTATGTTGCAGACTTGGTGGCTAGCTAGGCTAACGATTTAAAGGAAATGTAGAGGTTTTTGTAAATGTTTTCAATTAATAAAATGTTCATTGTTTTATGTTAAGACAAGTTTCTTAAATTGTAAATGTTTATTTATTGTATTGTCAAATGCTTTGTTTTATTACTAAAAGTCTTCCGCTGTATTTTTATAAAAGAAAATTTTTTTCAAAATGATACGTTCTGACATTCACAAAAGAAATTTAAATTTATGTGTTTTCTGAAGAAAATACGTTTTAAAAAAAGGGAACCAACATATTATAGTTGATGAGTCTTTGGGCCCTAGCCCTTGTGATCCATCAGATCAAAAATTAATTTAAGTAATTTACTTTAAGTTAAGTTGCCAAAAACCTAGTAACTATTAGTATAGTAATCGGCCAAGTGTGTGTGGCTGATTTAATATTATTACTCAATTTTTTTTAATTATTTCCTATTTGTTACAAATCTTAGTTTATGAGTGGCTATTTATGCTACCATGCATGGTTGTTTTTAGACAATTGATTTTGAATATTAAAAGCTTTGTTTTGTTATCTTTAAATTGAGAGTGATTCCTTTTTCTATCATTTGGTGTGTTCATCAAAAGTTTGTGGTGTGATATCACATTGAGATTGCTTTGTTAGTTGAGTGATCTTTCTTATTAGCATTTGTGTTTTTGTTCTTTTGAGGAAGGACGTGTGAAGTTGTGTTCAACTATCAAGAGGATTAAATTGGTGGAGGCGTTCCTTATCGAAGACTTAAGTTGTGATTTCTTGACCTCTTTAGCCAATCTAGTTCAACCAGACATATTTCCTTATTTGTGGTGATTTTTTGCATTTATTTTGGAGGAGTTATTCATCATTAATTGAAAGAGTTGTTGTCCAAAAAATCGTAAGTAAAGCTTCCATATTGGTCGAGTTGTGAGTTTCTAAAGTTGATTTTTTCCTAAAGTATTTGCGGCAAAAATATAGAAGCTACCACTTTCCTAATTCTTCATAGTCTTCATAATTGCCATCTTTCCTATTTCAAAGCCATGCTTCTGTGGTGCATCAAGTCCACTTCTTGGGGCATTACAATAAATACTGTAATTTCCTTCTTCTAGTGGTAAAGCCAAAATTGGAGTTGTTGTCAGCCTATGTTTCAATTCTTGAAAACTTTCTTCACATTCGTTTGTCCACCAAAATCTTACATTCTTCCTAGTTAAACTGGCTAATGGTAAAGAGATATTTGAAAATCTATTTATATAACGCCGATAATATCCTGTTAATCAGAGAAAACTCCTCACTTCAACACTTCTTGGTTGTGACCAATCTAGAATTGCTTGAATTTTGGTTGGATCAACTACAATATCTTCTTTATAAATTACACTTCCCAGAAAACTTAATATTTCTAACCAAAATTCACACTTTGAGAATTTTGCATATAATTGATGTTTCTCCAAAATAGACAAGGTGATTTTCAAGTGCTCTATATGTTCCTCTTTTGTATGAGAATATACCAAGATTTCATCAATAAAAATGATAAAAAATTTATCCAAATAATCTTTAAAAATCTGATTCATTAAATCCATAAACGCAACTAGGGTAATAGTGAAACCAAACGACATAACTAAGAACTCATAATGTCCATATTTTGTTCTAAACGTCATTTTTGAAATGTCATCAAATTTAACTATTAATTGATAATATCCGAACCATAGATCAATTTTTGAAAAGACGCAAGCTCTTGGTAATTGGTCAAATAAGTTGTCAATTCTTGTCAAAGGATACTTATTTTTTTATTGTTACCTTGTTTAATTCACAGTAATCTATACACATATGCGTCGACCCATCCTTCTTCTTGACAAATAATACTAGTGCTCCCCACAGTGAAAAACTAGGTTGTATGAATCCTTTGTTCGCTAATTCTTCCAACTATACTTTTAATTCTTTTAACTCAGGAGGTGCCATTATGTATGGATTTTTCATAATACCTGAAAAATTTGTCTCTATGTAAAACTTCAATTATGTGAAATATGGTACTTGGATATGGTGCATTGTAATTGTTGAGTTGTTTATATCATTAAGGATAATGATGTTGTTAATGTTTAGAGATATGTTGAATTTTTTTTAAGGGTGTTATTTTGGTTTAGAAGTGTAACTTGTTTATGTGATAGAAAAATAAGTTAGAGGAATTGTCAATTATATGAAGAAGTGGTAGTCGATCACTAGGAGAAGGGGATCGATCATGGGTATTACAAATTATTACAGAGTGATACATTTTGGGAGAGGTCGATCAGTTGAAGGGGGATGATTGACTGATTCCAAAGAAAAACCTATACAGATTGTAACCATTTTGGTAGCAGTTGATTGTCTACTAGGGGGTGATCGACCAAGTTTCCTAAAAAGGAAATTTTTTTATTGATCATCAGAGAATTGCGGTCGATAGTGGTCATGACTGCAAAATTTGCGATCGATCACTTGAAGATGGTGATTGACAGATATATCAAGAATTGCTTATAAAATGGCTAACCATCGTCTGGAAATAGAAGTGGTGCCTGGAAAATGAAGTGTCATGACTCATTGACTCTCCCTGAATGTTTATAGGCATATTAGAGTGGAATTTGACAGAAGAAAAATAAGGGAAAACTTTTATTGTTCTCTCAAGAGCTTTTCTTCTGTTTCGTGGTGCTGCAGTGAAGTTGTGTTGGAGAAATTTCAAGAGGGAATTCCATGTTACTGGTGCAAAGAAGAGTTTCGGCAAGAGAGGGATTAGCGAAGACAGGTAACAGATTATGTATGTGTTTGGCCAGCAGTGGCCTACATCACAAGAGTATGATGGTTTTGTGTTTTATGTTGATGATATATTTGTCTCTAGCTAATGTCTTGATAAGAATCTGTTGATGAAAACATTTTTTGGGTTGAATTGCTCTCTATATGATAATAGGATGAATAGAATCTGTTGATGGTAAGATTCTGATTGTTAGTTTGAGTTTACTATTCAAGACTTGTGAGAATCTGTTGGTTGATGATATATAGAATCTGTTGGTTTGATGATATGATTTTGATTATTGTTTTGCTGAGTTTGTTTATGGTTGAGATTTGGTTACTGCCAGTTATAGCATGGTTAAAATTTGCTAAGGACAATAATTTGTTGTTGGAATTACTCTCTGTTTCGTTGATAGAAATGTTGAAAAGGGTGAAAGTATTCTCTGTAGTTTATTGTCTTGATAATTTATTGCTCTCTGCTAATAATAATGGATGTAGGAAATGTTTTGTTAACTTCCATAGCTTATGTGGTGGATAAATCATAAAGAGTAAGTACTGCTTGGTTAATTGATAATTGCTATTCCAATATTACATTGTGGTAGTTGATGGGCATTGTTGTGGATAAGTGCTAGAGGTTTGAAATTAATCTATGTTATTATCATGTTGAAAGAAATTATTGAAAGACAATGTTAAATTTGGTTGATTCTGCTTTGTTAAAATGTTGGTTTAAAGCAAGTGATAGATTGATTGAAATTGCTTTGTTGTTTCATGTTTCAATAAACTGTTGAACTGTGTGAACTGCATCCATGACAGGCATCATGAGTAGAAATGCTATGACAAGGTTGATATGTACATGCATGGCATTTTAAAACAAATGAATGAAATAAACATAAATGGACGTGTGGGAGTTTGGGAGATTGGTGACGTTCCTAGGTGATACACCCCTGACGGATACAGCTTATCTCATGTAGGGATGGAGTGATGGTTAAGCCCATCATGGACTATAGGGTTCATCTTTGCTTCTATTCTAGAAATCCCTAACATTTAGACTGACAAAATGAAACGCAAACTGAATGACATAAAGGATAGGTTTTTTTTTATGAGACTATAATGCCCCGACTTTTATATTGAAAATATACCACATAAATAATTGGGATTTAATTTAAGAGAATAATTATGGAGTGGATTAATTAATATTAATTGAACCAGTTTGGTTCGGCTCGGTTCAGATTTAATTAAATAGCTCAGTTGTTGAGTTAAAATCAAAAGAGATTAATTAAAATTAAGATGTAAAATATAATTAGGAATGAAGTGGAGAATTTAAAATGAGATTAGAAATTAAGTTGGATATAATTAATTGAGGAATTAGAAATAAAGGAGATTAAATGGAGAAGTGAGATGCTGAACCGAATCGACTTGGGCTTCGGCCATTTTTTCCTCCCGAGAGAAGAGAGAGTGAGACACGAAAGGGAGAGAGAGGCGAGCTAAGGGAGATCGAGCGAAGGACCCGTCGGGAGCATTAGGAGAATGGTCGCGGAAGAGATGAGAGGGCTTGCAACGAAGGTGTGACGGACAGCGAACGTGCGAGCTAGGGCTTGGTGTATTACAGGCTCGGGTCACTAGATTTTGGCCTTGGGTCATGTTGAATGGCGACGCTCTGTCATTTCCCGGTGATGCTCGACGATGGAATGGCGATGGCAGTGGGTTTTCGACGATGGTGAGGCAGCAAACAAAGCTGGATGGCGTCGGGAAGGCAAGGGGGGAACGAACGGTTCATCCTGGACCGGCCGAACGCCCTGGTCTAGCTTGCGGTTCGAACTGGCTCTCTTCCCTGGTTCGCACCCTGCAATGCATCATGGGGAACATCTGTAAAGATGCTGCAAAGACTGTCGGGCGTGCTCTCTACCCTTTGGGAATTGGCAGAGAGTGCCCCCCCTCCTTGGTGTGTTGAAATACAGAAGAAGGATGGAGGACTCCTGGGATGTGGAGTGAGAGCTTATGCTCTCTGCCCTTTATCCTTGGCAGAGAGCAATTCCCTCCTCGTGGGTTGCAAAATAGAGAAGGAAGGAGGGGAGAGGAAGTCCGAACAGAGGCTGGGGTCGAGGTTGACTGAGCTGAGTGCTTCATTGTCTACTGGTGAGTAATGTCTTTCTCTATTCTGGATTTTTAGACGTTCCTGTTTGTTAATGAATGAAGAATGTCTTTCTCTATTTTAGATTTTTTGGACGTTCCTGTTTGTTAGTGAATGAAGAATGTCTTTCTTTATTCTGGATTTTGATATGTTTTGTGAGCATGTCTCTGCTGGTTACTGCTTATTAGATTTTTTATAGTTGTTGTGAGGAACTATTTCTATGATTTACTAATCGACTACGGCTTCTGGAAAATGAGTCTATGATGGTTTAATTTATGGGCTGGAAAGTGGATTATTGTCTCTGTTGTTGGTCTAGTTGAAATCAATGATTATATGTCATTGTAGTATACTTTATACTATGACTTTTGTTGAAGCCTGGTGATCATGAGGTATTAATTGATTTCTGCGAGAAGTGTGATGGAAATAAGTTGATAGAAAACGTTAGGCGATTAGGTTTGATCTAATAATGTCAATATTGTTGAAGATAATGAATTATGGAAATGAGACTGATTGGTGATTATTAATGACAGATGTTTTGATTATGAAGGTGTTGAAAAGAGAAGAATGATAACTATTAAGTGTCAACAGCGATAAAGATGTGAGGTAAGAAAATGGGTGTGTCTTAGCCATTTGGAGGCCCTACACCACAAGTAGAGTAATTTTTTTCCTTGTTTGAATTCTTTGACTGTGACTCTATTGATAATGCTTTGTTTGATCAATTTCTTGTGCATTTGGGTTTGTGAAGAAATTGGTGTTAGTTTATACCTAATGAATGTGAAAGAATGATAGTGCTATTGTTAACCACTTTGTTATATCTTGATTTCTATTCGTTGATCTTAGAGATTTATAGAAGTAATTAGTTCTCATTAAGTACTTGAATTTCATTGAATGATCATAATTCATATTGAACTGTCGATCTATTGTAGTTTAGTTGTTAAACGCTTAGTAGATTAACTCCTCGTGCTTTAATATCATGATTCGTCTCTTATATGCCATAAAATCCATAGTTAGAATTGGTTAAGCTAATAAGCATGAAATCGTTATTAGTTTCCTTTTTCGGTCACAAGCATGTATGTATGCTCTTGTTCGCTATCATATCTCTTTGTTGTTGTCGGTTTATAAAGCTTGCGTGCACGTTCTTATTAGCCATCATATTTACTAGTTTACTGTCAAGATGTTAATCATGTACGCACGTTTCATTTCGCTACCATATTTGTATGTGCTGTTAATGTATACAGCACGTATGTTCATGTCTATTCCACTGCCATAATTAGTATTTGTTGTCAATATATAAAGCACGTATGTCTGCTTTTTTTAGTTGTAATATTTCGTATTCGTTGCCAACATATAAAGCATGCATGCTCGTTTCTATTTCGCTGATATATTTGTATTCATTGTCGGATTATAAAGCATGTACACACATCTTATTTCGTTGTCATATGGGTACTCGTTAGTTTATAAAGCATGCATATTCGTTACTAACTCGCTATTCTATTTTGCTAATTCCTGCCCAAATAGTGAAGCATGTTGTATGTTTTAGTTCGCTGCCATATTTATTCATTTGCTGTCAAATAACAAAGTAAGCCTACACGTTTTATTCACTGTTACTCATCATTATTTCCAGCCTTAAGTCAAGCATGTTAAACTGTTATATGTCATTTTAACTCGTTATACGCTGTTATGATATGTTGAAAAGTTCAGCATGTTAGCATGTTTTATTTACCGTATATTCGCTGTTTGTTAGTTGTTGTAATTCCGTGATTGACTTCCGTAGTTTAGCCTGTTGTTATTCTGAGATGTTTGGTAGTATAGATTTGTGAATTTGTTGAATGAATGATAATGTTCGTAGTTATATTTTCGTATTGTATTTACATGCATCGTGATAATAGACATCATAGGAATACCACTAAAAGGGGGTCGGTATTCATGTGTGAGAAGAAAATGAAGAAAAGAAAAGAAAGTAAGGGAATTGGAGGTTGGAGAGATGGTTCGGACCTAACCAGTAGACTCGAAACCCCTTTTATCCTTCCTTATACGGGTTGTGCGAGCTTGTCTACCGTAAGATGTTAGGTGCTGGGTACCCGCCATGTCTCCGCCAAGAATCTCCAATCTCCTATCTCGATCTACGAGTTTATGATATATGTAACCGTGAGTAAAGAGCGGTTTGGGCCGGATCCCATTCTGACATAATGAGTTAGAGGCATTTACGTTGTATTCCTCAATTCCTTACTAAGCCTTTAGGCTTACAGTTTACTTGTGGTGTAGGTGTAGGTACAAACGATGAACAGATAATAAGCAGATAATAAACAGATAACGGAGCAGGGATGAAAGATTTGCACAAGCGAGATTGTGGCTGGCCAGACTAAAGAGAATAAAAGAGAAAATGTTGTAAATGAATTGTAATTAGTCATTTAGTTTTCCTTTCTCAAATGCAGTATTTTTTTTTGTTAGTATTTCTTCATTAAATGATTTATTTACGCTTCCGCAAAGTTTTGATAAACCTGCTATGTTTCAAATAAACGATTTTATAACGCTTTCGCAGTTTATTAATTTGGTTTTCATAATGAGTTTTAACGAATGGTTAGTATCGGTCTGGTTTTATTGTCGCACTTTGGTATTGTTTTAAAAAGGAGTCTTTTAAAAGTTTTAAAATTTCCGCATTTTTAAGAGATTACGAAAAACCGGGTCATTATAGAGACAGACTGCATAAGCATACATTGACCATTGCATTTCATTATATCTCTTACTGGGCATTAGGCTTACAATTTCTCTTGTGATGCAGGTGATGACTATGATCCTAATGAAGTGCACGTGGAGGAAGTATGACTCGATTAGCAGTTTTGTTACCCGGCGCAAGTTGACCTTGAGGGTTATGGCTCATAAAATAAAATAAAGTGTGTTTAAGTATTTTAAGGATTTTAAACTATTTTTAAATGGTATTTACTTTAAATAGTTTTCAAGTGTTGATTGTAGGTTTTAATATTTATAAAAACTTCCGCTTATGCTTACTCTATTATTTGCCCTGCACATGTTTTTACAAATGAGATTTAAAAAGAATAATTTTAAATGAAAAACGGGATGTTACATTTTTAGAGAAAGGTTTCATACCAGGATATAAGTCAATTATAAATTTAATTTTCTATCTGGTGGCAATCCTGATAAATCATCAAGAAAAACTCCCAGAAAATTCTAAACTATAGAAATTTCCCCTAGTTTCATCTTTAATTTCACAGTCATATCCATTACGTTAACAAGAAAACCCATACACTCACTTTTCAATAAATGTTCTGCTTTGATTGCAGAAATTACAGATGACTTATTTTTGTCTCTAATTCCTTGAAAAACATACTACTCACCACATGGAGGATGAAAATAAACTTCTCTCTTTTTACAATTGATTGTAGCACAATGATAAAATAACCAATCCATTTCCAAAATAACATCATACCCCTTCATATTAATAACAATCAGATCGCCATGAAAAATATGATTATTTATTCTAATAGCACATTCCTTTAAAACGCCATCTGATACTAAACTATCAGTAGAAGGTAGAAGCACATTATACTCACTTTTAACTAATCTAGAAAAACACTTTATTTTCACGTAGAATTTTGATACAATAAAGGAATGAGTATTTCCAGGGACAATCAAAGTATAGGCAATTTTGTCATTAATATATATCCTACTTGACACAACTGTAGTGTGACAACCCATTTTTCCTTATTTTATATATATATATATATATATATATATATATATATATATATATTTATTTATTTATTTAAAACGTGTGAGAGAAAACGAGAAAGGTAGCAGAAGCATTTACATTTTTTTAACATACTTCAAAAAATACATTTTTAACATTGGAAATATTAAAAGGTTCTTAACATACTATATCTTTCCTTAAAACTTTATATATTACAACAACATAACTTTTCAAAATTTGGTGAGTCATTACCCATCGGTCAAAAAGCATTGGGTATAGTAAGCACTCGACGTAGCTATGCTCCTCCCTCTATAGTCCTTGCTATCACTCTATACTTACTTCAGTTTGATCAAATTCCTCACCTACATCACAAGATATATCTATGAGCCTAATGCTCAATAAAAGATGAAAGGAATGTGGATAATGTAATGCTCATGCTATACAAGATTACAAAAGAAAAGAACGTTTCCTTTCAGTCCATTACTTATAGCCGTGTAATAGTCCAGACGTTAGATATTATCAGTACAAGGAAAAAGAGACATCTTATGGTCCTTCTTAAGCTGAACCGTCACTCAATCCCGAGTAGGGAAGAGATACATCATCATGTAGTTCTCCCAAGTAGGACCGTCACTAAACCCCCAACCTCCAACTCCTATTTATGTTCATTTAGTCCATTTCAATTTCATTAACATTGCATATGCGTGTAAACAATTTCATATCCTTCCTAAATTTTGATGCATGACATGTATGCATTTCATTCAATTATCAAATTCATACTTTCCAGTACATTACATTTAGGAAGCTCTATTCTAACATTCTACCATAACAATACAACAAACAATATTGACAAAGCAAAACAAGCCTAGTATCTTGTGATGTAGGCCACAATGGAAAAAAAAAACATGCATATCTCTTACTTTAAGTTCTTAGTGTAATCCAGCACTTAAAGATTATCTTCTCCAAATACCTTCAAAACCAATTAAACTTCCATCAATAACTACTCCATGCATATATTACCAAGGTATGCATAATTTTGAATATACATAACCTTCATCATCATTGTGCATATTACCTATCCATTTAGTGTCCAATACATGATGTGATATCAACAACACATTATAGAGCTACAATCCATTATACATGCATTCTAGGGTTTTCTTCCGATTTTCACTCATCTTTGATCACTCATAACTTCCTCCATACTTAATCAAATCCATTAATTCTAGAACCTATTCCTTCCTCAAGATGTCCTTAAGAACATGGCTAAGTGATTTTACTCATAAATTTCAGAAAGATAGACAACAAACATCAAATACCCAAACCACTCGATTTATCCTTTTTCTTCATATTATACTTTTTTTCTCCATTACAACTACTAAAACTTCATATAATTCATACAAATAATGGAAAACATCTATAATACCTTCAAAGTTTCACAGAGAAGGAAAGAAAACCTTGTGGAGAGCTTTTGAGGGAGATATCCTTCTTGAATCCCAACTTAACCTCTTCTTCAGCCTATGGTGTATTTGAACTCCCCACTTATAGCCATAAGCAGGTGGTAGAGCTTTCCTAGTCATGAATAAGTAAGGCACCCCATTTTTAAGCCAATCAAAACTCTATTTCTGTGACTTTTTAACTTACTGGTCGACGACTTTTCAATGTCTGGTCGACCTTAAATCTACCCGAGGCTAAAATATTGTGTTTTCTCAACAAAATCGGTCAACCAATTTCTCCTTATCAATCTACCGCAACACAGCCTGAGAATAAAAAAGTCCAATTTGCCTTATTTTTGGTCTACCACAATATTTCTAGTTGGCCACAAAACCACCCAAGAGTTTTTCAAATTTAGGTTTGTTCAAAACTGGTCGATCAACTAACATTTTGGTGTATCGCTTATGATTCATAATGTCCTTACCCATTTAAAATTCTACTCCTCCTTAAGCCATTACTCAATCCTTTACAAATCACACCATTTAACAAATTTTCAGCAAACAACAATCCCAACAATCATTCAAATACCATCATTTCTAAACGTATTACTATTAACAATATGTGTTTCATGCATAATTTTACATTAAGTAACAAGAAATTTTTTGGATATTACATGCATGTAGTTCTTCCTCCTAAAAAGACCCTCAGAGCCACGTTTTCTTGTTCTCCAGTCAGAGTTGGGCAAAACCAAGCTATATGCTCTGATTTCCCACATTTAAGGCATTGTCTTGTGCCTGCCCTGCATTCACCAAAGTGATACTTTTTACATTTAGGACACTAGACAACCCAAGAAGTCTTGGTATTTGATGAAGTGGCCATCATTTCATTTGAAATACGCTTATCTTTTCTTTGTTGTTCCTCATTATGCGATGGCCTCTTTACTCCTCTATTTGCTAGTTGACCACCTCTTTGTTGTTGTTGTTGGCTTTGATTGTTATTCCAGAATCTTTGATTTATCTCTCTTTTTCTTGCTACCATATATTTCGCCTCTTCAACTTCTAGCGCCTTAGAAACAATCTTTGCATATGGTGTATCTTGAGTACCATATATCTTAACACCTCTGAAGATCTCAACCTTCAACCCTTGCACAAATTGGTGAACTTTATGCTCGTTGGTCAACACAAGATGAGTTTCAAATTTAGATAATGCCTCAAATTTTTGTATATACTCCGAAACAGACTCGGTTTGGCATAACTAAACAAACTCCACCAATTTCTTTGTCAGAATAGTGTGATGGAAATACTTATCACAAAAGATTTCTTTAAACTGCTCCCACGTCATGGTTCTGATGGTCTGAATTGTCTTAATCGTATCCCACTAAAATCGAGCATCTTGGACTAGTAAGTAAGCAGCATAAGAAACTTTCTCAGATTACTGAATTTTTCCATAGTCGAACATGTCTTCCAAAGATCTTATCCATTCTTCTGCCCCCATAACATCAGTAACATTTCAATCAAAGCTTAGAGGTTTCATCCTTCTAAACTTTTCCCATCATGCTTCCTCCATAGCCATAATCGGACGATGATTTCCATACCTCTCTCTTTCCATGAAGTGTTCTAAATAATGAAATTAACGCTCCACAATATTAGACAAACGACCAATTGCTTCATCCCATTCGTCCCAATTATATACAATTCCACGACCAATTGCCTCATTCCTTTCATTATTGTTATAAGCATGTCCTCTTGTTTCTCTCACCATTAGCTTATCTTATAATTAAATTTCATACATAAAACAACAAATTGTAACTTTATGTAACATAACTAAACTTATAGTTGAAGAAGCATTTCCACGATGAGTCTTACGTCACTGCAGTCTATAGGAACATTTTTGACCCAGTTATACTCTGATACCACAGTTGTAACGACTCATTTTTCCTTATCATTTTTCATAACATTTTTTTTAAACATGGGAGAGATAGAATTGAATACGTAGCAGAAGGATTTCACATTCGATTAAAACCATTCAAAAGATACACTTGATCATTTACAACATTTAAAAGATTCTTAACATAATATTACCAAATCCTCACTTAAACTTTGTATAATATAAATTAAAATAGTTTTCCAATGCTAGGTAAGTCATAACCCATCAATCAAAAGCACCAGGTTACATAAGTGCTCGACGTAGCTATGCTCCTTACATTGTAGTCTGTGCCATCAGTCTATTTTCTTCAGTCTGATCGAACTCCTCACCTACATCACAAAATTTACCTATGAGCCTAATGCTCAATAAGAGATAAAATGAATATAGATAATGTGATGCTCATGTTATTTAATATTACAAAAGTAAAGTGCATGTCTGTTCAGTCCATTCTTTTTAGTCGTATAACAGTCCAGAGGTTAGGATTATCAGTCCAAGGGAAGAGATACATCCTATGGTCCATCTTAACTAGAACCATCACTCAATCCCATTGTGGGAAGATATACATTATCATGTAGTTCACCTAAGTAGGACTGTCACCAAACCCCCCAACCTTGTAACACCCTGACTTTTTTAAGTTGGATAATTATCGGGGTACTACCAAGGACGTTTCGGATGGTTAAGTCTAGTGGTATTCCCGTTATGTTTTCCCCGAATACGTGATGTGAGTAGAGGATGGGGTAGTTAGGATATTATATTGCGTATTTATACGTGTCATTTTGTGACATGTATTTAAGGGGTAAGTGTTATGGGATGAGAGTTAAGTAGGAAAAAGGTGGAGAAAGGTACTACTGGGCATTTTCAGCCGCTTGCGGAAAACATGTGGAAGAGTTATCTCGTCCGCATGTGCATTGCTTGGCGTCCTCGATGCTATGGATGCACCAGGATGGGAATTTGCATCCTGATGTGTCTGGAAATTGACTTCCGACGCATGCGGGCGACTTGTAGACGAGACATGTCATCCACAAGTGCATTGCACGTCGCCCCTTAGCCTTGGGATGACTTAGGATGTGGTTTCATGTTCTGACTTCACTGTTGTGTTACAGTTCCAGATGCATGCGGACGAGTGCGGACGTGGATTAGCCGCGTTTGATTTGAATCTGTCTAATTCCTGGACACTATCAGACGCATGCGAACGGGTGCAGACGTGGCTTGGCCTCGTTCGAATTGAATCTGTCCAATTTGTGGATAGATTCAGACGCGTGTGGACGTTTCATGTGGACGCCAAATTGCATCCGAATGCCTGTTGTGGACGGTACGGAAAGAGTGAGGATGCCATTTCTCGTCTGTAGCCACAATTTTTGCCTTGGGGATTTTACTCATGCAGACAAATGCGGACGAGACCAGAGCGTCCGCACTTGTCCGAAAGTCCCCAATTCAGGGTAAATTTAGGGATTTAAAATCTATTTTCTTGTCATGTAGTCCATAACTACACCCCATGGGAGACACGAATGACCCTCCCTCCACCCTCGACCCATAGACTACGACCCCCACCGTGTAGCCCAAGCTGGAGCTGACCTCTCCCTCCCCTATGGGTACAAATTGTACCCTCCTCTCCATGTATTAGCCTTCCTCTCCTTTTCCTATTCAATATTTTCTCCTCTACTGCGTGAGTTTTCTCTTCCTGGGAGGAGTGCTCCTGCATGTGAGTTTCTTGTGTGTGAGAGAGTTCTGAATGAGAGGAGTTGTGAGTTAGCTATTGTGTGCTAAGCGTGAACGTGAGTGGTAAGCTATGGAGTTGGAGCTGCTGTGGGGTGAGGAGCCGTGAGCTAGGAGCGCTGCTGTCCCTGAGTGATTCAGTTCTTCAACTTAGGTAAGGAAATAGGGGTGTCTTAGCCAGTGGAGGCCCTACACCATAAGTAGAATGCGTGAGTGGTAGAATTGATGCTCTGTAGTATTACTTGGTTTAGTTTTGTTCTTGCATTGCTAGCTCTATGATTGATACTCTGTAGGTAATTTCCCTTGATTGTTAGTGTGCCTCTTTGTTGTTGATAGTGTAGATTATTGATGCTACGTGATAATTCCCTGTTGATGGTCCGTATATTTCCTTTATCATGTCCTCATCCTTTTCTATGCTCTTGTTATTAGTTCTGTTACAAATGTTTAGACAATGAATGAATGAGTAATGCTTAGATGAATGAGAAATGCTTAGATGCTTAGATGAATGAGTTAAGTCTGAAGACATTATTTTGACTTGTTCTCTGTTTAATTTTGGTTTAGTTGTTGTATTTAAACTGTTAGCTATAAGCTGTTGTTTCTTTCATTCTTGTGGTGTTGCCATTACTTCATTAATCTAGCATGTTTATTTGCTAATCAATTTAGTTAGTTGTTAATCAATTGAGCATGCTAACCAATTTAGTTAATCTAAGCATGTAAATACTTTGATTTGTCTCAACATGTGAACTACCTAACTTGTATAATTAACTAATTAGCGATAATTAATTTTAATATGCTTAGGTAAGTGTTGTTATTTCTTGAGCATGTAAGTTGGCTAATAAGTAAGTACTAGCATGTTTAACTAATTAACTAGCATATTAGATTGATCAACTAGGATGTTTATACTAACTAACTATCATATTCAATTAGCTCACTAGCATGATTAATTAGCAGCATAATTAATTAGCGTGAGTAAATCAACTAGCCGCATGTTAATTAACTAAAGTAATTGCACATGACTAGACAAGCATAGTTAATTAACTAGCGATGCATGCTTAACCCACTAGACAATTCTTGACCATGTAATGAGCTAGGTTAATATTAACATGTTAATCTTCTTTGTTAATATTCTGTGCATTTCTCCTTTCCGAAATTTCTTTTATTGTAACTTCCATAATTGATGCTTTACTTTATTAGACATAATGACCATAATGAAGAAGATGAAAGAAGGATGACTAAGCAAGAACGAACTAGGAACCTCGTTGATTATGTGATTAGATGGTTTATGTTATCTTTGTTATTGTCTCATTGCTCTATTTTGTATTATAGTTCATTAGATTATACAATTTGAGCATGTGTAATTAGATTTGAATAAATCCTGTGAATCAACTAGATTCCCTTAATCTGAACATGTTAATCAATTAGAATACCTATCTAGAGAACAAATGTAAATATTTCTTGAGCATGTAAATTACCTAGGATAACGAATTAGAATAATCACCTAGAATAATAAACGTAGTAAGCATGTAAAATGACTACGAAATTAACTAGGATAATTAGCATGTTAATTAATAGTATATTCGATTTCTCTTTCGATTATTATTGTGTTCTATTAATTCGAACATGTTTTCCTTGTTTCAATTCATTGTAGATTGTTTTGATATTGGTGTTCAATTCCTGTATTCCCTTACTAAGTGCGTTCGTTGTTTGATTTCCCTCTGTGCTTCGTTGGTTACGATTTTATATTTCAATTGTTCTTTGATGTGCGCTTCCAAATTCTGTTATTGAATTATTTCCTTACATGCGCTATTCATTTGTTACGTCAATGGTTATGTCATCATGTATCATGTTAGGTTAAGAATGTATCGTCATATATCATGCTAATAGAAAATTGATATGGAGTGCCGCTTTCGTGGTGGTACTCATGCATGCATTAAGTGCGGTAAAATGTTAAAGAAAACGAAAGAAATGTGGAGTTGGAGGGCGGATGGGTAGAGGGTCTAGTCTGTAACTAGCCGAAGCCCCTCCCTCTTAGGGTACGGGAGTTCTAGTTGCAAGAAAAAAGTTAGATCCGATCCACTATTCCATCACAAAGGAAATCCTCTAATCTACTGCTCGATGTACGAGTAATGAACGAATGAACTAATGTAAAGTAATGAAGGAACTAATAGCTTAATGAAAGGATTGGCTTGGGTGGCCCCCATTCCTAAAAGAACTAAAGAGAGACATATCACGTTGTATTAAACCCTTTTCCTTACTAAGCCTTTGGGCTTACAGTTTGTAACGACTCGGTTGTTCGTAAATTTTTTAAAATGCATAAAAATTTTAAACTTTTATAAAACCATCGAAATTTCTTTTAAAACATATTAGAGTGTGACGCTAAATCGGACCGCTACTAACCCTTCTTTAAACTCGTTATGAAAACCAATTAATAAAATGCAGAAGCGTTATAAAATCATTAATTTCAAACGTTGCGGAAGCGAAAATACTTTAATGAAGAAACTAAACTGTAACACCCTAATTTTCGTAAACAGACTTAATTAAGGATAATCGAGATTTATTTGATAAGAAAATTGATTGAGGGAAATATTTTAGTAATAATCAAGGATTTATTTAACGAGAAATTAATTGGGGTATAATTGGATTATTCGGAGAAATGTTATTATGGAATATATTATCATGAAAATAAGTTTAGAAAAATAATTGTTGGAAGATAATTATATCAATTATTGGATAATTATTTTGGAAGCCGAATTGAAGAATTTTAATTGGACTGATAATTATCATCATGTAATATTTAGAGAAAAGAAAATTATAATTGGGATGAAAATAATTAAATGAAGAATTTAATTATTTAAAAGGAAGAGAAATAGAGTAATTATTTAAAAGAAGAAATGAGGAGAATTTAATTAGGGGATAAATGGAAAGTGGGGATTAATTATAATTGAGTTTTATTTTAAGTGAGGATTTAATTTGATCAAGTGATAATTTAATTTGAAGAAAAGAGAAAAGAAGAGAAGGGGGGGGAGGGAGACGGCGACCCGAGAAACGGCGAGAGGAAGGGAGCGATCGGGAAGGCGACTGCTGGAAGTGACGGATGTCGTCGCGGCTCCGGTGCGCTTTCTCCTGCGCATGACGGCGACGGCGAGGCTGATGGCGATACGACGAAACGAACGGCGAATGCGGAGCTAGGGCTAGGATGCCTCGGTCTTCAATGTCGGAATTGGAGCCGCGAATCGCCGGTGAAGGTAAATTTGGATGATTTCCTTCTCCCCTTGGGCAATTTTTGTTCGACAGGATGAATTAGCAACGGCGTTTTGGCGTTCGACAGGTCCGAATTGGCGATGGCAGGGCTTCGGGTCGCTGGCATCGATTTGGGCATCGGTCCAGGTCTGTGCTTTCCAAATTGGACAGACTTTTCCTCCTCCCGAAACAATAGCTGCTTTCCACGTGGTGATGAAGCATTGGACCTCCCTCCTTGAGTTGTGTAATTGTCCAGCCTTCTCTGCCTATATAGTTTCGGCAGTGCTTGGATACAGAAGGAGGAGGCAGTGTGTTAGGGAGAAATGAAATGGTGATGTCTGGAGTTGTGGACCGAAGCTGTGAAGGGTGCGGAAGTGCTGTGAGAAGGTGGAGTTGCTGCTTGCTTCAGGTAAAACGGATACCTTCCCTGTTTAACGAAATTCAATCCCATGTTGTACTCAGTCCGATTCTGTACATTGGTTGTTGAACAATGGTGATGGGTTAAGTTTCATGTAAAGAAATCTGTTGATTATGAACTGTTGTTTGACTGTCATCTCGGTTGGTTGGATAATGCATTACTATTAGTGTTGATTTTGTGTCTCTGGTTAATGATGGTTAATTCCAAAGGCATGATATGTTGTGATCTGTTTTGCTGGACAGATGGCCCCTACATCGCATGATTGTAAGATTTTGGTTAAACATGTGTTGATGGTTATTTTCTTGCTGTGATGTCTGAAAATGCAACGGAATAAATTGAATGATCTCTTCCTTTGGTGATAGGAATATAGTGTTGGTGGTAATTAGTTGGAATTATTTATTGGTTCTTTGTTGATTGTTGAGAATGTAAAGATTTAACGATTGGTGTGTGGGATACTCTTCGGAAGCAATAATATGCTGGGATTGGTTTTGGTTACTAGAGATATTATGCATGTATGTCAGATTAAATTCATGTATTGTGAGAATTAAGTTAAGTGTTCTGCACGTTGATATATGTTTTGTACATTTGGATGATTTACCAACAGCCTTTCTAATTGGATAAAAAGGATAGATAAATGTGCTATGTTGGTTATCGTTTGGATTAAAGGAATGAAATGGTTCTCTACTCTGCTGTGGAAAATGTGATTTTGTGATAAAATACTATTCGATTTTGTAAAGTAAATTCTCTTTATTATTAGGTCATATTGATGGAATGAGCAACTTTAAATGGTTATTGCTATTTTCGTTGCACATGTTAAGTTACTTAAATGGTTATTGCAAGGTTGTTAAGTAACTAAGTTGACTAATGAGAGTTATTAAGCGTTAAGGTTTATGGAAATTTAGTGATTGTTATTAATTAATAAATATTGGATAAATTGGATAGTTGTAATTTAAGAGAAAAACTATAAATGAAGGTTATTTGTTTATTGACCATGAAATTAATGAAGATAAATTTATAGAAATTCGTTAAGCGATAATTTAATTATTAAATAATAAATAAGGAATAACGATAGCAAAGTTAAGATTTATGATTGATAAAAATATTAATAAATAAATGTTAATTATTTTGAAGGTATTAACGGAAAAGAATAGAGTGCTAAACGCACCACGAATGCCAGGTAAGTGATACGCATGTGCTTTGGTCCTTAGGGCCATACATCGCAAGAATAGGAGATGCATGTTTCAGTGTTTACGGTTTTAAATAGCATGTTTCGGTGTTTACGGTTTTAAATAGCATGTTTCGGTATTTACAGTTTTAAATAGCACGTTTCATTGTTTACAGTTTTATAAGCATGTTCTATAAATTGTATGTTGGTTGTGCTATTAAATTCCTCTAGTAGAGAATGTATGCATCCACGAGCATCATGCATCATGGTTTTCAAAACGATACGAAAATGAGTTTTTAAGCATAGTTTTGCAAAGAAAATGGAATCGAATATTAAATGGTTAAATAATAAAGTATAGAAAAAAAAGATAAAGGCTTGGGAGGATTGTTCTCCCATGGTTAGAAAGGCTTGGGTAAATTGTTCTCTCATGGTTAGAGGTTTAGTTGACATGCTTCCCATAATTTAAGGCTTTGGCACGTAACCCATAAATAGAGGCTTGGTGGACATAGTCCTTATGGTTAGAGGCTTTGAGTGGATTAGTCTCCCAATGGTTGGGTTATGTTTCCAATGGTAACTAGTTAAGACTTTGGCGTGTAACTCATAAATAGAGGCTTGGTGGACATTGTCCCCATGGTTAGAGGCTTTGGGTGGATTCATCCCCTAATGGTTGAGTTACATCCCAATGTTAGACGGTTAAGGCTTTGATGTTGAACTCAAAATCATAAATAGAGGCTTGGTGGACGTGGTCCCCATGGTTAGAGGCTTTGGGTGGATTAGTCCCCCATTGGTTGAGACTTGAGTTGAATACCAAAGACAGAACAATAAATAGAGGCTTGGCGGACATGGTTCCCATGGTTAGAGGCTTTGGGTGGATTAGTCCTCCATTGGTTGATGCTTGAGTTGAATACCAAAGGGAAAAAAATAAAGTAATAAAGTTAAGATCAATAAAACGGTAAAAGAAAAGACAGAAGAGAAACATAAATGGAAAACTAAAAGAGATTTTAAAAGCTGCTAAAAGAAAGGAGAGAAGAGAAACCTAAACAAAAAACTAAAAAAGATTTAAAAATTGCATGACATGTGCATCATACATTTTATATCAATTACTGAGCCTTAGGCTCATTAGCTTGGTCTTGCGATGTAGGTACACGCACAGGTGAACAGGTCAAAGATAGTGGATGAAAGATTTGCACGGATGGAACTTGTGGTTGGCTGGGCTAAAGAGTTAAAAGGAATTTATTTGTAAAAGAGTTTGTAAATTATTTAATATTCTTTAATGTTTTATTTTGATTCCACTGCGTTTTCATAAAATGATTTTATTACTCCTGCTGAAATTGATAGATGTTTTAAGTAAAAAGTTTTAATGATCGGGTTTTATAAAAGGAAAATACTCTGATGTTTTTATGAAAAGAAAACTTTTAAATTTACACGATTTTTAAGGTAAATAAAACTAGGTCGTTACAAAACAATGGAATTCAAAATAGTAAAACTTAATGTAATTAAAATTATTCCTTATTTTACTCTTTTAGCCTGACCAACCCCAACCTCACCCGTGCAAATCATTCATCCTTGCTTTATTTTTTTTTATTTGCTTATTATCTGTTCATTGTTTCTGCATACAAGTACCTACACCTACACCATAAGTAAACTGTAAGCCCAAAGGCTTAGTAAGGAAAATGGTTTAATGCAACATAATATACTACTCTTTAGTTCTTTTGGAATGGGGGCCACCCAAACCAATCCTTTCATTATGCCATTTACTCGTTTATTACTTTACTTTAATCCATTCGTTCGCTACTCGTACTTCGAGCTAGAGATTGGAGGATTTCCTTTGTGATGGAATAGTGGATCGATCTAACCTTTTACTTGCAACTAGAACTCCCGTACCTTAAGAGGGAGGGGCTTCGGCTAGTTGCAGACTAGACCCGCTACCCATCCGCCACCCAACTTCCTTTTCTTCTTTTTCCTTTTCTTACCATATTACCTCACTTATGCATGTGCGAGTACCACCACAAATGTGGCACTCCCTATGAGTTTCTCTTAACATGATGCATGACTATACATTCTCAACCTAACACGATGCATGATGCTTTATAATGTAACATTAACAGAAATTGAAGTGCGCATTGAAATCAAAGTAACTATAATTGAAATTGCGCATATAATGTATAATAGAAATAAAAAGCGCACACCAGAGAACAATTGAAATATGGAATTGTAAACAATGAAGCACATAAGGAAATCAAACAACGAACGCACTCAATAAGAAATTACAAAAATTGGACACCCATATTAGAACAATATACAACGAATTTAAACAAGGAAAACATGCTCGAATTAATGGAGCACAATAATAATCGAAATGTACTATTAATTAACATGCTAATTATCCTAGTAAATTTCCTAGTCCATTTACATGCTTCCTACATTTATTATTCTAGGTGATTATTCTAATTAGTTATTCTAGGTGATTTACATGCTCAAGAATTAATACGATTATGTTAACTACCATTGTTATCTAAGTTAATTAATATGCTTGAGTCTAGTTAATTAATTGTAGTTTAGTTAATTGCTCTAATTAATTGACATGCTCACGTGTTGGTTATATGCTTTTATCCTAGTTAGCTAACCATGCTTAGGTTTAGTAGAAGACAACATGCAAATGACAAGTAATTATAAGCAAGGTTGTGAACAACACCAAGAAGACAATAACAGAGGAGCAATAACAAAGGAAATATAAAACATCTATTCACATAGTCACTGAGACCCTTAGTTCATTCACGTTTAGTTCGTTCTTCTTTCATCTTCTCTATTATTCTATTCTCTAATAAAGTAAAACATGGTAAAGGAAATCACAATAAAGACAATATAAATATATTAAAGGAAATTATAGTAACAGAGTAATATACAAGATATTAACAAGGGAAGTATTATCATGCTAATATTAATCTAGTTAACGACCCTAGTTTGTTTCATACTCAAGAAGGAATTTCAGTTATTTGCCTAAATGATCAAACATGCTTTTATGCTAGTTAGTTAATTAAACATGCTTGATAAATTAGATATGCTAGTAAATTAAACACGCTAATTAATAAAACATGCTACGATTATTAAACTAGTTTATTATACATGCTCAAGTCTAATCTAGTTAAGTTAGTTAGCTAACATGGTTGAGTCTGATTAATTATTCTAGTTGGTTAGTTGTCATAATTAATTAACATGCGTCAAGACAAAATCATGTAAGCTAAACATGCTCAACTAGTTAATTAACATGCTCAACTAGTTAATTAATTAACATGCTCAAGGGATAGATATTAATTTAAATTACTAATTAAACATGCTCGAATTAATCATTTAACGACTAGTAAATTAATTAAATTAATTAACATGCTCAACTTCTAATTAGGCTAATTACTCTACTTAATTAATGATTAAACAAGTTGAACTTCCAATTAATAGTTTGTTGTTACAAGTATTAATACAAGTAGTTAAGATTAAGAGTTGTTTTAGTGTTAATTAAGCATGCTTAGATTAAGGAAATAAAGCTTTTAAGTAACACTAAGATATTAACCGATGAAATAGCTAAACCAATGGCAATAGTAGAAACCAATTCGGAACAGAACACAATTATTATTAAAGGAACTATCATCATACACACATTCACTTCTCAATTCATTAGCATTCACTCATTAATTCTTGGTTACTCAATTCTCAGTTCCTCAAGCAAAGCATTTACGGTAAAGGAAATAAACTATCAATGAAAGAAACATACCCTATTAACAAGGAATTATCTACAGAAAGGCAATCAACAAGGAAATAACAACAACAAATCAACCAAGGAACTATCAACTAACAATCACAGTGAGGAATTTATAAGGAACTAGTTAGGGGTGTGCAAACCGAACCGGAACCAAAGAATCGAACCAAAACCGATCGATTCGGGTCGGTTTGGTTCGGTTTTGCATACCAAAAAACTGAGCTTCGGTTCTTTTTTTGTGAGAACAGAGTGTTTTGGTTCGGTTATCGGTTTTGATTTCTCAAAACCGAAAAACCGAAACCGAACCGCATAAATAAGTTTTTAGGGCTTTTTTCTTGAGATTTCTTTTGTTCCTGTACAAAACTCTGATTTTCCATTCGTGAACGCCATTGAAGTGATCTTAGCTCCGAAGAACCTAATACTTAATTTCTTGAAAAAAAACAATGTTTTGGAGAGAGAAGAGAGAGAATAATTTTAGTGTTATTAATTGTGTTTTTTTTTAAATTTTTATACAATTTTATTATAATATTTAAAAAAAAAATTAAAAGAGAAAAAACAGGAACCGAACCATAACCGGAACCAAGATTTTGGTTCGATTTCGGTTTGGTTCTGATTTTTCCTACAACTGATTTCAGTTTTGTAATTTCAAAACCAAAATCGATCGGCTCAGTTTGATTTCACATCAAAACCGAACTGAACCGAACCATGCACACCCCTAGAACTAGCATTCTACTCTATCATCAACTAAAAGTTAACTAACAACAGTAATAACAAGAAAATCGCAGAACACTACAATTCTACATAGCATTAGCAAGACTATCAACAACAAGAAAACACAACTCACGCACCCCTACTTGCCAAGACACCCTTATTTCCTTATCTAAAATGAAGAACTAACATGGACAACACTCCAGGTCACGGTTTCTCAGCTCATAGATGACATCTCCAACACATAGCAGCTCCAACTTCACTCTCACGCTTACAACTAGCTCTTTGCGCAACACTCACGTATCACCCGGGGGAAGACACACAAGCTCACAGAGCTCACACGCCCAACATTCAGCTTAGGGGAAAACTCTCTCACTCGCTAGACCTCCTCCCACGTAGGAAAACTGGACGTAAAGAAAATGGGAGAGGAAGTGGCTTATACCAGAAGGAGGAGGGGACATCATACCTAGAGGAGATAAATTGGACACCGAAGGGTATTGAGGAGGTGGATCCAGGTAGGGGGTGGTCGGCATCCTATCGTGGAGTGTGGGTGAGGGTCGATTCGTGTCTAAAATTATGGCTACTCTACAATTTTCCAACATTTTAACCTTAATTTATTCGTAAGTCTGGACTATTTTGGATGAGTGCGGACGCACTAGTCTTGTCCGCATGTGTTAAATTTCTAAGGCTGATTCGTGCCTTCAGACGAGAAATGGCGTCCCCACCAATTTCATACCAATAGCAGGCGACATTTGGATGCAAAATGACGTCCACATAATGAGTCTGCATGTGTCCTAATGAGTCCAGAAATCGGACAGCGACAAATCGACGTAGCCACCAGCATCCGCACATGTCCAAACTCGTTCAGAATTGTCTTGGATTTGGACAGATTCAATCCAGATGAAATCATCCACGTTCGCAACTCCATAACACAGTGAAGTCAGGATGCGAAATCGCGTCCTGAGTTGTCCCAAGGTTCAGGGGCGACATGGCTATGCATTTACGGATGACATATCTCATCCGCAAGTCATCCGCATTCGTCCAAAAGTCCAGTATCATACGCATTTAGGACGCAAATTCTCGTCCTATTTTGTCCCAAAGTACAGGGATGCAACACAATGCACGTGCAGACAACATATCTCATCCGCAGGTGTCCGTAAATGCCCAGAACAACCTTTCTTCATTTTTTCCCACTTAACCTTTACACCTAACATTTTTCCCATAAATACACGTCATAAAATGACACGTGTAAATATGCAATGTAATATCCTAATCACTCCATCATTTAATTACATCGCGTAAGTGGGAAAAATGTTACCGAAAATACACCTAGACTTAACGCTCCGAACACGTCCTTGGTAATACCCTGATAATTATCCAACTCAAAAAGTCAGGGTGTTACACAGTTACTTGTGGTGTAGGTGTAGGTACGCATACGGGAAATGAATGCATAGACTTAGGAGTAAATGCAAAAGACGATAATCAGATAATGAAGCAGGGATGAAGGATTTGCACGCGCATGGGAGCCCATGTTGGCCAGGCTAAAAGAGTAAAATAAAGAACGATTATAATTAAATTAAGTTTTACTAATTTGTATTAAATTGTTTAGTTCTTCATTAAATTATTTAAGCTTCTGTAATGTTTTAAATAAATGATTTCATAATGCTTCCGCTATGTTTACAAATGATTATATATCTGTGACATTTCACAGTATACTATGGTTTGCGAAAGGTTGGTAGCGGCCCGGTTTAGACGCACTCTGATATCATTTTAAAATGAGATTTCAATGGTTTTACAAAAGTTTTAAATTTCCCCCGTTTTTAAAGGATTACAAAAACCTGGGTCGTTACAGTTGATATTAGAGAAGTTGTTTTAAAAATGATTTTTGTAAACTGTTCTGATAATCATTTTTAAAACTAAGTCTGTGGCCAGCTAAGTAAAACAATTTTTGTAAAAGTCAAATTAGTAATGTAGTCTTCTTGCCAGCACAAGCCTCGACGTGGAAAATCTTTCATCCACTGTAAGTATACTTCCTAATGCTTTACTAATGCATGATTTCCTTATCTATTTCGATAAATGAATTGTTAGGAATTAATATGTAGGGACTGGTGGATTAAGTATTTTGTATTTGGGATTATAAGATTCGCGGTCGTGCCTAATATATGGTATACTTTTGAATTGATATTTTGGATTTTGGAGTTTGGATTATGTAAGTGAATATTCCAGAACTGTTTGGGATTTAATGCACGATTGATAGCTTTGGGGAAGTGTAAAAACAGGGGAGACTTTGTCCAAATTTTTGGAAAATAAGTGAAAAGAAAATCTCAAGTGAGGTTAGACCAACTAGATAGTTAACCAAAGTCGCCTAGGTAACGATGGCATAGACCAACTAGTTAGGTAAATGAAGTCACCTAGGTGTCAACGGACCAGGTAGAGTCTAGATTAGTTACGGGAAGGGGAAAACCTTAAAGACGAAACCAAAGGATGAGAAGGGTAGTTGACTAGGAATGCACTAGGTCAGGTTTTCTACAAGGACGAGAGATTCAAGGTCTAGTTTAGTAGTATGACAAACTTGGAGTTAATGGTGGATTTCGATATAAGTGGAGTAATATTGGATTAGGGTTAAAGGGATAGAAGGACTTGTGTCGGACTTGGATTATGTTCTCCATCTCGGTTTGAACTCAATTAAGGTAACCAAGGATGTGATGGCACTACTGTACGGCAAAAGGCGGAGGCAATCAGTTGAACTTCTCTAGGAACGAGTAACGGTAACAGAAACGGAGACAGGAATGGAAACCGAAACAGAAACGGATACAGAATAAGAAACAGAAATGGAAAAGGAGATAGAAACGGAAATGAAAATGGGAACGGAAATGAAAATGGAAATGAAGTTTCTGGAAATGAAAACAGAAACAGATACAAAAATAGGAACGAAAACAGAAACAGAAACGGAAACGAATACAAAGACAAATACAAAAACGGGAACGGATACGGGAACGGAAATTGAAACGGAAATGGGAACGGTTATAGATACAAAAAGAGAAGCAAGATGGAATGCATCTAACTCAGATATGGAGCAGTGTAGTACATAACTTGGAAAAGCTTGGATGGATGGATTTGATGGTGGAGAATATGTTTGAGTATGCCAAAGTTATGAGTGAGATAGAACTATAAGTGTTAGGTCTTAAGTCACGGAGTGCGGAAGATCTGGGGGGTAGAACCGTATATGAAAAGTGAGTTCGATGTTAAGTTGTGAGTCTATTAGAAGTAAGAAGATCGAGGAGACTCTCCCTTTGTAACACCTCGACTTTTTAATTGGATAATTATCGGGGTATTACCAAGGATGTGTAATCAATATATATTATAATTTAGGATAATTATTTAAATTGGACTCATGTCAGTCGTTAATTAGCATTCAAAATAAGTTGGAAATTAGGAATGGGTCGATTAAAATACAGTGTGTACATTTGACATATAGTGACATATTAAGTAAGTAAAATAAATTAAGTGAGGAATTAATATGAGGAGGATTACAGTAAATAAAATAAATATTAATTAAAGAAGAAATTTCAAGTGAGGGTGAGTTGGACCGGTTCACTAAGTGAACCGGTTTGGTCAAAACAAAAGAATGGTTGAAAGGTCATTCTACGTGGGTGAAAAACCAAAGAGAGAGTGAGAGAGAAAGCAGGGAGTGCGAGGGAGGGAACGAGCGAGCAAAGGCTCGGGCTTCAGTGTCTCTTGCGGTGCGTCGGCGGCTCTTGGTGGGTGCGTCGTCTGGCGGGTGGTGAGTGGCTAGGGCTCGGGCGTTTGACGTCGGGTGTCACGGGTTGAAGCCGATAGGTCGACTCGAGCAGCTAGGTCCAGTTGTGGATCAGCACAGAAAATTTCGGGGGATTGAAATTAGGGAATGCAGCCACGAATTCACGTCGCACCATTTTTGCTCCTCACCCTGTTCTTTTTGGTGCACACCGATCTCCCCAGGTAAAAATTCCATCTTTTAAACTCCGATTTGAATCCTCCTTCGGAAAAGGAGAAATCTCTTTCCTATGAAAGAGTGTTCTA
The DNA here is from genome assembly GCA_022433065.1 of Begonia loranthoides. Classification (NCBI taxonomy): domain Eukaryota; kingdom Viridiplantae; phylum Streptophyta; class Magnoliopsida; order Cucurbitales; family Begoniaceae; genus Begonia; species Begonia loranthoides. The sequence continues at coordinate 11,766,646 of CM039485.1, forward strand.
GCGGTGAGAGAGAAAGGGAGTAAGGGAAATTTCTTTAGGATTGTGAGGTTCAAAGCATTGAGTTCATTCTAGGAAGACCTAAGGAAGTGGATAGTTGTGTGCTCCCAGTAGGCAGTGGAATTTCCAGAGTCTATCATTGCTGTCCCTGCTGTGGTTTACTTCATTTTAGGTAAGGAATTGGGTGTCATGGCCATGTGGAGGCCCTACACCACAAGTGTGTGTGAGTTGGGTGTCAATTGCTTGAATTATTGGATGACTAAGTTTTGTAGAAATTCCCTGTTATCAATTTCTTGCTTCTGTTTTCCTGGAATTCTAGGTTCTGCAAACGTATTAAGTTGAATGAAGATTTGATGAGATGATAAATGCTGGATATACGAATGGATTCAATAGTATGAACTGATGAACTAATGACCATACAAGAACTTGAGAAAATTTTTCACCATGTTCTGCATAAGTAACAGGTTTACTAATTGAAATTTTATAGCTTTCGTTGTAAATCTTCCAATCCCTATTCTCATTGAAATTGTGATTTTTGTCCACTTAGATTGATAATCTACTGTAGTTTACTTTAAAGTTTATATTCTTAATACAATTTAATTGTTTTGTATGATAGATTTAGATTATAAGTATTGATAACCCTTGGTTCTGGTTAGGAAATATAGTAATCTCATTTTCTTAGCATAAACGACCTAGCACGTTCTTATTGTATCAATTGCCGAACATGTTCAGAGCTATCAATTGTTAAATAGAGTTCTTTAAATGGTTGGTGTAGCATATTGAAGAAAGCTAAATTTCGAATATAAACTCAGCATATTTAGTAATAACTGATATAGATCACCTTATATAACTAATATAACTAATATACAATCAGCATGTTTAGTTAATTCGCACGTAACTTGTCATTCAATAAATTGAAAAATAAAATGAGTTGCTTTTATAATTGCTGTCTAGGTACTTGTTATATATATGTTACATGATTTAAATTGTTAAGTCGAACGTTCACCTTATTATTTTCTAATTGTTGAGCATGCCTATTAAGTAGTTAAATCTTCTACATATTTTAATTTGTTGTAAACGCATGTTCCATCAAGTCAATATTTCACCTGTCTAATTATTGTTGGAAGCATGATTAACGAGTTGGATAATTTCATATTTTGAATACTAGGATTTGAATTCTCATAATTCGTCTCCTTGATGTGAATATACAAATCATGCATGTTCTTGTTAAATTAATTGTCACTAGTATTATTCCTTCGTATGTTTACTTATAGTCGTTTGTTACAAATACTGTTATTGTAATTTGTTGTTTTAATTCCTTTCTTTGATTCTATCAGTTGTTTAGTTCTGTTGCTTTTATTTTATTATATTAGTATGTCTCATGCATCATGATAATAGAAACAAGTAGAGAGTACCATTTTGGTATGGTACTCACATGCATGAGTGAGGAAATGTAATGAACGATGCTATGAACGAATGATGTAATGGGGGGTTGAAGGGTGGATGGGTAGTTCGGATCTAGTCCACATAGGGCTAGAAGCCGATCAGACTATTCCATCACATACGTGTTCCTTCAACTTTCGGCTCGATGTATGAGTTATGAATGAATGAAGGAACGTAATGAAAGTTTGTTTTGGGGCAGACCCATTCCAAGTTAACTAAAGAGAGGCATGACGTATGCATATTCCCTTTTCTTACTAAGTTTTTTAGACTTACGTATTACTTGTGGTGTAGGTAATGAAATGATAACTCCTGGAGTGGAAGAGGATGCATTTTCTGTGGAGCCTGCGGTGTATCTAGATGAATCACAACCTGAGTAGTATGGAGCAAGAAGATGATAAAAGTTAGTTTTAAATTTCATGGATTTATTAAAGGGACAAAGATTTGCCTAGACCAATTTCTTAGACTTGATTTTGTATATTTTCTCGTATGTTTTCATTTTAAACGTTAAACTTTCTCAAAGTTTTAAAAGTACCGTCCGTATACTTTTCTTTGTTGTTCCCAAAATTTTATATTAAATTTTATTGTGCAAAATTTTACATGTTAAGTCAAAGAAAGAAAAGAATATATTTTGAAAATATTTATGAAAGAATATGGAATTTGACTCGGGGCGTCACACCCTTGGTGTTGAATTGCTTGGGAATCAGTGAGAAAATTTGATGTCGAACGTTAAATTTAGGAGAAAAATGCTACAGATTCAGGAGTGTAGTGGGAACGCTGACGTATTTATTGGATTGAAGAGGTCATTGGATAAAAGATAGTTGCCATTTTTGCTCTTGATGTTGAAGAATGGTAGTGATTGAGGCAATTTCCTTCCCTGGAGTCGATGTAATCAGAGTGGCACAGCGAAAGTACAGAGAGTGAATACGAGAGTTTGATCAACTTTTTGGTACAAGAGACGAGGTTGGATGAAGTCAAGCTGACGGTTATGGGTAAGAAGGGAGTAGATAGCCTAGATAAACGAAGTGTTAGGACCACTAGGGGGAACTACGTCATCAAATGGGGTAACTAAGAGGAGATTTGATACCTAGGTCAACATTAGTGAGAGTATTGCGCTAGGCAAATTTCTAGGATGAAATTTATATAAGGAGGGAGGTATGTAACACCCTGACTTTTTTAATTTGGATAATTATCGGGGTATTACCAAGGAAATTTTGGATCGTTAAGTCAAGGGGTATTCCTGTTACGTTTTCCCCGTATACGCAATGTGATTAGAGGATGGGGTAGTTAGGATATTACATTACGTATTTATATGTGTCATTTTGTGACATGTATTTATGGGGTAAGTGTTATGGGATGAGAGTTAAGTAGGAAAAATGTGGAGAAAGGCAGTTCTAGGCATTTTCAGATGCCTACGGATGACATGCGGAGGAGTTATGTTGTCTGCAAGTGCATTGCTTGGCGTCCCCGATGCTATGGACACACCAGGACGGGAATTTGCGTCCCGATGTCTCAGGAAATTGACTTTCGGACGCATGCAGATGACTTGCAGACGAGACGTATCATCCGCAAGTGCATTGCATGTCGCCTCTTAGCCTTGGGATGACTCAGGACGTGGTTTCGTGTCCTGACTTCACAGCTATCTTAGAGTTCCCGATGCATGCAGATGAGTGTGGACATGGATTAGCGACGTCCGATTTGAATCTGTCCAATTCCAAGACACTATTGGACGCATGCAGACGGGTGCAGACGTGCCTTGGCCTTGTCCGAATTGAATCTTTCCAATTTGTGGACGGATTTGGACTAGTGCAAATGCTTCATGCTGATGCCAAATCGCATCCGAATGCCTGTTGCAGACGGTACGGAATGGGTGAGGAAGCCATTTCTCGTTCGTGGCCATGATTTTTACCTTGGGGATTTTACTCATGCAGATGAATGCGAACGAGACTAGAGCGTCTGCATTCGTCCGAAAGTCCCCAGTTCAAGGTAAATTTAAGGATTTAAAATCTATTTTCTTGTCAAGTAGTCCATAACTACACCCCATGGGAGACACGAATGAACCTCCCCCCACCCTCGACCCGTAGACCACGACCCCCACCGCATAGTCCAAGCTGGTGTCGACCTCTCCCTCCCCTATGGGTACAAATTGTCCCCTCCTCTCTAGGTATAAGCCTTCCTCTCCCTTTCCTATTTAGCATTTTCTCCTCTACTACGTGAGTTTTCTCTTCTTGGGAGGAGTGCTCCTACATGTGAGTTTCTTGTGTGTGAGAGAGTTCTGAATGAGAGGAGTTGTGAGTTAGCTATTGTGTGCTAAGCGTGAACGTGAGTGAAGTGAGTGGTAAGCTATGGAGTTGGAGCTGCTGTGGGGTGAGGAGCCGTGAGCTAGGAGCGCTGCTGTGCCTGAGTGATTTAGTTCTTCAACTTAGGTAAGGAAATAGGGGTGTCTTAGCTAGTGGAGGCCCTACACCACAAGTAGAATGCGTGAGTGGTAGAATTGATGCTCTGTAGTATTACTTGGTTTAGTTTTGTTCTTGCATTGCTAGCTCTATGATTGATACTCTGTAGGTAATTTCCCTTGATTGTTAGTGTGCCTCTTTGTTGTTGATAGTGTAGATTATTGATGATACGTGATAATTCCCTGTTGATGGTCCGTATATTTCCTTTATCATGTCCTCATCCTTTTCTTTGCTCTTCTTATTGGTTTTGTTACAAATGTTTAGACAATGAATGAATGAGTAATGCTTAGATGCTTAGATGAACGAGTTAAGTCTGAAGACATTATTTTGACTTGTTCTCTGTTTAATTTTGATTTAATTGTTCTATTTAAACTGTTAGCTATAAGCTGTTGTTTCTTTCATTATTGTGGTGTTGCCATTACTTCATTAATCTAGCATGTTTATTTGCTAATCAATTTAGTTAGTTGTTAATCAATTGAGCATAGTAACCAATTTAGTTAATCTAAGCATGTAAATACTTTGATTTGTCTAAACATGTGAACTAACTAACTTGTCCAATTAACTAATTAGCGATAATTAATTTGAATATGCTTAGGTAAGTGTTGTTATTTCTTGAGAATGTAAATTGGCTAATAAGTAACTACTAGCATGTTTAACTAATTAAGTAGCATATTAGATTGATCAACTAGCATGTTTAAACTAACTAACTAGCATATTCAATTAGCTAACTAGCATGATTAATTAGCGTGATTAAATCAACTAGCAGCATGTTAATTAAGTAGATTAATTGCACATGACTAGACAAGCATAGTTAATTAACTAGCGATGCATGCTTAACCCACTAAACCATTATTGACCATGTAATGAACTAGGTTAATATTAACATGTTATTATTTTTTGTTAATATTCTTTGCATTTCTCCTTTCCGCAGTTTCTTTTATTGTAACTTCCATAATTGATGCTCTTCTTTATTAGACATAATGATCATAATGAAGAAGATGAAAGAAGGATGGCTAAGCAAGAACGAATTAGGAACCTCATTGATCATGTGATTGGATGTTTTATGTTATCATTTTTATTGTCTCCTTGCGCTTGTTTTGTATTATAGTTCATTAAACTCTACAATTTGAGCATGTGTAATTAGATTTGAATAAATCCTGTGAATCAACTAGACTCCCTTAATCTGAACATGTTAATCAATTAGAATACCTATCTAGAGAACAAATGTAAATATTTCTTGAGCATGTAAATTACCTAGGATAACTAATTAGAATAATCACCTAGAATAATAAACTTAGGAAGCATGTAAAATGACTAAGAAATTAACTAGAATAATTAGCATGTTAATTAATAGTATATTTGATTTCTCTTTCGATTATTATTGTGTTCTATTAATTCGATCATGTTTTCCTTGTTTCAATTCATTGTAGATTGTTCTAATATTGGTGTTCAATTCCTATATTCCCTTATTGAGTGCGTTCATTGTTTGATTTCCCTTTGTTCTTCGTTGGTTACGATTCCATGTTTCAATTGTTCTTTAATGTGTGTTCCAAATTCTGTAATTCAATTATTTCCTTACATGCGCTATTCAATTGTTACGTCAATGGTTATGTCATCATGTATCATGTTAGGTTAAGAATGTATTGTCATGCATCATGCTAATAGAAAACTAATAGGGAGTGCCGCCTTGGTGGTGGTACTCATGCATGCATTAAGTGAGCTAAAATGTTAAAGAAAATGAAGGAAATGGGGAGTTGGAGGCCGGATGGGTAGCGGGTCTAGTCTGCAACTAGCCGAAGTCCCTCCCTCTTAGGGTACGGATGTTCTAGTTGCAAGAAAAAGGTTAGATCCGATCCACTAGTCCATCACAAAGGAAATCCTCCAATCTTCCGCTCGATGTACGAGTAACGAACGAATGAACTAATGTAAAGTAATGAACGAACGAATGACTTAATGAAAGAATTTGCTTGGGTGACCCCCATTCCAAAAAAGACTAAAGAGAGGCATATCACGATGCATTAAACCATTTTCCTTACTAAGCCTTTGGGTTTACAGTTACTTGTGGTGTAGCTATAGGTACGCGTATGTGAAAACAAATGCACAGACTTAGGAGTAAATGCAAAAAACGATAATAAGATAATAAAGCAGGGATGTAGGATTTGCACGCGCGAGGGAGCTCGTGGCTGGCCAGGCTAAAAGAGTAAAATAAGGAAAGGTTTTAATTAAATTAAGTTTTACAAAATTGTATTTAATTGTTTAGTTCTTCATTAAATTATTTACGCTTTCGCAACGTTTTAAATAAATGATTTCATAACGCTTCCGCTATGTTTACAAATGATTTTATATCTGTGACATTTCACAGTATACTACGGTTTGCAAAAGGTTGGTAGTGGTCCGGTTTAGACGCACTCTGATATCGTTTTAAAATGAGATTTCAATGGTTTTATAAAAGTTTTAAATTTCCCGCGTTTTTGAAGGATTCCAAAAAATCGAGTCGTTACAAATCTCACAATGCCTATTTACGTTTATTCAGTACATTTTGAGTTTTATTATCAACATGTACGTATGTAAACATTTTTGTTCTTTTTTCTTAAAACTATGATGCTTGATATGAATGCATTTCATTCAAACTATCAATCTCAAACTATTCAGCACATTAAACCCATCAAACTTTATACTAACATTCTACCATAAACAATACATCAAACATTATTAACAAAGCAATACAAACCTAATCTCATGTTATATACGCCAAAATGACCAAAGACATGCATATCTCTTACCTTATAGTCTATAGTATGGTTCCAATACTTAGAATACCTTCTTGAATGACAAAACCTTCACAACCAATAGTATTCCCATCAATGACTATTTAGCACATCAAATACAGAGTATGCATAAATATAATCTTCTCCATCAAATTATAATACCCAAAAAATCTCTGTGTTCAATGTAAAGAATTAGGTGTGTTGAATGTTTTGATAAATGAAATGTGTTTGAATATAGTGATTTATGAATTGATTATGTTGGAAATTATGTTTTGTAGTGTGTATTTGAGAATTTTATTTTAGGGCATACAGAGGAGTGAAATTCAAAGGGTTATGAGACCTTTGGAGAAGGAAGCAATCGATCATAGTAAGGACTGAACAGCTGGTTGTACATAGGAATGAAATTTTGAAGATTGTGAATGAATGTCTATTCGATCAACATAATAACAGTTGATCAATTGTGGTTAGTGGTCGGTCACCTTCAATACTGATTAGAAAATAAGGATTTTGGGTGGTAGATCAATAGACGACCAATTTTGTACAGTTTGTAAAATTGTGGTCGTTCGGTTTATACAGATTGTTAAGTCGACAAATTTTGATCGATCGCTGATGAAGGGCCATCGATCAGTATCTATACAGATTGTAAAGTTGAGATTAGTGGTCGATCATATGGAAGAAAGTGAACGACTGGTTTTTTGAAGGAAATTAGAGTTTAGTCTCAGGACTGTCTTGCGATCGATCATTTGAAGGAAGTGATCGACCGAAATATCAAAGGTCTCAAAAATTCCTAAAGGATTTCACATTTTAATTGGAAGTCTTGGGAGGTAGGAACTTCAAGAATCCGCCATGTAGTAGCACCTCTTGCTTAGAACGTGATGAGAAGCTGTAAGTCTTGGAGTGAAGCATGAACACTTAGAATTTCTAAGGAAAATACAGGATTTTCTCTCAAGAACATCTCCAGACTCTTCTCATCCTTTCTCTTCAATGGTTAAGCTATGTTGTAGTCCTTTGTAGTTTTGTTAAAGATATTTATGAGGTTATAGGAGTATGATAGGAAGATGATGTAAAAATGAATGAAAAAGTGGAAACCGAGTAGGCTAAGTGTTTGATCATTGTTGACTAACTTTCAAAATTTTGAAGTTAAGCCATTTGGATATGTTATTAAGGACATCTTAAGGGAGATGTAGGTCCTAGATTTATGGAATTTGGTTAAAAATTGAGAAAGTTATGAAAGAACAAAGTTGAATGAAATTTCATGAAAACCCTAGAATATATGAGTAGGCTTTGATGTTTTATCTTAAATTATGATGAATGTTTATTGATCATGAATGTGATATTGTTCAAAAGGACACTTCAAGTGAAGAAATGTTTAAGGACCAACGTAAGAGATACGCATGTGTTTGACCGATGGAGGTCTACATCATAAGATATTAGGATGTATTATGTTGTATTGTTGTTTGACTAATTGATAATGTTGTTTGTTATTATTGTTGATATGTTAATTTGGTAGTATTGATGATAGTAATCCAATGATAAAATGTTGCACATATGTTTAAATGTTGAATGAAATACATACATGCTATGCATCATGATTTGAGTATGATATGATAATATTGACATGCATATGCATTGTAATGCAAATAAAATGGATTGAATAACGTAAATAAGCATTGGAGGTTAGGGGGATCAACAATGGTCCTATTTGGGAAAACTATGAAATGATGTATCTCATCCCTCATTGGGATTGAGTGACGGTTTATCCCAACATGAACCATAGGATGTATCTTTTCTCTTAGACTGATAATTTCCAACATCTGGACTGTTAAGTGAAATTGAACTAAAGGATAGAAAATATAAGTTCTTTTCTGAAATGAATTGCATGAGCATTAAGTCAGCATAAGCATACATTGATTATTTCATTCTATCTCTTATTGAGCGTTAGATTCATAGTTTCTTCTTATGATGTAGGTCAGGATTTAGATCCAAATGAAGTACATATAGAGTGATGGAAAAGAACTGTAGTGGGAGGAGCATGACCGTGATGAGCGCTTTTGTTACCCGGCTCATTTTGACCTTGGGGTTGTGACTCGCTTTTACTTCTTTCCTCCATTACAACTCCTATAACTTCACATATTTCATAAAATTTATAAAAAAATTCTTTAGCACCTTCAATTTCTGAGAAGAAGAGACATTCTTTCTCTAGAACATCAACCTTAGATTTCCTTATCTTGTGGAGTACTTAAACACTCCCTCACCAGCTTCAAGCAGGAGGTGAGTCCTCCTCAGTCGTGACTTGGCAAGGCACCACTCTCTCAAGCCAATCACAACACAATTTTGTACCTCATTTTTGGTGACTCTTCATAATACTAGTCGACCACTTTTTAATTCTCGATCAATTGCAAATCTACCTGAGGCTCAACAAATATTCCATTTCGTTACAATTTCAGTCAACCAAATCCTTCCTATCGATGATTGCAAAACTACCCGAGAAACGTAGATTTTGATCTACCCTATTTTTGATTGACCGCTTACACAATTTTGGTCTGCCTGAGAATCGTAGATTTTAATCTGCCCTATTTCATTCCTCCTTAAGTCATAAAGAAAACCTTCACAATACCACTTCATTTAACATTATTCCAACAAACAATAATCTCAACTATCATTTCAAATCTTCTTAAACATTTTTCATACATAATTCACATTAAGTAAACTAAGATTTTTTAAATATTACAAATGCATAGTTTTGAATATATTAAATCTTCACAACATTCGTATACATTACTTACCCATTTAATGTTCATCACATACACATACAAAAGAATACCCTTTTAGAACTTCAATCCAAAATACAATCATTCTAGGGCTTCCTTCCAATTTTCACCTATCTTTGACTATCCATAACTACTTAACCAAATTTACTAATTTTAGAACCAATCTCTTTCTTAAGATGTTGACAATAGCATACTCAATTGGTATTTGCTTAACAATTCCACTAAGATAGTCAACAAAATTCAAATAGTCCAACTATCCAATTACGCCTAGTTTCTCCATTTTCACATCTTTCTCCCATCCAAACATTCATAAACGAATAGAAGGCTCAAAAATCATAAAAAGAACTCTTATCACCTTCGAATTTCTAAGAGGAAGAGAGATAGGGTTTCTTGAGAGTTTTCTTTACTTTCTTCCTTAAGTTTCAAAGTCTTCTTTGTTAAATCTCTTCCCTCCAACCTCAAGCTAAAGATGTTCATTAATCAGGGCGTGGTGGTGATGACACACCATGTTTTGAACAATCAAATCATAACATGGCATTTAATTCTTGGTGACCCTTCATATTGTAGGTCGTCCGTAGTTCAAGGTCTGGGCGACTGTTTTTATACATTCTTCATTTTTTGTAGAAAATCTTCTTCTTGTGGACACCCTTTGCGGAATTTTTGTCTTGGACAAAATTCACATTCCAGATGATTGCTCAGGGTGACCTCAATCTATCAAATTAAAACTTTAAAATTTCTTCACAATCAGGTCATCTGATCCAAACTGCATTTTTGCCTTTCAGTCGTCCACACCAGAAACATGTTTACACATGCAAATGTTCACCTCCATTATGGAAGGCCGCATTTGCATTTTTTTACAAAATTCCAACAAGCCTGGACACTCACTCGAGACACATGCTTACACATGCGAGTGTCTACACCCCTGTAAAACAAATTCTAATTTCAAGCATAATACAACTGAATTCCTCATAAAATATCATTCCACAATAAAATTCAATCCATCATTTGATGGACTACAAGGTCCAATCATAAGAGCTAAGACTCATCAACACTTACCTTTCTAATTATTTGGAAGGTAGCTCATTAATGGGCCAAGTGGAGGAGCCACCATCTCATGAAGACCTGTAATACCCCAGATTTTGATAATGCTAAGCATAAGGTCATTGATGTTTTTTTTGGAGATTTATGGGATAATTGTAGGATATAGATGTGAATTGTTGTTTTTGGTTGTTAGAAGTGTGATTTTTCTATGTGTTAGAAGGAATAACAGAGAGATGTGGTTGATCTCCTTTTATGCAAAATATTATAGATAGTAAGCAAATTAGAAAGGGTCGATCAGCTGAAGAGGGGTGATCGACCAGTTCCAAAGCAGATTTAATACAGAGAGCAACTATTCTCAAAATGGTCGATCAGCTAAAGAGGTGATGATCCATCAGGTCCAAAGCAAACTTTAAAATGTTTATTTGCGGTCGATTGTCCACTAGTGGGTGATTGACTAGCTTTTCTTAAAAGGGCAGAATTGTGGTTGATCGTCAGTGAATTGCGGTCGATCGTGGTCATGACGGCAAAATTTACGGTCGATTGCATGAAGGAGGTGATCAATCAGAATATCAAGAATCGCCCAGAAAATGTCTTATCGTCACCTGGAAAAACAAAGTGGCACTTGGATAGTGAAGTGTTGATGTACCCTTTGCCTCATTTTTATTTATTTTGATTTAATTTAAGTATTTTAATTGCTATTTTAATTTGGTCATTTTTGCAGTTATTTTGGTTGTATTCTTGGCGTCCGTACTGTTTTGGGGACCCCCGTTATTATCGTTATTTTGTATCCAATGTATGTCTTTGTTTAGGGGCAAGTTGGTAATGTTCTAATTAGGTTTAACCTAATTAGCTCATTATTTAACTGGTTTTTGGAGTCTGTAATAGGGGAGTTGATTTGAATACAAAACGTTTACAGCGCCTTGTCTCCATTTGGAGTTTTCTCCAGTTGCACAACGTTTCTCCAGTGAGTAACATTTGGCAAGCGGAGTGTCTAGAATTGAAGCCAACGCCTTGCAGTCTCTGGTGTCTTCTCTTATAATCCTCCTTTCTCTCCATCGTGCAGCCGTTGGAGAACTCTTTTGTAAGGGAGAAGAGAAACTGCATCGATCTGAGTTGGAGCGCTACCATCGCGAGGCAGCCATTGAAGTCAGAGACACCTTTCCGTTGGTGTTGTTCAGACCGGTCCGTTACATTTCTCGTCCTTGCCGTCATTCCCCTGTTCTGCCATTCCTTCGTACTTCACAGACTCACCTCACCATTCATCTTCGTCATTTGTCCATTTTTCCAGCCACTGTTGAATTCAAACTCATCCATCCCCACGAGCCGACCATTTTCACACCCTCCAATCCCTTCCTCTCCATCAACGAAGTCACCTCTATTTCACAGAGACAATATTCCATTTCGAGCTCTCCTTCTCTGTAAATTTTTCTTCCGTCAACTCGACCACATTCCGCACCAAGAACTCAACTTTCGGCCTCAGATCAATCTGCCAGCCTTCCCCATCGCGTCCTGAGTGCACAGGCTTGCCTTGTACGGCCTTTCGCCATCTTTTCGCCCTCCGTCATCCTATCATTCTCGGCCTTTACCTTCCCAGGGACTTCCTTTGTTCTCACCAAAATCAGCCGTCCACCTCAGCATCTATCGTCCACCTCCCTCTTCATTTCTCCACTGCTCCACTTAACTTCTGCCACCTATCCCAATTGTTTAGTTTCTCTCCCCTTCTTTAAACTTACTCTCTCTCCCCCTTTCCCACACTGTCAACCCATTTCCTACCCGACTTCAACCTTGCCCAAGGCGATCCTTCGCTCCCGCCAACGATCGCCCTCATCTCTGAGCTCTAGTGAAGCTCCGGCAGGATTAAGGGCATCCTGAGGAACATCAAGTGTCATGACATATCAACTTTCTCTGTAAGTTTATAAACAAATTAAAGGGAGTTTTGGTAGAAGAAAACATGTCTCCTGGTGTTCTCTCAAGGTAGTTTCTATTTTGGTTTTCTGGAGAATTTTATGGTGCTGTTGAGAAGTTGTGCGAGAGGATTTTCAAAAGAGAATTGCTGTTGCTATGTGATTGTAGGAAGAAGTTTCAACAAGGGAGGATTATTGCAAAGAGAGGTAAGAAGTGTGTGAGTGTTTTCCTTTTGGGGCTAGATCACAAGAAGTAAGAGGTTTTGATTGGTTTACGTATACTGTTTTGATAAATTGGTAAAAATGGTGTTCTGTGGTTGATGGTAGTGTTCTGTGAATGGAAATGATTCTCTGTTTTATTCATGCGTAATAGCTTTTAAGGAAAGGATTATGTACATGATGTGGTGACCTAATGTTGTTGATTCTCATATGTTATATGTTATGTAATATCCCAAATTTTCGTTGAGCTAAGCACAAGGCTTATGTGATGATTTTGGGATGATAGGAGCTGAATTGGACGATTTGAAGATATTGGTCAAGAGAAATATATTTGGAATAAGGGAATTATGATACATCGTTATGTTCATAAATAGGTTAAGGAAAGGATTAAGGTTATTGGAGAATGGGTGATGATACTTGGACTTAGAAAAGATGACATCAAGACTGAGTTAGTGATTGGCAGTCAGTGAATTAGTAAGAGAAAATGCACTTGGATATAATAAGGTTAAAGTTAAAAGATCTATAATATTTTGGAGTATATTGGATTTAATAAAAATAAGGTGGAAGAGGAGTTATGGAATATATACTTTGGTTATTAAGGGATAAATTTATGGATAGTTGGATAATTCAAGTGTTGGCCAAAGAGAAAATATATCTGGGCGTAATAGGATATTGTAAGGACTAAGTGCTTGAGAATAATAAGGTTCTTATCAGTTATTGGAATTTAACTTGGGAAAAAGTGAAGGAAGAATAATGGAATATACTGTATAATTTGGTTTGGATGATATTGATGTTCAAATGTATAGTTATGTTTTCTGAAGGATTCGACAATCGTTTGGCAGAAGGGGTGGTCAATCTAGCATGAAGAAAATTGATCGACTGCAGTTAATGTTAGTCGTCTAGAATGCTTAACCGACGTGATGATTCGTTGTCTGAACGTCTGAATGGTTAAATGTACGTCCAGTGGCCTTCTGTCTTCAATGGGATGATGAAGAGACATTTTTGGAGGCCTATAAATTGAGAGGGAAGGGATGAGAGTTGGACAGAGTGAAATGCATGCAGAAGCTTTGTCAAAATATTTGGAGAAGTCTTGCTTCTGGATTAGAGATTTGTGAGGTTTGAGTGCTGTGAATGGTTGCTGGAGGTAACTGAGAAGGTGAGATGACAGTGAGGGAGTGAGGGTGTGTGTGAAGTTCTGGACATTTAGAAGAGAAGAGTTCGAGAAAGATCAATCTTGAGAGTGAGAGAAACCGTGAGTTTAGTGTGTGAAGGCTTGGGAATGAGTCTGTATGTTAGAAACAGAAGCGTTCTGCTGGGATGTCGAAGTTGTGGCCATGGACGTGGGCGATGATTTTTTGAACTACATGAGACCGTAATGGAGGGATTCATGTTGTCATTGGTGCTTCAGGTAACAAATGCTTTGTCATAAATCTTTGTTGAAGTTTGAAGGTTTTGGTTAGGTCTATTGGTCCTGCTGTGGATTGGTTTCTAATGATTCACTACTTCTGGAAGTAAGTTGGAATTTGAGAAAAGAAGTTTTACTTTTGGTTCCCTCCTGTATAGAGTAATCTATTAATATCATATCTTTAAAATATTTAGTGAGGATTATTATTATTGGGTTGTTGCATTGGTTGATCATTGGTAACTGTTGGGTCTTATTGCTACGAACCATTAAGTGGATATTATACCTGATTAGTTAGGGAACTTATGATGTTGAAATTTAGGAAAGATAAGGTTCATTTGTTTAGGACATAGATGATAAGTCTAGGGAATAATTGAGGAATAGTGTTCTATATATATATATATATAGTATTGATAATTTAATATGTGTCAATTATGAATAGGTTTTGTGAAGGATAGTTTATGTGATAACTTTGTAAAGCTAAAGACTCCAGGTACGTAGTACTACATGTGTTTTGTCCGAAAGGGCGTACATGGGAATTAGGGGGTGTTTGTTTGATGCTTGTTTCCTTAATGCATACCTTATGTTATATTTAGAGATGTACTGTTGAATGATTGCTTGTATGTTTATTAGATTTAGGTTCAGTTCTTTAATTAGGAAGTGATGCACATTTTGAGGTTACGACATTAGACATGATAGATAGAATTGTATGCTTGAATCATTGTAACTGAATTGTGAATAAACGTAAACATAAATGGATAGTTTTTACTTGAATTCGAAGACTTAAGAGGTTGCTCTCACGTGAGAACAAGTCACAGAATAAATAATAGTAAAAGACAGTTAAGTAAAAGAATATAGAGATAATAGCTTGAGCTTGTTAGTTTGTTCTCGATTGATGTCGAAATAGACCAACTAATGGTAAGTGAGGCCATTAGCATTGATGTGCATGGCTGCTAGTGCATTCTCGATTGATATCAAAACCGATTACTATACATTGATGTGTACAACCACTAGTAAAGCTTTTGGTTGACGCCGTAGCTACTTACTGGAGGTGAACACGTTTGGGTAGTTCAGAAATTGAAGAGGTTGCTCTCATCCAACGGGTGGGTGAGTTCAAAAACTAAAGAGGTTGCTCTCACCCCAAATTATAAATAACTTGTTTGGGTGAGTTCTGAAACTGAAGAGGTTGCTCTCATCCAACGGGTGAGTGAGTTTGGAAAGTGAAGAGATTGCTCTCACTCTAGGAGACAATTAAAGGAAATAAAAGACAGATAAACGAAATAGAAAACTATGTGTGTTTGAATAGTATTGCATGAGCACGTTTTACCTTTATACTACGTATTGAGCGTTACGCTCATAGTTAGATCCTGTGATATAGGTATACAAGGGTTCAGGGATTGAAGCAATTGATGAGGCATTTGGACAATGCGGGCTTGGCGGCTGGTTAGGCTAAAAGATTAAAGAAGAAAAGAAATATTTGGTAATAACATTTTTTAGGAAAGTAAACCTTTGTTATAGTATTTCGTTTTTATCAAAAAGGTTTTCAAATTGTGTTTAATGCTTTTGGTATTGTAAATACAAGTCTTTCGCTGTTGTAAATGATTTAAAGCTTTACAATATGACATGTTTCAAGTGATAAATGGTTTAACAAAAAAGAGTTTATTTATGAACTTATTGTTTAAGCTAGTTTTCAAACGAAAAGTCTTCTGCTATGATTTTAAAAGAAAAAGTTTTCAAAAATCATGAGTTTTAAATGAAAAGAATAACTGGAATGTTACATGTTAAGTTCTACAGATATTATTTGATGTTGCTATTTGGTAGGATATGCTTTGATTGTCATGTTTGCTGTTCGATAATGATTGTTGAGGAATAATGATTTGTTGATGTTGTTTAAGAATATGTTTTGAGGCTATGTTATGCTACTGTGTTGTTAAGTGAATTAAACATGTTGTAGTGTATGTTTAGAAAATGTTATGTAATGATTATGTTATTATTTGGAGATAAACTGTTTTGCTATGGCTTGATGTTGCTGTTAAGGACGTTACTTTTATGTTGATGATATTATGCTTCATAGATATTGTGTTTATATGTCAATGATACGCTAGAAATAAGAGGAATTGTATGCATTCATACATGTTCATGCATCATAGATTATAACATTCATACATCATGATTTTAAATGAAAACGAGAAGGGTTTGGGTTGGGTTAAAGTTCACCACTCACTCTCGAGATGTTAAGAATAAAGAAAACAATATAAGTTCACCATTGCGGTATAAGTTCACCATACTAGTACTAGTTCACCAGTATCCACCGATATAACATAAATTCATCATGATTAAAGTTCATCACCTTTTTCCTAAGTGAATAAAGGTTAAGAAAAGGAAAGGAAAATGTTTTATAACGCGCATATCATGTTCATTATGCACTTCACTTCTTGTTAAGTGTTAGGCTCATAGTTTAAGTCTTGTGATGTAGGTGTGCACGGTACCAAGGATAGGAGCACGTGATAGAGCATTTGTTTGTTGTAGACTTGGTGGCTGGTTAGGCCAAGGATTAAAAGAAATGTAAAGGGTTTTCAATTTGTAAATGGTTTATTGTGTGAAGTTCAAGTTTTTCTAAGTTCTAAATGTTTTAATGAAAAAAAATTTTATTCAAGGAATTTCCAACTGTTTTAGTAGGAAAAGTCTTCTGCCGTGTTTATAAAAGTAAAAGTCTTTCAAAATTATATGTTTTAAATTTTATGAAAAATCGAGTCATTACAAGACCAAGAAAAGCCCACACATGTTTTACTATGGAAAGAATCCCAAAGAAGTCAAGCTTGAAGAGCAAGAAAGATCAAGGCAAGAAGAGATATGGAAACCATCATAAGTGGCCAAGCTAGTAGACAAAAAGGAAAGCTGAAGATTGCATGGATATGGAAACCCTCCAAGTGGCTGAAACTTAAAGAGAAAGTAGCTGCCGAAGGACATCAAAACTTTGAGGAAAAGTAAGAAGAAATGAATTAAATAATTACTTTAGTAAGTTGCCCAAAGTCTAGTTTAGAAATCGACAAGTACATGGCCGAGTATTAGCTTGTTTCCTATTTTGTTATTTCCTATTCTATAGTTTTTAATTGGCTATATAAAGCCACATAGTTTAAGTGTTTAGAGAAGTTGAATTTGAATATTAAAAGCCTTTGCGTTGTTTCTTCAAATTGGAGGGATTCCTTTTTCCCCCTTTGGTATGTCCAATCCAAAGTTCTTTGTTGTGTGATATCACAAATTAATGTTATTTTGCAAGTTGAGTATTATTTGTTGATATTGATTTGACTCTTGGGCAATACTCTTCTGGCAACAAGGATGAAGATAATTTTATTGAATTTGATTACTATTTTGAGACTAGAGGAACATATTACATCGTGTGGAAGACTTTGCTCTTGCATGTTGGTATTGATTCAACTCTTCGGCAAGATTCTTATAGCAAGCCATGTGGGAAGGAAGGCAACCTAAGAACTTATGAAGGAATTGTTCTTTGGCCACACATACTTAAAGGGTGTTCTCAAGAATGCATTTATGAGAGTTGTGCATCGTCTACTTCCAATTGGAAGATTCTATTTTCAATGATGGCAACTAATTTATGGACTTATCACTAAAAGAGGAAGTTCTTGGTGGAAGTCTAACAAGCTTTATTGTGGAAAGAACAACTTAAAGAGCTACAAAGGAATTACTCTTTGGCCATATATACTTAAAGGAGTCCTCAAGTTCTTAATTATGGAAGTTATTGAATTACAAAGAGATTTCTACTTTACTCCCAATTCTATGACAAGGAATCAAGTATCCAAGTTGTTGCTCAGTCATGAGAAGTTTTTTTGAAAGTCTTAGTATTCTTGGCATACTTCAACAAACAAGAGTTGTTTTCTTATTGCATTCATGAGGAGTTTGAAGACCTTGCAAGTTTCATGAGCCATGATGAATCTCTATGTTTTTATGAAGATTATGGAAGAACAAGTTATGATTCAAGGTCGAATCCTTTTCAATCCTGAAAGGATGATGGAATACAAGTCCACTAATCAATAGTTAAGCTTCAAATAATATCATGGTGTCATTCAAGGTCAAGCATAGGTGGAAGTGCAAGAACTGTTGTAGAACATTTGAAGGACTTCACAAAAGTGTTTACTTTTTGACCTCCAACGAGTGTTTGATGTTTTTGGCATTCAGAACTGTAACGACCTAGTTTTTCCCTCTTAAAATGTGGCATTTTTAGAAAACACTTAAATTTAAATCTTTTCTTTTCTTTAAACCCTTTCATTCGAGTTGTGTAGCGGAAGACTTTTCATTAAAACAAAACAGCTGAAAATGCAATAAATAAAAATCTTTTTTTTTGCAATTCAAATACTTTACAAAACTTTTTAAAAAACCATTTATTTTTAATCCTTTATCCTAGCCAGCCACCAGATCCACGTGTGCAAATCCTTCATCAACTGCTCCTTAACCTGTTCTAGCAAGTACTTACATCACAAGACTTAAACTATGAGTATAAGGCTCAGTAAGTGATATAAAATAAAACATGCACATGCTATGCTGCTTTTAAAACATGTATGCAGTTTTCTGTTTATGTTTTCATTTTCATTTTAGTTTTCGTTTTCTATTTTCCATTTTTTGTTTTCCTTGATCTTAACTTTACTTTAACTTAACTTGACTTTAGTTTCTTTTTCAATTTTACTATTATTTCTTTCGTTTCTATGTCAGACTTTTCCTACCAGTCCATAACAACATGTATTTAGTTCCTTGATCTTGACTTTAGTTTTGCTTACCCGTCCAGGCATTTGGAGGTGTCTAACGAGGATGGAGGATAATTGGTTTATGCACACGGCAGCCAATTCTGGCACACACCTAAGGCAGCCACACGTGGCGCACACCCTAGCCGGCCATCCCATGGCACTCACCTCAGTGACCAACTCGAGAAATCAAACCTCCAACTGTCCATTTACGTTTATTCACATTTAGTTATGTTTCTGTTTCCTTTTCAAAACCATGATTAAAACCATTTTCATAAAATTTCGGAAAACCATGATGCGTGCAATGCTCATGAATGCATACAGTTCTATATCCTCAAAGCATAATCCATATCAAATCCTTAACTTAAAGAACTTAAATCTAATAAACACCTCGTTAAAAGAATTTAATTCTAATAAAAACACAACAATCATTAATATGTTCTCATGATCAATATCTTAATATTCTAATACAACAGTAAACAGTCAGCAAACAATTCCTAACTCTTGTGATGCAGGCCCCAAAGAACAAAACACATACAATATCAACTTACTTGAAATTTTTACGGAGTTTTAGCACTTAAGTCCTTCTTCCATCCAATATCTTCAAAATCAATAACATTTAATTATTAATAACAATCCTTTAACAACCATTCTATTCTAACCAAAACATATTCCTCATGGTGTCCATCCATTAAACACAACATGCATATCTCACAACAATCATTAATATTTCTTAAGACATTAACCAACGTAGAACTTAAAATCCAATTACAAAACATGGCTTTAAAAGCAGTAATCGAAACCATGTTCCATAAACCACAACAGAAAGGAACAATCCCTAGATGGACACAATGAAAGTAGTAAATAACAGAGACCCATTCAAAACAACAGGGCATATATCGTCCAAGTTGTTCATAATTAAAGCAGAGAGCCTTGCTAATATTGTTCATCTATTTTTTTTTTATCTATTACTTATTACTTACATAAAATCCATAAATCCAAAAAGGAAAGCATTACCTAAAGCATACCTGAGGAAGACCCGAAAAGAACCAGAGAAGCAGTTCTCCTTCCTTTCCTCTTGTTTCTTCTTCTTCTCTGTTACTTCCTTGGCCTTTAACAGTCTCTCATAGAAGCTCACTCCCTCTTTCTCTTTTTCCCTTTTCCCTCTACTTCCCTCAGCTCTCACTCTTGTAGAACACTTAGCCCCTTACTCTCCCACTCTGATGCGAACCTAGGGTATTAAGGAACCCTAGACCCAACAACAAACGCGGAACGTCGATCGAATCAAGAAATGTGTAGAAAGGAACTTGACCCTAGCCAAACCTGTTGACTAGAACCAGAGTTATCAGAAGAGGAGCTTGACCCTAACCAAACCGGTTGGTTGAACCAAAGCTATCAAAAATTTGATCTTTCAAGATTGAAGCTTGAAGAGACCAAGTTCTTCGCAAAGAACATAAAAAGAGGAAACCTCACCAAAACACATAAGTTTATTTCATAATTCAATGCCTCTAATGAGCCGTTACACTTGTTTAAATAGGAAAACATTAGGTTAACCCTAAAACATTGCAAAAAGACCATAATAACCAAGAAAAATCATAAAAATTAGAGTTTGGACTCGAAGATGCGGTGGGGGCACGCGGGAAGGCGTGCTGGGCCTGGTTGTGGGCTGCGCCGCGGGTTCTGGGCTGGGCCACTCTTTGTGGGCTGGGCCGCGCGCGCTGGATCGGATCGGGCGTCTGCTGCTCGCGGGCGGGAGTGTTGTCGGGTAGGCTGTGGGCGGCTGACGGGGTGCAGTGACGAGGACGCTGATTGGCACAGGATTTGCGGGACTGCTTGCTGATGGGGCGTGCCGATAAGGTGCTGACCGGGCGCGCTTGACGACATTTTGTGAGCGAATAGCGCGCGCTGACTAAAACAGTGCGCGTGCTGGAAATATGCCAGCGTTCGCAGTGCGCTGCTGTGTGGACTGTCTGAGTACTTCTTCCAAGTTAGCATCATTTGTTTGCTTGCCATGCTTCCTTGCTCCTCCATTTCTTCTTCCTCAATACTTAACACCGTCATTGTTCTTGGCTCTTGGGTTTTAGACTTCTTTTCTTGGATTTCTTCTATTATAAGTTGAAATCTTCGTTTATCTTCTTGTTCTTGATCTAGTCATTGGGCCTCCGATTCCTTTTTGTGGATCTTGGTCCTTGTGCGCTGCTTTGATCACATCACACTCTCTATTTTATTTTATCACCAGAAGCTCTTTGTCTCTCTATCTCTCTTCTCTGGTTCTCTATTTCCCTATGTTGTTTCTCCTCATCCAGAGAGCTTCTCTCTCTCTCTCTCTCTCTCTCTCTCTCTTTCTTCTTTGTATTTCTATTTTTCTAGAGTCTTTCCCCACAAGCTTTACATATATCCCCATAAATATAATACCCCAACTTTTTATATTGAAATTTAATAAGGATAAATGAGAAAGTAATAAAGGATAATTGGATTAATTGAATAATTATCGGGATATTACCAAAGACGTAATCAATATATTATAATTTAGGAAAATTATTGAGATAATTAGGGTTAAATAAAGTGGGATTATTTAGAATTAAAATGTAAGATAATTGAAGAGGGAATTAAATGGAGAATTAAAAATTAAAGGATAAATGAAATAAGAATTAAAAGAGAAAAATTAAAAGGAAAAAAAATGGGGAAGAGAATTGGCTCGGTTGAACCAGTATGAACTGGTTCAGTTTGGCCTTTGGCTAGGGGTGGAACTCGGTCAGGTTCGAACCGGGTAACCGAACCGAACTGATCAATTTTGATCGGTTCGGTTTGGTTTTAATAAAGAGAAAAAATTAATTCAGAACCGAACCTGCCCGAACCGAAGATATCGGTTCGGATTTCGGTTCAGCAGAATGGAGAACCGTCAAAACCCATTACCCGAGTCCTGAACGGCGCCTCTTATTCTCTGAGTCTTAAGTCTTTAGTTTCAGTTCAATCTTCTAGTTCTAGTCCTTACTCCTTAGTCCTTCTCCTTCAGTTCAAGCATGGTGAACCCTAACAGAGTAACAGACCAGAAGAGCTTGCGCGCCGCGACGAAAATCGATGACCCTCAGGCTCCTGCTGCTCTCTCTATTCTCCATCGCCGACCCTGTTCTCACTCACAGTCGCCACTCCAGTCACTCTAGCAGAAGGAGGAAATCGACGAGTGACGAAGACGACAAACTCTTTTCTGCAGAAGCAAACGAACTCTCATCATTCACAGGTTAAGTGCTTCCAGTTCCAGCTTCCAGGTTCGAAGATCTTCCTTAGATAAATTTTAACTTTTTGTTTGGTCTAAAGTTTTCCAATTTTGATGATCTATGCCTTATGGCTCGGCTCTGGCTCCGGCTCCTTCTTCTGTTGTTTGAGAATTGAGATTAAGAAATATAACTTATGTTTTTTTTTAAAGTAGTAATTTTCTTTTCTTTCAAAGATCATAATTGAAGTTTCATGTTCATGCCTTGCCAACACCAATCTAACCTCAACTCTACCTGGTTTTGTCGGCTAATGCAAAGGAGTAATAGTATGATATGCTAAACAGATGGAAACAATGAATTATAATTGATGCAAAAAATTTTAATTACTTCTAAAGTTTCATATTCTGACCCACCACGTTGAGAACTATATGAAGAAATGAGAGATCTAGAACACCTATTGCTAAGGGGAGGTGCTGAGTGCTGACTGCTAACATCTTGAATACAGGAACTGTGAACAGTTTCTATGCAACACAGATGAGCTAGAAGGCTGGAAAATAATTAAATTCATAATATTTCTGTGCTATTAATTACTTATTGTTGTTACGATTGTCTGCTGTGAATTAGATCACTGTGAATTGGATTACGATTGTCTACTTTGTTTCATAAATGTTGAATTACTGTGTTGTTAAGTTTGTATCTTAAATCTGTTAGATTATTGGATGAATTTGCACTTGTTTGAATCTGTACTTGATTTGAATTTCAAATTTTGAACTAATATGTTGCAACAATTATGCAAGTTTTGTTTGGTGTGGATTGAAAATATTTGCATTGTTTGTAATGGTTGAATTTAATATTTTTTCATTTTAGGATGGAAAATGAGAGGAATAATAGTAAGAAAAGAAATAGAACATGTGAAGCATGGAATTATTTCACTAAAGTAGAACCAATAGATTGGATAACCCTCGAGCAACTTGCAATTACTGTGGAAATTCGTATGCATGTCATCCAGTAAAAAATGGGACTTCAAATTTGAATAAGCATGTTAGTAACTGTAAAATTTTTTTGGCTAGTTTAGACGAAACACAAAAGACAATAATGTTTCGTAAAAAAGAGGTTGTAGGATCAACTAAAGTTGGTTCTTTGACAGTAAAATCATTTAGCATAGAAAGGTGTCACGATGTATAGGCTAGAATGATTGTGATTGATGAGTTACCTTTTAATATTGTTGATGGAAAAGGTTATATAGAATACTCAAATGAGTTGGAGCCAAAATTTAGTATTCCTTGTCGCAAAACCGTATCGAAAGATATTTTCAAGCTTTATGTACAAGAAAAGAGTAATCTGAAGGTCTTGTTTTCTCAATTGCTTGGAAGAATATGTTTGACAACTGACATATGGACTTCTATACAAAATATAAATTATATGGTTATTACTGCTCATTTCATCGATTCAAATTGGTCTTTGAAAAAAAGATTATCAATTTTTGTGTCATACCTAATCATAAAGGAGAAACCATTGCTATGATTATGGAAAAATGTTTATTGGATTGGGGGATAGAGAAAGTTTTGACTGTCATTGTGGATAGTGCTTCTGCCAATGAAGTTGCTTTGAACCATTTGGTTAAAACAATTAAAAACTGGAATGGTTTGGTACTTGATGGAGAGTTTATACTTGTAAGATGTTTTGCTCATATTGTAAATTTGATTGTTTGCAATGGCCTGAAAGAGCATAATGATTCCATCATGAAGATCCGTAAAGCTGTTAAATATGTTAGGTCTTCTCCTTCTAGAATGTAAACTTTTAAAGCATGTGTGGATAGTGCAAAGATTACATGTAAAAGTAACGTGGGTCTTGATGTTCCAACTCGATGGAACTCAACATACTTAATGTTGGATATTGCTAAAAAATTTGAAAAAGCCTTTACAAAGTTGAAAGAATATGATACTCAATATCAATACGAATTTGTTCAAGATGATAATTTGAAACATCCTCCGGCTGATGAAGATTGGCGTGCTGTTCGCCAATTCATAGTATTCTTGAAAGTATTTTATGATGTGACCTTAAAAGTTTCGTCAACTTTAAGTGTTACTGCCAATGTATTTTTCTCAGAAATATGTGACCTTCATAGAGTTATCAAAAAATTTGCTTCAAGTGATAACTCATCCCTAAGAAACATGGCATTTAATATGCAAATTAAATACGAAAAATATTGGGGAGATTTCAGTAAAGTCAATCACTTTATGTATGTTGCTGTTGTTCTTGATCCCCGATATAAGTTGAAGTTCATAAAATATTGTCTATTGAAATTGCATGGATTAGAGATGACAAATGAGTTGATAATGGAACCAGAACGTACAATTAGAAGATTGTATTGTGAGTACAAATTAAATTCACCAACAAATAACATGGAAGAAGTTTATACTTCTAGGCCTGTGGTTGACATCACTCATGACAATTTAGATGATGAAGGATTTGTGATGACATTTCATGCAGAATATAATGATGAAGATCAGTTTGCCAATCGAAATGAAGTTGAAATTTATTTGTCTGCAAAACTTGAGAGTTTTTCATCCGACATAGATATGTTGAGTTGGTGGAGAATGCACACTATAGAATATCCAATTTTGAGTAAAATAGCAAGAGATGTGTTTGCTATTCCCATTTCGACAGTTGCCTCAGAATCGACGTTTAACTGCGGTGGTTGAGTGTTAGATTCCTTTCGAAGTTCCTTAGCTCCAAAAACAGTGGAAAGTCTAATTTGTCTTCAAAGTTGGATTCACAATTGTAATAGACCTTCAAATAATATTTACGAATCATTGAAAGAAGTCACGCAGTTTGAAAAAGGTATAATTACATATATTTAGGTCTATTTAATATTAGTGTTTTTACATGTTATTCAGTTATTCTAATTGCATACTAACTTAATTATTTTTTTTTGTAGATTTGGATGATTTTATAACAGTAGCAAACGAAGATTGATATTTTTTTTTTTACACTCTTCATCCATGCATTATAGAGTGAAATATTTTATTTAGATTGATTATATTTTTTCTATTGAGAGATGAGAGATCTATGAGGTATTTCTTTTATTGATATTTCTTAGTGAGTTCTATGTATTTTGCATTACATTTATGCATGTTATTGAATATTTTGCATTACAGGTTATGCATCTTATTGAATATTACAGGTTATGCATCTTATTGAATACAGGTTTTGGATTATTATTTAAATAGGTTATGCTCTTTGGTTTGAGGACTAGGCTGATTTAGAAAAGTGAGCTATCTATTTTTGTCGAATTAGAATAGTGGAACAAATTGTGCTAAATTAAAAATGCAACTCAAATTGGCCAAGGTGGCAACATTTAAACCTTAAAACTAGCGGACGTCGGACGATATTGTTTAGCAATTGAAAAAGAAAGGGTTGGAAGGTAGACCACCATCCAAAAGAGCGTTCCCACCCACCTTATTGCCTTTTGAATTGGCAATGACAGCTTAATTATATAATTAAAATTTGCATTAAATCTACAAAAGACAAACCAATCAGATTGCTATATCAAAAGTAGTCAAAAGGTGAAAGGTCCAAGTCTCTTGGTCTATGGCTTCAACTTTTAAAGAAGGGAAAATGACAAATCAACCATCGTGGTTTCCGATCAATGACAAGTCAACCACTGTGGTATATTTGCTAACAAGTTAACCACTAACGTATGAGAAATTGACAAATACAACATCGCACTCAAGTTAACCCAGGAAAAACTGCCTGGATGCAACAAGCCTGGACGCCGCGGCGTCCAGGCAAAGAAGAAACAAGCCTGGACGCCGCGGCGTCCAAGCAAAGAACAAATAAGGCGTCTAGGCAAAGAAGAAACAAGCCTGGACACCGCGACGTCCAGGCAAAGAAGAAACGGCGTCCAGGAAAAAAGGCATGAGAACTCTCTATTTTTCATGCATGGCATTCTCAATCAATTGTGTTTCATGGTTACTTCGAATTCATTACGTATATGTTTTACGAATGCAATGTTTTTATTGGTTTTTTGACCTCTGCACCTTCAAACTAGCATAACTTTTGCTACGGATGTCGGAATTGGGCGCAGAAGGTATCAAATCGAAGCTCTCTCAGAGCTCTATAATCCTCAAAGGGTAAACCCCATGACCACCTTTCTCAGCCCCAAAATCAATCATTTAACCCCTCAAATTTGCGATCAAACATTTGGGCAGGGAGATTGCCCACGAGAGGAGAAGAAGAGGGAAGAGATTAGATGACTAATTCTTGTCATTTCTTTGCTTGATCTATGTTTGTGTCATCTTGTTCTCTGTCTTTTGTAAAGACATTTCGCGAGTAAGTCAATTTCTATCCCTATTTTATCGTTTTGGTGTTTTTGTTTGCTTTGAATTCGAGCTTTAAAACTCATATTCGAGGGAAGTTTCTTGTGTATATTAGTAGAATTGGAGTCTATGCATGATTGTTTGTCGTTGGATGGTGAAAACGGGTGATTTTGGCATGTTTTTCAGCATAAATAGTGCCTAAAATCTAGTTGTGGTCAACCTCTATTCGAGGATTAGTTGACCATTGTGTCTGGGGCGTGTTCAGAATGCATTGGTCGACTAGGCAGTCGATCGCATCTGTGGAAGCGGTCGACCACACGTGGTTTGTTGACCGCTACTACAGCGCCTATCATCCGTGACCGTCAAGTTTGGCTCTATTTTGTTTTTGGTCGAGCATATGAGGTCCCAAGTCGACCACAGGGGATCTTGGTGGATTGAACAGTATATTTATCATGTCTTTCGATTGTTTTCATGACGTTTGTGGTCCCAATTGATTGTTGTTGAGTTGAGTTGGTGTTGTGAGGTCTCGGTTGGCTATGCTTTGCCTCGTGCACCATTTGTGGTTCTGATCAATCTTGGTTTAGTTGAATTGACTCCAACTAAATCTCGTCGACTGTTGAGTCTTTAGTTTAGGCATGTTGTATTCTATTGATCGTCACTGTAATACCCCAAATTTTCATTGTGCTAAGCATAAGATCTAAGTGATGATTATTGGGGATTTATAGGATGATTGCAGTATAGAGATGTGATTTATGGTTTTTGGTTATTGGAAGTGTGGTTTTAATAAGTTTAGAAGGGATAGCTAGGAAGTTGATGGTCATGGTTTGATCAACCACAGAGTGTGTAAATGGTTGTGGTGGTTGATCAATTGGAATGCATGGTCGATTGTCAACATTACAAATTATTACAGAGAGTAACCCTTTCGGAAGCGGTTGATCAGCTGAAGGGGAATGATTGACCGGTTCGAAAGAGAAATCTATATAGATTGTAGCCTTTTTTGAACGGACGATCAACTGAAGGAGGTTATCAACTGGGTCCAAATCAAACTGCAAAATGTTGATTTGCAGTCAAACGTCCATTAGTGGGTGATCGCCATGTTTTTTTATGAAGAAGTAGAATTTGTGGTTGATAATCAAGGAATGGTAGTCGATTGTGGTCATGATAATTGTGACTCTGATGATTTGTGGTCGATCACAAGAAGAAGGTGATCGACCAAGATACTAACAATCGTGCTTAAAAATGTCTAACTGTCATCTGAAAAATCTAAGTGGCGCGTGGAATGTGAAGTGTCATGACTTACCATCTCTCCATGAAACGTTTATAGATATGTTAGAAGGGAATTAGGCTGAGAAAAACAAAGAAAACCTTCTGGAGTTCTCTCAAGGCGACTGTAATACCCAAGAAAACTCATCTATGTAAAAGGACCTAGATTAAGTGCAATGAAATGTTTAGTGAGATTGTCACTCCTTGTAGTTGATAACATTGTGAATGGTAATGTTTTAATACTTGTAAGTGTATTAGAATTATGGAGTTGTGGTTATTTTGTAACGACCCGGATTTTCTTATATCGTTAAAATGCGTAAAAATTTGAAATTTTCTTTTTGACATAAATCATAGTGCATAAATCCGAATCGCTACTAACTCTTTCTTAAAACTAGTAGTGAAAATCAACTTATTAAATATACGTAAGCGTAAATACTGTAAGGAAAAATTATTTGTTTAAAGTCTTGCGGAAATATTATAAAATTAACCATTATAAATCATATTGGAAGCGTAAGAAATCTTCAAAGGAAATTTGTCATTTAAACATTACGTCTATCAAATAAAAGCATTACGTCTATCAAATAAATCTTGACCATTACTTCATTGATTCAATACCGTTTACTTTCCTTTAACTTCATTGATTCATAACTATTTACTTTCCTTTGTCTTTGCCTTGCCAGCCCGAATCTTGTGCGTACGAAATCATCCATCTCTGCCTCGTTGTGCGTTTCTCATCTTTTTCTTATTCATTGACTATCTGTTCGTCATTGTACCTACACCACAAGTAAGGACGTGAGTTTACGCCCAGTTAAGAGATGAGGGGAAACAATTTATGCATTTCTCTCTTTAGTTCTTCTTGGAATGGGGGCCACCCAAACCAACTTCTTTCATTACTTTCGTTTTCTTCGTTCGTTGTTAACTCGTACATCAAGCTAGAGATTGAGGGTTGTCCTTTGAGATGACATAGCTGTATGGATTCTAACCTCCTGTATGCATACTAGTCCCTTTCCCGACTTGGTAAGGGTGTATCCTAGCAGCTAGGCTAGATCCAGACTACCCATCTTCCCCAACTCCCTATTCTTTTCTTCCAGCGTATCTCGTCTTCTGGGTTCTTTCTCTTTCAGACATATCCCGCCTTTAGAGTTCTTTCTTTTTCCTCCGGCGTATCCCGCCTTTGGCGTTCTTCCTCTTTTTGGCGTATCCCACAGTTAGAGTTTCTTCGGTGATGAACGTATCCCACCCATCCCAAACATTTCATTTTCTTAGCATTTTTCCTCACTCATGCATGTGGGTACCGCCCTGAAGGTTACCCCGTACTTGGTTTCTATTATCATGAAACTCGATCTAACTTCTTCCTATATACAAAGCACATATGAGAAATAATATCACTTAGAAATTAAGTCAATAAAAGGAATAGTTCATTCATGCTTACTACACATCTTCTTTTCAGTTCATCATTCATTCTCTACCTTTACTACCTTATGGCGTCAAATCTATCACTTAGAAATTAAGGCAATACAAGGAATATCAAATCAAAGTTCATTCAAGCTTATCATATATTTTCTTCTTCATTTCCTCATTTATTAATCACATTTCTATCAACAAAGAGAACTACAATTCCTAACCAGCATCAAATGACAATCTCAAACTATCTACGCATGCTATTCTGAATAAGACAGGTAATGAACATACTTCTAAAATCATATACGGGAACTACTTCATGAATTACATTTAAAATCATGTTTTTCCGAGTTATTTAACAGTCAACTGAAGAATACAATGAAAACTACTCAGTCCTTTATTTTCATTTTCAGACTTTACTAATCCCTTATTTACTGAAGTTTCTATTTCAATCACCAATCTAAGTAATTTATCATTTAAAGCATACTAATAACAAAACAATGAGGATTATTATAAAACAATTCATCTAAGGAAATCTACGAACTATATAAAGGAGAACATATTAGGAAACTATCAACATTCTTCTTTTCATACATTTGAACTTAATACTAGCAGTAAGCATTGTGGCAAATTCAAAATATTAAACATGTCTCATTTGTTAACTAACATCTATCACCCTTAAGCCTTAACCTTTATCATTTCTTCATTGCATCTTATATTCATCCAACTAACCTTTTTGTCACATAATGAGTAACAAAACAAAGCTTAAACATAAAAAGGACATATCACATATTCAACACTAGAAAACAATTCTGCTAACGTAAAATGCTTCCTTTGATGATAACAACATCATCCTTAGTCTCAATCATCATCCCTTAGGCAGTCATTCATACTTTTCATCCATCAAACAATCTTTTTCCTTGGTTCCTTCATGCTCAATTTATCACTTTTACATAACTTTTAGCATTTAACATAAATTAACAAGAAAACTAAAAAAAAACATTTAAAGAGGAAATTGTCATTCAAAATCCAAACACACATATACTTGGGTGTAGGGCACAAGGCCAAGACAACCTATTCCTTACCTCGAAGCTTTAATGTGATCATCGCTTAATCGTTTTCTTTATTCTCTTTTAGTACATTCAAAATATAATAACATTTAATTACTAATCAAATCAATTAATTAATTTATTAATCTCGTTGTCTTTTTCTATCTTAAATCCTTGTACGTCACTTACTAGAGTTTCCTAAACGAAACTGTTTCGTTAATTATAACTTGGCTTAATTAATTAATATCAATCGATAACATCTGGAAACTAAGCTTAACGTATTGTGAAAACTAACAAGATTTCATCCATAAATTATCGGCTCGTAAACTAACAATATCTGAAACGAGTCATAAAACTATATCATCCAATTCCCATGATATCTTAAGTCCAATTAGCAAACCGAAACCAAAACTAATAGTCGTCTAACAAGGAGCATTATTCATATATTAACGTCCAAAAATGCAGCCAATAATAACCAAACACATTTCATTAGTTCAACTCACTAAACTTCATTCTCCACATTTTTCATCACTTCCCTGTTATTCAAGTCAACTACAACACTTTATACCACATAGCCACCCAACTAGCAGCACGTGACTGAAATTAATAAAGCATATTTCCATCTTAACAATTTATTCCAATTTGACAAAATTAACATTCAATATGGGCAGTTCAATTCAACGGAGTCTAACCTATAATAACTCAGCCGATAAACAACCATTAATGATTCCCATTCAATTAACAGAGAATATATTCAAGCATCAACAGAGTAGAAGACACTCTATTATTGACATCCTTCACCCAACACCATTACTCCGAAGCAAATCCAAGATATCGACACAGCACTAGACAAAGTAAAATCATTCCAACAACAGGTTATTTCCATCCAATAAACTTATTCAGAATCAAACAGAGGCTAAATCCAATATTTATTAAACCAAATATCTTCCTCTAAACTAGTTACTTTACCATAAACAGAACATAAACATTTCACTTGCTCTCACAGCTTGTAGCACACACAACCAACAGAATGTTTATCTATACTTCAACCATCATAGAATCATCAACCCATTCAACACTGCAGAATAATTCTACTTCAACGGTCACATTTCACTCACTAACATTCAGAATGAAAACTGTAAACCATCACACAGCCAGCCAACACCCAAAACAGAATATTTACTAAAATAACATAGGAGAATCCTCACCAAATAGACAGGCAGACCTGAAGCAGGAGCTCCTTCCCTACATCTTTCTCGGCTTCAACTCTCCAGAGAACTCCTCATTCTCAATTTTCCTTCTGCCATTTCATTTACCCGACACCCTCTTCATTTTCCTGCAGCTCAATTATGGCTTTGATAGCCATCTTTAATTCTTCCTGTCTCCTCTTCAATTTTTCACCCGATTCCAGCAAGGTGTTCCCCATTGAGTGTCGGCAGAACAACCAGCTGTAGAGGAGGGCCAAGGTGGAAGGTTCATGCCACTCGGTTCAACCCAAACCGATCAAACCGAGCCGTTCGCGAACCGCCAGCCCTCAGCCGAAGCACCAGCCCCTGCAAATCGCGTCACTGCGTGATTGCTCCCTGTTAATGCCCGATCAACAGAGAACAAACGAGAAGGAGGAAAACAGCTCACCTCACTTGTCGCCAGAAAAACAGGCCTGTGGGACCCAGCTTCGCATTGCCTTCGTCAGGTTTGCACACCAGACCCACCTTCGTCAGGTTTGCACGCCAGACCCAGCTTCGCGTTGCCAGCAACCGTGCTCCCGACGAGTCACCGTCGCCATTGCCATTCATCGCCCGGACGTCGTTCGCCTCGTTGGACCCGATCACTTGCTCTCCTTCGTCTCCCTACTTTCTCTCTCGCTTTCTCGCGCAATTGGCCGAAGGCCAAAGGGAAAAATCCCTTTTTCTTTCCAAAGTCGAGTCGCCAGCCATCACACAAACCGAACCCGCGTGAACCGGTTCTCCTTTCCCTTCACTCCATTTTATTCTAATTCCTTAATTAATCTTTAATTAATCTCCAAATTAATTATTTACATAATCCTCAACTCAAACAAATCAAATAAATCTCATTTTATTCTTATTCATTTGACTAAATACCAAACCACATCATTATTCTCGGACCGAGTCAACCCAAACCGATTCAATCCATAAATCTCCATTTTAATTTCTCTTTAATCCAATCCTTTACTTAATATCCAATTAATCCATTATATTAATTATTCACTAATTTAAATCACATTTTCACCACATTAAAGTCCTCTTTAATAATTTAATTAAATCCTTCATTTAATTAAATTATTCTCAACTTAATTCTAATTCCCGATTTATTTCAATTATTGCTTGATGATCATGATTGACGATTACATCATTGGGTAATACCCTAATAATTGTCCAATTAATCCAAACATCTCCAATTACTTTCTGATTATTCTTATTAAATTCTTATTAAAAGTTCGAGGTGTTACATTCCTCCCTCCTTATATAAATTTCGTCCTCGAAATTTGCTCAACGTAAACTCTCTCTTAACTCAACAATAAAATTACAACTTATGTCCAAATGAAATTTGCATAAATAATACTTGCATTACATCTTTAATGGTTCCTTACACCATTTCTTAATCCAAAATTTGATGTAATATCATAATTACAACCACTAAGCATTACAACAGATGCTCAAATGACCTTATAAGCACACTTTTCACTTACATCCACCGAGATCGAAGTCACTTTGCTTCAACTTTTGCTAGTTTTCTTTTCAACATTGGATGATTTTTGACCAGATGTCCAATCTTACTGCACTTAAAACATTGTATAGTACCAATTTTACACTTTCCAAAATCCTTTTTCTGACAATTACTGCATGGTCCAACATGTGGAACCTTAACCAAAGTAGTATTTGACTCTTTCGGCGCTTGCTTGTCTTTCACATTTCGATCCTTATCGTCAAACGGCCTCTTAATTTCTCGGGATATGTCCGCTTCATCCCATGTGTGCAGCTGAAATCTCTCAACAGAACCGTTTCACTTTGAGATTCAATTATTCTTTTCTTTAATGTCCAAAGCTTTTGATACCACATCCGAGTAATCGACATGTTGAGTTTATGATATTCTAACACCTTCGAGAATCTCCGTCTTAAGTCCTTGAACAAAGTGTTATACCTTCCTCTCATTTGTCCACCACGCAATGCAAACCGTGACAACGCTTCAATTTCGTACACATAATCCAAAACTGATCCTTCTTGTTGTAACTGAGTGAACTCCATAGATTTTCTCGTCCTCAATGAGTGGTTGAAATACTTATCGTAGAAAATATCCTTGAACTTTATCCACGTCATTACAGTCGCTTCCTTAATTATCTTGACTGAGTCCCACTAAAATTTTGCATCCTTAATCATCATAAACGCAACACATACTATCCTTCTCTGCTACGCTACTCTGATGTATTCCTCGACACTGTCTGGTTCCATAGTATCTCCGTCAAACTGAGGTGGTCTTAGTCTTTGTAATTTCTCCCAGCTTACATCTTGATGCTCAGCCAATTCCCACATGCAATATTTCCATAAGCATCTCAAGGTTTTGAGATTGTTGTTCCAATTGATGCGATTGTCGTTCCACGAACTCAGTCGATAGGTTGATCATTTCATTTGCAACATTCGTGTCCTCATCTTGCCCAAACATGCCATGTGTCCTTCGCCAATTAGTTTCATCCCTCCAAATTTGTGGAATCATAAACTACTCCTTAAACTATAGCGGCTAAGTTGATAAAACTCTTTTACACTTAGATCTACAAAACCATTTGTTATTAATTTCATTATTTCTCTATACAATTATATTGTTCAATGTTTATCATGACAGTTTATTGTGTTTTATTTTTCTATACAATTAACAATTTATTGTGTTTAATTTCTCCATATTGTTCAACGTCTATTAAGACAATTTATTGTGTCTTGATTTGTTCATTATTTCTTTATGTCATTTATTTGTAATCCTAAATATTATTTTAATGGATGACGTTACTTTTTATTTTCGAATGTCCCTAACTTTTTATTTTTTTATTTTTTTATTTTATTTTTTATAAATAAATTTAGTAAATTACTTGCAGTTGATGGAGCATTTCCACGTCGAGACTCGTGCTGGCAGGCAAGTTGTATTACTTTACTTCGACTGACTTTCTTTCCTTTACTTAGACTCACTTTTACGAAATCTCTTTACTTAGTACAACTTACTATAGTTCATTTGAAATGTACTAAAATAAATAAGTGAGCTACAGACAATTTTAAAAATGATCAGAGCAGTTCATGAAATAGTTTTTAAAACCACTGCTCTGATAGCAATTGTAACGACTCAGATTTTCTTATATCGTTAAAATGCGTAAAAATTTGAAAATTTCTTTTTGACATAAATCAGAGTGCATAAATCCGAATCGCTACTAACTTTTTCTTAAAACTCGTAGTGAAAATCAACTTATTAAATATGCGGAAGCGTAAATACTGTAAGGAAAAATCATTTGTTTAAAGTCTTGCGGAAGTGTTATAAAATTAACCTTTATAAATCATATTGGAAGCGTAAGAAATCTTCAAAGGAAATTTGTCATTTAAACATTACGTCTATCAAATAAAAGGATTAAGTCTATCAAATAAATCTTGACCATTACTTCATTGATTCAATACCGTTTACTTTCCTTTAACTTCGTTGATTCATAACTGTTTACTTTCCTTTGTCTTTGCCTTACTAGTCCAAATCCTGTGCGTACAAAATCATCCATCTCTGCCTCGTTATGCGTTTTTTATCTTTTTCTTATTCGTTTACTATCTGTTCGTCATTATACCTACACCACAAGTAAGGACGTGAGCTTACGCCCAGTCAGGAGATGAGGGAAAACAATTAAACAATTCACAAAACCTTAATCTTCTTAGAATCTATCGACAGAACCAATCCAACAGACCACACTCATAGCATGGAAGAATTTTCCTTACCCGAAGACAGAAGCTTCTCTGTCACCTTCTCCATACATCACTGTTTTACTCATTATCCATCATTTGGCAGCAACTCTCAAATTCTCCAGAGAGCTCACCACAATGTACCCGAGAGCAACTACAGAACTACTCTCTCCCTTGCATCCCATCACCACTGCCATTCCCTTATACTCGAGGAGGAGACATCCACAGAAAGTTGGAGGATAAATTGTACAATTCAAGGAAAGTGGTCCACTTACCGAACTCCACGTGAAAAGTTTGCCAGATGAGGAGCAGCTGGAAGAACCAGCTGTGGTCCAGTCTAGTCTAGTGTAAACAACGGTTCACGGTTCAACCTCCCCTGCCATCACGTTCATTTGCCATTTCCAGCTGAAGTGATTCACCAATTTTGACTGCCAAAATGCCCAATTCGGAAGGCCATGGAGGAAAAATTGAAACAAAAATTGTCAACATACCATGGCCTGGAGTTCGTAGCTCGTGGGAGTTCCATTCCCGAGCCCTAACTGCCGAAACCCATCAATCATCACGTAGCCCGCAGCCGCACCTTCGCTGCCCGACAGCAGACAACGCACGCCCGAGCCTTGCCGTCGTCTGTCGCCTCCCGTTCGCCGTCGCCTTCACTTCTCCATCGATCTCCCTCTCGCTCTCATCTGCTCTCTCTCTTTCTCAAATGGTCGAAGGCCAATTTTGCTTAAACTTCAAACAGAACCGAACCTGGTTCGGTTCTCCCTCACCCAAATTCACTTAACCATTTTCTTCTATATTTATTTATTCTTTTATCTTAAATTATCCTCTCCATTATTTAAATATTCCACTT
Source organism: Begonia loranthoides (assembly GCA_022433065.1). Taxonomy (NCBI): domain Eukaryota; kingdom Viridiplantae; phylum Streptophyta; class Magnoliopsida; order Cucurbitales; family Begoniaceae; genus Begonia; species Begonia loranthoides. Next base: position 11,802,447 of record CM039485.1, read on the forward strand.
CTTAAGTATTCTAATTAATCCCATTATTTCTTTGCCCAATATTATCCCCATATTAATTTCATTAGGCAATATAAAATTTTCCTAATTTATAATCTAATAATTATTTCTTTGGTAATACGCCGATAATTATTCGACTAATTCGAATATCTCCAATTATTTTCTAATATATCCTTTTTAAATTCTGATATAAAAGTTGGGGTATTACATGTTGTGATTAAGAAAAGTAGGTCGAGAGACAGAGAGACATAGAAAGGCCAAGAGAAAGAGAGAAAAGGGAAGAAGGAGAAGAAACCTTCTTGGGTGTTCTATAGGTTTGATTGTAATACCTCAATTTCCCATAAAGAAATTTACTAAGGATAATTGAGAAATTAATTGAGTGTAATAGAATTTAAATTGGACCGATAATTATTGTCAAACAATATTCAGAATAAATCGATAATTGAAATTAGGTCCAATATAATTGAATTAAATGAAGAATTTAATTAAATAAAGGACAATTGAATTAAAGGAATTAAAAGAAGAATTTAATTAAATAAATGAAAGGATTTATTAAATAAAAGAAATGGAGATTAGTTTGAAATTAAAATAAAGGAAAATTTAATTTAAAATGGAAGGATGAACCAGTTTTCTTTGTTTGGTTCATTGCTGGTCCGGTTTGGGAAAGAAAACAAATGGCCCGCGACCATTTGTTTTGACAAGAGAGAAGGGGGATCGGGAGAAAACGAGATGGGGGAGGCGATTTTGCAGAGGCCTGAATCGCAATGAAGGTGTGATGATGTGGTCAGCAGTGCATCAAGCTCGGGCATGCATGGAATTGTCACGGTGTGGCTTGTTGAACCATGGGGAGGGCTCAGTGTAGCCGTGCTCGAGCTGCGGGACGATTTGGAGTCGAGCTCCCGCGGGCTGGAGCTTTGCATAGCCAAGCTGAGGTAAGTCAGTAGTTTATTGTTGGGTGATTCGGCAATTTGATTTGTGAGAAAAATGGCAAAGGTGAAATGGGTAGTGATGAACGCGATGGCTGGGGGTGAGCTGCGACTGGTGCATTTCATGCTCTACTGGGCCGGAGCGGGTTTTCTTCAGCAGGTCCTCCGACAATCTCCACCTGATTTTCCAGAAAATGATAAGGAGCTTTCCATGCAGCATGCTAGGAGTGGACCTCTTCCATTGAAGTGGGTGAGTGCCCATTGGCGTTGGCGTCCCTGTAAAGTCTTCTCTGGCTATATAGGAATGGCAGACGATGGATGGCACTCTGGACTTGTGATTGTAGAATGCTTTTGCCTTTGGATTTCTTACAGAGCGTGAAGTGCTCTTTGGAGGCAGTGAAGGAGGGGAAAGAGAACTACTCCACTAGTTCTTCGTAGCTGTGCTCTTGGGTTTGCTCCTGTCTTTAGGTGAGAAGATGTCAGTTTTTGTTAAGTTCTCTGTTATTAGATCATTAGATAATAATGAGGAAATGTTAATCTATTGATGGAATTTGGTTATGCGTTTTGAGTATGATCTTCTAGTAATGCCTAAAGTCTGTAATTGATACTCTATGAAGAAGTATATTCTGCTGTTGGAAGATACCCTCCATTGTTTACTGCTACTTGATTCTGTGAAGGATATTATTTTGGGTTTTGGCTCTCTGTTCCTTGAGATTTATGCTCTGTATTGGATATTTGTTGAGTTCCCTATCATTTGTGAACATTTGGGTGTTGTGTGCTCCTTGTTTCCTTTGTTACTATTTCAGTTATTATTGTGGGTTTTGATATGTAGTTGCACTAGATGATCCTTTGCTATGTTAAGTTGTGATGCCTCCTAGATGAATATTGTGTGAAGTCTTATTCTGTGAAATGGGTTATTCATGTGCAATTTGGTTATGGTGGAGGGTCATGTTCCGTTATTTTGGGCTAGTGATGGAGTTGGATTAAATTATGCATATTGTGTTTGATGGATGATTAAGGCTTGGATTTATGTTCCGTTGATTTAACGTTTATTGTTGGCCACTGTTTTATGCATAAGGGTGAGAAATGTAATGAACGAACCCTATTGGAGGTTATTACTAGACGTTGAAGAATAAGAATATACTCTGTAATTGAGAAAAATGATTCTCTGACTAATTACTGCTCTGTTGAAATCGTCATGGATAATGAAATGAAGTTGTAATATGTGATTTTGATGATAGTTTATTAAATGGTTTTGAATGTACTAAAACGAAGGACATAATTGAATTGAGAACTGCAGGTAAGTGATATCGTATGTGTTTTGGTCTTCGAACCCTACATCGCAAGAATTGAGGTTGTATGCTAACTGTTACTGCTTTCATAGAATATTTAGGTTGTTTATTGCTTTACTAGATATTAATCATGTTCCGTAAATTGTATTGTTGCTTGCTGGTTGTTTATTAGAATTAGGTTCTAGACGAGCATGTTTAGATGTTCTAGAACTGATACAATAGACTGTATGCATTCATGAGTATTCATGCATCATGGTTAGGACTTATGAAATTGTTGACATATTGCATGACTAGCATAATATATGTACATAGGCATGTGGGGGTTCGGGAGAATTGGTGACAGTCCATCTGTCGAAACACCCCTAATGGATGTATCTCCTCTCACATAGGGAGCAGAGTGATGGTTAAGCCACATGAACCATAGGATGTATCCACTTCTCTTGAACTGAAATCCCCGATGCTTTCAATAAAAGAGTGTGGTGATTGCATGTGGTGACACCCCTAATGGATGTAACTCCTCGTCAGAGTGACGGTTAAGCCACATGACCATAGGACGTATCCAACTCTTGGTTTTCTAGAAAAGATACGGTTCTTTTCTGTAATGCATCGCATGATCATGCATAACATCTGGATTGTATTTCATCCTATCACTTACTGAACATCAGACTCATTAGTTTAAGTCTTGTTAATGTAGGTATGTACGAGAAACAAGAGAATAGGTTAATGACAGTTGATGAAAGATTTGCAGGAATGGATCTTGTGGCTGGCTGGGCGAAAGGATGTAAGAAAGAGAAAAAATTTTGTAAAATGATTTATAAATGTAAAAAGGAAAAGAATTGTATTTCTTAATATCTTGTTTTATTGTAAGTCTTCCGCTGTGTTTTACAAAATGTTTTAATTATTTTCATTTAACTGGTTTTCAGAATGAAAAGTTTTCTAGTGTATTTATAAAAGAAAAAGTTTTAAATTTTATGTGTTACAATGATGACTCCTTCTTGGCTTTTATGGATTTTATGGGAATATGTAGTAGGAGATAAAAGTGTGATGGGTGTTAGTAATGTTGTTTGTGATGATATGTGCCATGTTGCCTTGATGTAGTCCTCTATCTGTTTACTACTTGCTCTGGTGGATATGGGTCCATGCTGTGGATTGTGCTTTGCTGCTGGTTTGGGATTTTGTTCCTTGTTTTGTTACAGTTTTGATAAAAAGAAGGATATTATTAGGGATAATGCACTGTTGTTTGATTTTGTTAAATGTTCTGTGGTGGAATATACCGATAATTTCCTCTGTTTTGTAAAGCTTGGTAGTGCTCCCTGTTGTAACTGTTATGTTCAGCACATTGGACATTGTAGAATAATAATGGTGAATATGTTAAGATTAATGAATTATTGAAATAGGTTTTGTGGTTTAATTATTTCACTACTTTGAAGGGTAAGGATGTAGATTTATATTATGAAGTTTTAGTTAAAGAAAAATGTGGAGAATAAGGTTCAGTTGATGGCTTGAAGTTATTAGTCTATAATTCATGTCTTATAAGCGTGAAAAAGGAATATGTTTTGATTGTATGTGTTTTGGTCTTTGGGGCCCTATATCGCAAGAATTAGGATTTGTATGATGCGTCCATTTACTGCATTTACTAGATGGAATAGGTTGTGATCATGTCTTGAGGATATATTGCTGCTTGATGCTGTGTTTATTAGAATTAGTTTCTTTTAATGATATGTTTATTAGCTTTTAAGTATTTAAATATGATACTAAACATGCTTTGAGGATTATAGGTCTTTAATACTGGTCATGCTTTGAGGATATAGAACTATATGCATTCATATGCATTCAAGCATCATGGTTTTCAAAATGATACGAAAATGGTTTTTAAGCATATGTTTTGAAAAGGGAATGGTTCTAAAGATAAGAGTATAAGAGAAACAAGTAAAGAAAATAAAAAGGGTTTGAGTTGGCTATAGTTCACCGCTCATTCTTGAAATGTTAACGAAAAAGGCAAACACTATAAGTTCATGATGATGGTCTAAGATCACCATCATGATTGCGTTTGTGGTCCATACCCAAAAAAGGGTAAACAGTATAAGTTCATCATGATGGCCTAAGATCACCATCATGATTTTGTTTGTGGGTTTACGTTCAATATTCTAGCGAAAGGTCGCTAGCATCGTACATGTTCACCGCGGGGACCTAAGTTCACTAATACAGTCTAAGTTCACCAATACAGCCCAAGTTCACTAAAGTTCATCAAAGTTCTACAAGTAAGTAAAAGTATAGAAAGGAAAAAGGAAAACAAAAATAGAAAAAGAAAATAGAAAACTACATACGTGTTTTAAAAGCTACATTGCATGTGCATTTCACATTTTCCTTATAGCACTTACTGAACCTTAGGCTCATAGTTTAAGTATTGTTGATGTAGGTACAATCGAGAATAGGTTAAGAAGCAATTGATGAAGGATTTGCACGCTCGGATCTTGTGGTTGGCTAGTTTAAAGGATTAAAGAAAGAAAAATAGTTTGTAAAGTATTTAAATTGTAAAAGATGTTTTAAAGTCTTCCGTTGTTTTTATAAAAGAAAAAGTTTTAAATTTTATACGATTTTCAAAGTTAAAGATTATCAAAAAATGACATGTTTTAAAAAAGAAAAATTGGGTCGTTACAAACACCCTTATGGATGCAACTCATCCCATGAGGGGATGGAGTGATGGTTGAGCTCACATGGATCATAGGATGTATCCTTTCTTCTATACTAAAAATGCCTAACGCATGGACTGATAAGTAAAATGTAAACTGAAAGCCAGAAAGACATTGAAATGAAAATTAAAACTGGGTGTGTTCTATAAAACCACATAGCATGAGCATTTTCATACTTACTATCACTTACTAAGTTTTATTCTCATAGTTTAAGTCTTGTGATGTAGATATGCACAGTAATTGTAACAACTTGGTTTTTATTTCCTTTTAAAATGCGTGAAATTTAAAATTTTTCTTTTACTTAAATCATTTTCTTTGTAGTTGCGTAGCAGAAGATTATTTCTGTCTTAAAACCATTTAAAAGACAGTAATAAAACTCTTTTCGTAAAACATTTTGTTAAACACAATGGAAGTCCTTTTGAAATAAAACAAATGTGTAGTTTATTTACTTTACAAAGTCCTTTATAAAACTTTGTTACAAACCATCTTTCGTTAAATCCCTTTAGCCTAGCTAGCCACAAGATCCGCGAATGTAAATCCTTCATCAATTGCTCCTTAACGTATTCTCCTGTGCGTGTACCTACATCACAAGACTTAACTAATGAGCCTAAGGCTCAGTAAGTGATATAAAATTAAAGGTATGATGCACATGTCATGCAGTTTTTAAAATCTGTTTTCGTTTTCTGTTTCTATTTCCTTTCTTTTCTTTATTTGATCTTTTCTTTACTTTATCTTGAAAGACATTTTATGTCCAATTTGTGGAAAGAATCAGATGCGTACGGACACTTCATGCGGATGCCAAATCACGTTCGAATGCCAGTTGCGGATGGTAGGGAATGGGTGAGGACGCAATTTCTCATTCGTGGCCACGATTTTTGCCTTGGGGATTTTACTCATGCAGACGAATGCGGACGAGACCAGAGCGTCCCCACTCGTCTGAAAGTCCCCAGTTCAGCGTAAATTAGGGGTTAAAATGATGAAATCTTGTTGTGTAGTCCATAACTCTACGATCTGCAGACACAAAAATCCCCTCCATACTAGGTCGCCGACCTCCCCTACTGGAGCCGACCTCCTCTCTACCCTCTAACTACGGTTTGTCCCCTCCTCCTTCAGGTATAAGCCATCTCCTCCCTTCGTTATTTTCATTTTTATGATCCAGCATTTGCTTCCTTCCAGCTTGAGCTCTCCCTCCACTACGTGAGAGTTCTGAATGAGAGAGAGAGTTCCAGCGAGTGAGAGAGAGCTATTGTGGGTGAAGTGTGTTACGTGAGTGAAGTGATGTCTGAGCGAGTTGCGTGAGCTGTGGAGTGTTGTCCCTACTCTGTGTTTTCGTTAGTGGTAAGGATTCGGTGTGTCTGGCCGTCTAAGCCTTACCCACAAGTAGTGTGCGTGAGTAGAGTTATGGTTGGATAATTTATGTCGTTAGCTTTCTCTATATTGGTTGATTCTACTGCTATTAATTTCTACAAATTTATATGTTGTTGTTGATTTCTTTCGATCTGCAATTTAATTTCTGCAAATGCGATATTATGTTGTTATTTCCCTGCTATTCTTTTACTAACATCCAACACGTTTATTTTACACAACTCATAAATTAGAAGGTGAGCATGTTAATTACCTAGAATAATTAATAGGAATCACACTTAAATAACTAGAATCTCATTGAGGATGTTAGTAAATTAGAAGGCAAGCATGTTTAACTAGGTCACGCATGTTTAGTTAACTCTTTGAGCATGTTTTAGCATAAATTCTTGTTTATCAAAAGTTTTGGTTCCCTAAAATGCTTACTGCTGATTGTTGTTAGTTGGTTTTAGGTGATAATTCCTTGAATGGATTACTGTTGTTGTTTCCTTTGTCGATTTCCTTACTGTAGTTATTCCCTGTGTTGATGATAGTTTTGATTTGTTGGTGTTCTATAGTATTCCCTTTGGTTGTTAGCATTGTCCCTTCGTTGTTGACTCTGTGTTTGACACCCCATATATATTTCCTGAGTGTTGTTAGCTAATAAATGCCCTTTATTGTTAGCTTGGTCTATTTGGTAGTTCCATGACTCGAATACTGTCGTTCGATATGTTAGCTTTGTTTTATGATTTTTGATGCTTTACGTTGATAGAGATTAAAGTTGTGAGGAAGGTTTAATGCTTGAAGATGATAAGGACATAGTGTGTGAATGATGATAGCTTCTTAATAATAATTATGCTATGTTATGGATTTATTTTACTGCTACCATTGGTTTTGCTATCTCGTTGGTTAATATCTTAGTGTTACTTAGAAGTTTTACTTCCTTAACCTAAGCATGTTTAATTAACACAACTCTTAATCTTAGTTGCTTGTATTAACACTTGCAACAACGAACTATTAATTAGAAACACAACATGTTTAATCATTAACTAAGTAGAGTAATTAGCCTAATTGGAAGTCATGCATGTAAATTAATCTAATTAATTAACTAATCATTGTAACTAATTTGACATATTTAACTGGTTGATTGATTAATAACTAATCCTTGAACATGTTTAATTAGTATGTAACCAATTAGAGCGAGCATTTTCAATTCTAAGCATGTATAATCAACTAGCTAAACATGTTTAATCCATTAAGCTATCATTTTACTTGAGCATGTTCAATTATTAAATAACTATCATGTTAATTAACTAAGTCATGCCATGTTTAATTAGCATGTTTAATTAACTAACTAGAACAAAAGCATGTTTAAATCCTCTAGGATAATAATTCTAATTCTTTCTTGAGCAAATAATCATCTTGAGGGTGTAAGTAACTTTGATAATAAATTAAACTATTAATTATAGCATGTTTAATCAACTAGAATGAAAATTACAAATTTACAAGCATGTTTCCGTTATTCATTGTCTAAAGCATGTTTCCATTTAAACTACCCATTGTAAGCATGTGTAGTTTAATTGTAATAAGTGTTTGAGCATGTTTACTCCAGCTTAGTTTAATGAGCATGTTTAGTTAATCGTAATTAATCGTATGTTTCTTTACCGTCTCTTTACTGCTCATTCACTGTTTAAATTTGAGTTTATAATTATCCCATATTATGCGCTTTTAATTATAATTATTCTCCATTAGGCGCTTTGAATTATTGTTACTCATTATATCTGCTTTCAATTACAGTTTGCTTTTATTTAAATGCGATATTCAATTGTTGTTATCTACTTCTTTATATGTGCAATGTCAAAGGTATCATGCATCATGTTGGAATGAGAATTTATGGTCATGCATCATGTTAATAGAAACCAATAAGGCATGGTGCTAGGGTGGGTACTCAAGCATGGAAAAGTGAGGTAAAATGTTAAGGACAAAGGAAGGAAATGGGGAGTTGGGGGCGAATAGGTAGTGGGTCTAGTCTGCAACTAGCCGAAGCCCCTCCCTCGTAGGGTACGTGACAGGTTCCAAGAAACACTTGGAAACCTTAATGGAAATCTGCTCCAACAAACAACAATAACCGACCAGCAATAATCAAACAATTAGAACTCCAATTCTGTAACTGATCTAGAGCTGTAGTTTGGAGGGTATAAAGTCAATATAGAGATGAAGATTGTGTCAAAATCCCAGGCCAAAATTCGTTCTAGAGTCGAAGATCTATCCGATTCAAAATTCCCAGAAAAATTGTTCCAAACAGACAGATTTTACAGTTCCGAATTAAAATGCTATAACTTGAGCTACTAGTAACGAATAAGGCTCAAATCAACGAGGTTAGATTCCTAACTTAATCCTGGAAAATTCATTAAAAGGCCTCGAATAGAGACACTTAAAATAAGGGGTCCAAACAGGGGCTACAATCAGCAAGAAATTTAGTTAACAAAAATTCACAGATTCTGCAGCTCACAAGGTTCCGAAAATGTCACTTTCATTCATAAAAATTTCAAAGAAACTTTGCAGCAACTAACATATTTCAACCCTCCATTTCATAGACAATCCAACCAGTAAAAAGGAAACTCAAGAGTAGCACCAAAATAAGAAGGAAAACGCAAAGGAGTTGCAGCACCTCCTAAAGTGAGAGGGCATTTCTTTGGTTGGCCGAAACCAACAATCTCCAATGGGGGATAGTTCTCTTACCTCCACACCACAATCACACCTTGAAAAGGAAGATTGGAAGAGGCAATAACCCAAGGTAGCAAGGATGAGAAACTTCAAGAGGAGCCTTGCAATGGGATGGAGGATTCGGCGCTAGGAGGGGAAGCTTGGCCGCGGCAAAGGAGGAGTCTTCACTATTCAATTTCTATTCTTCAAAAACTGGTCTTTCATCAGCAAGAAGGGGTATTAAACCCTAGGGTTTACAAAATAGGTCAAAGACCAAAATACCCTAGCAGAAAATTACTAAAATAACCCTAAATAATAAAACATAAACAATAAGTCCGAGTTTGGGAAATTAGTCTCTGTAGAAGAAACATTTGACATAGTAAACGATAACCAAATATAACGTCCAATAGCTTGTTGGAAAGATATGGATGTTGGAGACATTAGGTATGAAGAACCAAAATGGAAAGGAAGTCGTCTTAATGGTCCAAATTGCCCTTGAATAGCCGAGGGTCAGATTTTAGGCGAAATTGGAAAACCCACAATTTCTTCCAAAAGAATTCAAGATCTCCATTAGTCCAAATGCCCACTCCTCCTTGTTTATTTGGATTCAAAAACCTACAAAATAAATAAAAAGTTAGAAAATAAAGGAGCCCTTGGCTCGGGCTCAAGTGACGGGTCCTCGGGGCACATCAGTACGGAAGTTCTAGTTGGAAATAAAAGGTTAGATCCAATCCACTACACCATTGCAGGAGAAAATCCCCCAATCTCCCGCTCAAAGTATGAGTAACGGACGAATGGATTAAAGTAAAGTAATGAACAAACAAATGGCTTATTGAAAGGATTGGTTTGGATGACCCCATTCCAAAAGGACTAAAGAGAGGCATATCATGTTGCATTAAATCTTTTTCCTTACTAAGCCTTTGGGCTAACAGTTTACTTGTGGAGTTGGTGTAGGTACTTATATGCGTGAAACAGATGCACGGAATTAGGAGTCAATGCAAAAGACGACAAATAAATATTAAAGCAGGGATGATGGATTTGCACATGAAGGAGCTTGTGGTTGGTCAAGCTGAGTGAGTAAAAGAGAAAATGGTTTGTAATTAAAGTATATGTAATTGTTTAGTGTGAGTAGAGCAAAACAAAAGATTTTATAAACGATTTACGCTTCCGCTATGTTTTAATAAATCAATTATGTTTTCACAAAAGATTTTACAACTGCTCCCGCTCTAATTTAATAAAGGTTTCTAACGGTCCGGTTTGGCACTCAGATATTCTCTTGAAAGAATTTTAATAAAAGTTTCGAGTTTTAGCGAGTTTTTAAAGCAAAATGAAAAAATGGGTCGTTACAAATAGTATCAAAGCAAATTTGTTTTGATTTACTGCATTTTAAAGTTGAGCTCTGATACATTTTGCTGAGTAAAACGGTTTTGTAAAAGTCAAACTGATAATGTTAGCCTGCCTGCCAGCACAAGCCTCGACGTGGAAATACCTCATTCACTATGAGTATATTTCTACTTTAATTAGCATATCACTTCCTATGTTGTTTCGGTGGATAGTTTGGTTGGAAATAATATGTATGGACTAGTGGACAGAGTATGTAACGCCCCGTTAATTGAAAAACATTTTTCTCGTTCTAAAGTGATAACAGAGTAATTCCTGCTCTAGCACTAGCAATGACATTTTGTAACGAATTTGTAACAAACTGTAGTCTAGAAGTTTCCTCTCCTTATATAAGCTACTATTGTCATTTATACGTAGAGTGAGTCTGTTGCATAGTAGAATCTTTTAATTTTTCTTTCTGACTTGGTATCAGAGCTCTCATAATGGCTTCCTCTAGCACAATATCTTCTCCTCCTCCTCCTACTCCTACTCCTACTCCGGCCACTCCCACAAACTCCTCTCCTCCTCCAGCTCAGTTCATCCCTCCCACCTTCCCCTCTCTTCCATCCTTCCACCAATCTCTCACGGTGAAACTCGACTCCACGAACTACCTCATCTAGAAAAACTAGATTCTGAATGTTGTCATTGCCAATGGCCTGGAATCATTTCTGGACAACTCCTCTCCTCTTCCTCCACCCTTCCTTGACTCTGCCAATCTTCAACCCAATCCGGCCTTCATTACTTGGCAGCGCTATGACAAGCTCTTACTTAGTTGGTTCTATGCTTCTCTGTTAGACTCTATACTATCATAAATCGTTTGCTATTCGTCTTCGTTGGAGGTATGGACTGCCCTTGCTTGAATTTTCTCCTCCACTTCTCTGGCAAAACTAACAGAGATTTGCAGTCATCTTCATAATGTCTATAAGAGCGGTCTCTCTGCATCTGCCTATATCCAGAAGATTAAGTCATTGTACAACACTCTTCAAGCTATTGGTGAGCCAATTTCTACTAAACACATCTTCTATACTTACTTGGTGGTTTGGGTAGTGAATATAATGCCTTCATGACATCTATTACTAGCCGACCTGATCCTCCCTCCATTGAAGAAGTCCACAGCTTACTTTTAAGCTTTTGACTTCACCCTTGACCAGCAAAACACCGTTAGTTCCTTACCCTCTCTCTAAGCAAACATGTCTTCCTTTAATCCCCGCCCTTCTCATTCCCCAGTTTCTTATCCCAAACCATGGATTCCGTCACAGTTGCCTCCGTCCCCAAACAATGGTATTCTGGGTTCTTCCCCAACTCCCTTCAACAACTGGCGGCCCGGCAGATCGTCGAATCGCCCGAAATGCCAAATTTGTCAGAAATTGGGCCACACCGCTGCCACCTGCTACCATCAGCTCAACACCTCCTTCCATCCCCCGCCTCCTCGCACTTTTCATGTAGCTGCTGCCCCTCCTTCTCATCTTCCACCTAATTCTACCCCTTCTAACATCTCAAGTGTTGCTTCACCACCGTCCATGCGGCTGTTGGATAGTGGTGCCACCCATCACTTTACCCCTCATGCTTCGGACCTTCAGTCAAGCACTCCGCTCATCAGTCCACACCATGCCTCTACTGCCAATGGTAATTCACTCTCTCTTTCGGCCATTGGTCACTCTTCTCTTCCTATTAAGTCTATGTCTCTGTCTCTCAATAATATTTTTCATTCTCCTTCCATTCAAACTAAACTGTTGAGTGTGCATCGTTTATGTGTTGATAATAATATATTTGTTGAATTTCATCCTTCCTTTCTTCTTGTCAAGGATCGCTCTTCGAAGACGATCCTTATCCTCGGTGGTGTTCATCATGGCCTTTACTCTGTCCTTGCTCCTGTGTCTTCCTCTCCTGCAGTCTTCCTCACTTCAGCTTCATCTCCATCTCAGTCATCCTCTGTTGCTTAGTGGCACTCTAGACTGGCCCATCTACACTTATAGTGTCTCAAGAAGTTTTTACCGTTATTTTTGCATGTTTCTGTCTCTAATATTGCAAACTTTCATTGTAATGCTTGTGATATTAGTAAATCGCGTCGTCTTCCTTTTTCTAATTCTGTATCTCGTGCTTCTTCTCCATTTGACATCATACACTCTGATCTTTGGGGTCCGTCTCCTGAATCTTCGATCACGGGTGCTCGTTATTTTTTGTTATTCATTGATGACTATAGCTGATTCACATGGTTTTACACTCTTAAAACGAAGGATGAGGTTCTGCCCATCTTTATGCAATTCTATAACTTGATCCTTAATCAATTTAACATTTCCTTAAATCTCTTCAATCTGATTGGGGCGGTGAGTACAGAGCTCTCACTTCTTTTCTTGTTTCTAAAGGAATTACGCATCGTATTTCCTGTCCATACACTCTTGCTCAGAATGGCCGCCTTGAACGTAAGAATAGACACATTGTTGAGGTGGGTCTTTCCTTATTGAATCATTCTAGTGTTCCTCTTCGGTTTTGGCCATATGCATTTGCTACTTCGGCCTTTCTCCTAAATAAACTTCCTACACTTGTTCTACACAACATTTCTCCTTTCCAGTGTCTGTTTCATCATCTACCAGATTATTCTTCACTTCGTGTCTTTGGCTGCCTCTGTTTTCCATGTCTTCGGCCTTACCGGTCTCATAAACTCCTGCCTCGTTCTTCCATGTGTGCTTTTCTTGGGTATAGTTCATCTCATAAAGGCTATTTGTGTTTTGACATTTCTTCTTCCTTCTCTACTTCAACCGACATGTCATTTTTCGTGAGTGTCAATTTCCTTTCTCTAATAATTTGATGACACCTACGCAATTTCCTTCCCTACACCCTATCGTCATTTTTGTTCCTCCTACTATCTTCACCCCCTCTGTCCCATCTACTTTCCCGCCTTCCTCTGATAAGTCTACTTCCTCTTCTTCTTCCTTACTGCCTTTGGTTTCCATTACTATTTCTTCCTCCTCTGATTTGTCTGCATCCTCTTCTGCATCCTTACTTCCATCGATTTCCCTTCCTATCCCTCTAGTGTCTTGCCCTCCTCCAGTGTCCAATCTTCATCCTATGACTACATGCTCTAAATCTGGCATTTTCAAGCCCAAGGTCTTCGCTACGGCTAGTTCTGATCTGTTTGAACCTCAGACTCTTCTAAATTTGGTCATTAGGTGGAGGCTATGTAACATGAATTTAATGCATTTACCCGCAACAACACCTGGACTTTAGTGCCCTGTCCTCTAGGCCAAAAGGTGATCGGTTGTAAGTGGATTTTTAAGAGAAAATCCCACTCTGATGGATCTCTGACGAGTTTAAGGCTCGACTTGTGGCTAAGGGATATGATCAAACTGAGGGTATTGACTACTCTGAAATGTTTAGTGCAATTGTGAAGCCACAAACCATTCGTGTCACCTTGTCTCTTGCTCTCTCCTTCGGATGGGATATCAGACTATTAGATGTGTCCAATGCTTTTTTGCATGGGGATTTGTTGGATATTATCTATATGCATCAACCACAGGGCTTTGTAGACTCATCCAATCCATCCTTTGTCTGCAAACTTCACAAGTCCTTGTATGGACTCAAGCAAGCTTCGCGTGCCTGGTATGATAAATTGCAATCTGCTCTTCTGTCTTGGGGTTTCAAAGTGTCGACTGCTGATACTTCAATGTTCTTATATCGTTCTGGGTCATCTCTTATTATCATACTAGTTTATGTTGATGATATTTTGTTAGCTGGCAACTCTTCTTCTCTTCTAGATAGTCTCCTTAAATTTTTACACTCAAAATTTGCAATTAGAGACCTTGGGCCTCTTCATTACTTCTTGGGTATCAAGATTACTCATTCTTCGGATGGTCTCCATCTCAGTCAGTCTCGTTATATTTTTGATCTTCTATCTCAGGCAAATATGTCTGATTGTAAACCTGTTCCGACTTCGATGGTCTCTGGATCAATTTTGTCTAAACATGCTGGCATACCTCTACCTAATGGCACTCTGTTTAGGCAAATAGTTGGTGCTCTTCAATACTGCACTTTAACGAAACTCGACATTTCATTTGCTGTCAACTAGATTTGTCAATACATGCATTCTCCGACAGATTTACATTGAACTTCTCTTAAGAGGATTCTTCGGTATCTTCAAGGTACGCGACTCTTTTCTCTTTCATTTCAACCATCTGCCTCCCTCGATCTCCAATGCTTCCGAGACTCATATTGGGCTGCTTGTTCTGATGACCGTCGAAGTACAGGTGCTTACTGTATTTTTCTCGGTCATAATCTTGTTTCTTGGTCTTCAACTAAACAACATGGTGTTTCGCGATCTAGCACTGAAGTGGAATATAGAAGCATTGCTAATGGAGCTTCTAAAGTTATTTGTTTACAATCTTTACTTAGTGACATGGGGTTTGTCTTGTGCCACTATCCGACTATTTTCTGTGATAATGTTAGTGCGACCTACATGGCGACGAATCCAGTTCTCCACTCGAAGTCTAAACATTTTGAGATTGACTTTCACTTTGTCCGAGATAAAGTTGTGAAGCATGGGTTGTCTGTTATTTTCACTCCCTCCTCCAATCAACTTGCAGATGAGCTTACTAAACAAACCACTGTCGATCTCAAAGTTTCAGTCCTCTCGGAACAATCTCTGTGTCCTTCGGCCTTGAGATTGTGAGGGGATGATAACTGAGTAATCCCTGCTCCAGCACTAGCAATGACATTTTGTAATGATTTTGTAACAAACTGTAGTCTAGAAGTTTCCTCTCCTTATATAAGCTACTACTGTCATTTGTATGTAGAGTGAGTCTGCTGCATAATAGAATCTTTCAATTTCTCTTTCTGAGTTAAAGTTCGTCATAAAAATTTTTCGCTTTCATTTGAAATTCATTTTTAGAAGAAAACATAATCATAGTGAATATGCGGAATAATAATAGGATTGCAAAACATAGTTTCCAAGTGTTCTTAACAAAAGTCCCAACGTCCCTATTATAATGTTTAAAATATTCAACATACTAACAATAGCAGTTACCAAAATACCCCTTCTTTATCAAAATACCAACAATTCATAAAACTCATGAGTCACACCCAGCAGGTCAATTCAGAAGATAACACGAGGGGTTATCCTGGAACGTCTCCTCTTCCACTGGTACGAATCTTTATTATAATAACTACCTACATTACGGGGAAAACAATGAGCCTAACGCCCAACAAGAATTAGAATAATAAACACAATGCATATGATGCATGATCACACGATGCATTACAGAGGAGATCCGTATCTCATCTGTTAGTTTGGGGCGATGGGTAAGTCAATTGATCTCGTAGCTTAACCTGTGTTTCCAACGAGGAACAACGCCAATAGGGGTGCCACCACGAGCCATACCCAGTCGCTTTGTTGAAGGCATTGGGGATTTTAGTACAAGAGAATCGAGAATCTTAAGATTCCCGTGGCTTAATCGTACCTCATGCTCCCTAATTGGGAGTAGGCACTCTAATAGGGGTGTCACCATGACAACCATCCTCAATCATCCTAAACCCCCACATGACTATTTACATATATTTGGATGATATACAATATGTAAACAATTTCATAAGTCCTAAGGTGATGCATGGGTGTCATAAAATAAATCAGAGGAAATAACACACAATAGAAACACAATCAATTTAATTACAATTTTAGAAAGAACTTCACTTTCAAACCTCTGTGTGTTTCCGCTCTAATTTAATAAAGGTTTCTAATGGTCCGGTTTGGCACTCTCATATTCTCTTAAAAAAGTTTTAATAAAAGTTTTGAATTTTAGCCAGTTTTTAAATGAAAACAAAAAATCGGATCGTTACATATGCAATCTCTATCATACAATTAAAGGAACCTAATAAAACACCCAACATACAATTCACAGATCATGCTTCATAGAATGGTAGATATGCTATTTAAAACGGTAGGTATGCTTATAAAACAATAGACGTGCTTATAAAACTGTAGATATGCTCGTAAAGCTGTAAACAATCAAATGTGCATATCCTATTCTTGCGATGTAGTGCCCCAAAGACCAAAACACATGTAGTATCACTTACCTCAAGTCCTTATTATATTTAGCACTCCGATTTAGCCTTCACAATACCTTCCAATTAACATTTATAATCAATAACGTTTTCCAATAACCGTTCAAGAGTGTCAAAACCATTCTACTTAACAGCTTCCAGATAATAAACCCTTAATACCCGACCTAAACAATTAACAGCTTCCATCCATTTATTTTCATCAACGCCCAATAACCATATCAAATTAAGACAGTAATTAAACAAAGAACTGTTTCTATTAACAGAGCATACTCCATCATCATTTATCTCATTTCTCCAGGTAAGCTCCATCTATTAAGAGTCCAGTCCAGTCTTTCCCTCTACGTGTATTCTGCGAGCGAAAGTGAGAATCCTCTGGTGTGAGTGAGTTGCGTGAGAATTCTGAGTGGTGTGAAGTGGGTAATCCAGTGGAGTGTTAAGACGTGCCTTGGGATTCAGCTCCTTCTCTCGGATGTCCTAACTCGTCTCGGTTCTTCCTCTTGGTAACCCAATTCTCCTCTGCTAATTTTAGTCTAAAGCATGTTAAGGATTAGTGTTATGCCTAAATTGTTGGACGTGATGCTCATTGTGTATGAAATGCTCTGTTGTTAGAGGTTCGGTAAACTCTTTGTAATGAGTATCATAGACCAATTGTTTGGATATAGTCATTGTCCTTAGATTTCTGCCTGATTGATATGTCAATGCCTCTGTTGATGTTTATGGGAAATCATATTGAAGTTGCATACTCTGTTAACTATAAGTGCATAGTCTTCTCTATCAGAGCTATTAGAACTGTTAAATGGTTGAAGAAAAATATTGGACGAATGCTTTCTATTTCCTTGGAATGTATTTGTCACTGATGGTTAAGTCGTGATAGGTTAGGTTCTCTATATAAGTTAGAATACGAAAAGGAAATGAAAGTTATAGGTCGTAATTATTAATGATAGATGTTTTGATTATGAAGGTGTTGAAAAGAGAAAAAGGATAACTATTAAGTGCCAAACGCAATAAAGAATTAAGGTAAGAAATTGAGAAGAGTCTTTGTCCTGTGGAGGCCCTACACCATTAGCAGTGTCTTTGATTTAAATGTTTGTTTGCGCTCTTACTATGCTGCTTACTTGTTATGCATATGGTATTCGCACATTATTATTGTAATCCCTAAGTATATTTAGGATGTTAGCATATCATTTATGATTGTTCGAACGTTATTGCTTTAATCTCCGAGCATGCTTAGGATATTGATATATTGTTTCGTTTCCTTAAGTTTCCTTTAAATTTCGAAGCACGTTTACATTGTCACTGCTTTTCTTTGAACTATAGAGCCTGTCTACTTTGTTATTATATCCTTTTAACCGGCCAAGCATGTCCATATTATTATTGTTTCTTCTAGATTGCAGAGCATGCCTAGATTAGTATTGTTTCTTTAGAATTGCCGAGTATGCTTATATTATTGTCTTTTAAATTGCGAAGCATGCCTATGTTATTATTGTATCTTTTGAGTTGTTAAGCATGCCTCATTATTATTTCCTGCAAATTGTCAAGCATGTCGATATTGTTGTTGTTTCCTCTAAATTGCCACGCATGTCTACATGGTTATCGATTTCGTAAATCGCAAAGCATAGTTATATTGTTATCGCTTTCTCTAAATTGAAAAGCATGCCTAGGATATTATTGTTTCCTTTAAATCGCAAAACATGTCTACATCGTTATCGCTTTCTTTAAATTACTAAGTATGCCTCTATTTATTGTTTCCTTTAAATTGCCTATCTATCTTGTTATTATTTCCTTTAAATTGCTAAGCATATTCATATCGTTATTACTTCCCATGTTGTTATTAATTCTTTGATGAATGGAATGAATGGCTTATAGTTGTAATGTTAGAAACTTCATTGACATGCATCATATTAATAGAAACAAGTAAGAAGTGCCACCTTTGGGGTCGGTACTCATATGCATTGAGTGAGGAAAAATAACTAAAGAAAAAGAATGGGTAGTTGGGAAACAGAAGGGTAAGTACGGATCAGCCAGGTAGACAGAATTATTTATACCTTCTCCCTGGTCACCCTCTCACGAGTTATGAGAAGAAGAAAAGAACGTTACATTTCCCTTGTCGGGACTGCGAGACTTTCTACCCTAGGTGTTTGAAGCCGACAAAGACTACCTTCTCCCTAAAGATTTTCCAATCTCCCGCTCGATGTACGAGTTATCTAAAATATGTAAAGAAGAGAACGGTTGGGGTGGACCCATTCCGACATAATGAGTTAGAGGCATTCATACTGCATATCTCATTTTCTTGCTGGGCCTCGGCTCAGAGTTTGTTAATGGTGTAGGTGCACCCGAGAGAACAAACAAAGAAGCAGTTGATGAGTGCTTTGCACGCGCGGGACTTGTGGCTAGCTAGGCTAAGGAAAGTAAAAGAGAAAACGTTTTGTAATTAATCTGTATTAAATTGTTTAGTATTCCTTAATTGAATTAATTACGCTTCTACTATGTTTTGAGAAAAAGTATTTTATAACTATAATTTTTCACTGCTTGTAACGATTTTCATAATGAGTCTAAGGAAAGGGTTTTTAACAGTCCAACTTTTTAGAAAAGAACTCTGATTTAATTAAAACGTTTTAATAAAGATTTTAGTTGTTTTATAAAAATTTTAAATTTCACGCATTTTTTAAAGGTAATAATAAATGGGCCGTTACATTTTTTATCATCCGCAAAGTTGTGGTAGCATGGGTGGTCGATTAGCAACATAAATAATCATTATAGAGGTGAAGGAAATTGTGGGCGGTCGATCAAATGGAGGTTTGCGGTTGATCACCTTCTTGGACAATTTCAACAATTTCTTCAATTCACTTTAAGAAAGTTCCAACTTTAGAAACGCATAACTCCCTCGTTTGAGATGCTTTTGCTCTGAAATTTTGACAGCAACTTCCTTAATGAATGAAAAATAATTCTTCCAAAAATTAGAATAACAAACTTCATTGATTTGGAAATATGGGCAGAAGAAGTTTATTTGCCAGAAATAGCAAGTAGGCACACTTGTAACTCCCGTATGGATGTCTACGCCAATGAAACTCTTTTGGAAAGTTGGACACCACTTCACACACTCTTCCTCCAAGAAGTAGAAGCACGGATGTCTATAACAGAACTCACTCAACTCACAAAGTATGTTCAATCTTGTGATGCAACACACATGAAGAAACTATGGATGTAACTCACCAAAGGATTGAAAGAGAAATCACTCTAATTCCGAAAGTAAAGCAAAAAATTTTTCTATTCAATTTCAACTTTACATAAGGTGGATTTAAATATCCAATCGCAAACTATAGAATAACAAAAACTAAATAAGCAACAATAACACTATACCGGCTATAGTACAAGCTAGGCCGATACTTTACTAAATAGTTACTAGGTAAATTAACTAAAAGAATATGTAATTGATTCTTCCTTTTTTTTTTCTCCAAGCCTTGATGTCTTTAGCAATTATTCCTTCTTGAATTCGTCCACTTGGATGGTTTTCAAGTATTGACTTTCCATGGTCTCCAAGCTTGGCCACTTGGGCTTTGCACAATATTGGCTCTCTATTCTGTGGGCTTTTGACATAGTAAAAAAATTCTAATTTTTATGATCCAGCCAATTCTAAAAATCTTATGAAGTCAGCTACAATTTTTATGAAGCACACTTGTTGATATGATATGGTTATTAATGTCAATACCATCAAACATTTATCAAAGCTAAGAAAGTAGATAGTTTTGTGAAGCCCTTCAAATGTTCTACAATAGTTCTTGGACTTGCACCTATGCTTGACCTTAAATGACTCCATGATATTATTTGAAGTTTGACTATAGACAGAGTGGACTCATAGTTCATCACATACTGAAATCAATTATCAGTGAAAAATAATGGTCATACAAGGACACATAGGGCACTCATCATAGAAAGGCGGTGACGGTCACCGAGCAGCACCTCATGAGGTAGAGAAAGTAAAATGAGGGTTATCCAAAGATCCAACACATCACCCAAGTTGCTGGCGAGCAAGCTCCTTAACAACACAAATCGTATGATCAAATAAATGGATGAGGTTGCCTGGGACGAATTGCCTCCCAACTAGCTGCCTAAAGGTCCCAAATTGACGAGGGTTGCTCACGAGCTAAGCTATGAGCCATCACGAAACTCGTCAAATGAAATAGTACTAGGATAGGCAAAGCTCAGCGACAAACAACCCACCAATCTGTGTGATTAAAACTCTGGCTAGGTTTCTGAGGCTCGAAACCCAAGAAAACGCATCACCTTCTCATCTCCATTTCAACTTTCGGGGCTTGAAACTTGAAGATATGTCACCAATGGAACATCCCCCTTTCGCATGTTTAAACAATCATCCTTCGTGCAGTAAAAGGTCTTGCGAGATAGCCTCATGATGCTTTAGTGTCAACACTGCCTAAAGCATCAAGAGGGTTCATCCTCTCATCATATATTAAAATACCAAAGCAGAGTACCATCTACGATAAAATAAACTTGAGAAAACATACATATACATAAAAACAGACGTGCCGTCAAAACAGTTCCCATCAGGTTTTCAAATATAGTATCACACAAAATAGCAATCTGAAAACATGACGCAATGTAGTGCAAAAAGTATAAAATTCCGACCTCATAAGCGACCATGACACTAACGACCAATAACCCTACATAAACCCTAAACTTTGAAATCACAAATGGTGGATAAAATCAAAAATATTTACTAATGCCCTTTACAAATGTTGTTGGTGTGGACAACAAGAACCCGATTATCAACCCGATTATCAGAAGTCAGAAACCCCATTATCAACTCCTTCCCTCTTCGCGCTCTCTCTCTCTCGCTGCAGACAATAGGAAGGAGTTTTTCCTTACTATTATCTTTCTATTCTTAATATATTAAATTTTAATTAAATAATAATAATATATATATTAAAATATATATTATATGTTTAATAAATAAAATGCAAATTCCGATTTAAAACCCGACTTGTTTAAAACATTGACCAAAAATAATTCTTTGGCCAAAATAATTTTTAGCGCCTAGTAACCGTTTTGACTATTTGACTGAAAAATTACGCATAGCCACTACACAAAAAATATGTCATATTTTCAACACTTTACCAAATATTACGCATAAAAATTACACATAAAATATTAAAATTATAAAATTTATGGGTTTTACCGTGATCATAATTTTTTTTAATAAGAAATGGATTTTTACTAGAAAAGCAATAGGGGCGATATTTTATTATATATGATAGATTTTTTTTATGTCTTACTAGAGGTTTGACGTACTTGTTTTCGAAGAATAATAGAGAAATCCATGCAACGTAATAGAAATAAAACTTTTCAAAATATTGAATATAACACTAAAAATCTATTACTGATATTAATCAACTCACCTCAATCGCTATCTATTTTTCAAGTGTTGGTTAAGGTGATGTGGGACCAAGTGTAAAGAGTTGAGTACTAGTGACCTTGTTGATGGAGTGGTTGTTCATAGGATCATTTTATTCTTTTACAGCCCGTGAGTGAGAGAGTTTAGTTCATTCAATTATAAATTTTTGGATTATAATAATTTATTCCTAACATATTATTTTTCGGAATAATTTATATATTTATTATCATAATTATCGAATGATCATTATTGTGGAAATGATACTTCGAATTTGGTTCATTAAGACTTCTGTGGAAGAGCATTCAAATTTGTTGGATTGGGCGGCAGTACTTTGTTCGAGGGTCGAATCATTGTCCCCAGTATTTTTGTCATCCTCTTCCGAGTCGTGACAAGAGCTGATTGGCTAACACTTCAAAATTTTAGGCCTATTTTGTTTTAAAATTTTTAAGTTTCACGTAGACATTCCCCTACATTTGGTGCCAAATTGATATATAAATTTAAATTCAAAACTTATCCAAAACCTCTACTATTCGACTACATGATAAGAAAGATTAGAATTCAAAGAGAAGAGAATCTGACTTTTGATTTTTAGTCATATTTTATTATAAGTGGGAAATAAATTTAAGTGAAATTTTAAAATGCCTTGGTGGGATAAAAAAGATGCAAATCATTCAATGTCGTTGCTTCCAGCCTTGGTCCCACGGAAAGGATCCTGTTATTTATGTGCTCCTTTTTAAAATAAGTGCATTGATCCATGTGTTGTACAATGATATGTTATTTTGTTTACAACTAATCAAACCAAACTCGTACGTGGATCTCGTTTTATGCGTTCTTTCAAAATTAGGTTTATGACCACATGTTGTATGACTAGTTTACTTCAAATTCGTGTCCATATCTTTTGAAGTTTGTCCACGAGCCGAACAAGTTGGCTATTTAGTCTTCTAGTTTGAGTTAAAGGAATTAACTTCTCCCAAAAGTATCCACAAATAAGATAACTACATCGTTTTATGCTTCATGTCCGACTACTCTCTGCTAAACACATTTCTTTAGTGATGTACTAATAGTTTGCCAAAAATTAATAAATAGAAGAATTTTTTTTTTAAATATCAAAAAAATAATTTATCTAAAACATTGTCGATTTGTCATAATAGATAGAATATGTAATACCCCAGTACTTAATTCTCAAGCATGCGCGATGTAATCGGACTTGGAAATGATATTATGCAATTCATTTTGTATCTATACTCGTTAATTATGGCATGCATCCATGGGAAAGATTACGGGGTAAAACGTCAAATGGAGAAATGTGAGAAAGATGTGGTTCTGGGCGTTTCGGACGCCTGCGGACGATGTTGCGGATGAGTCATGTCATCCGCAAATGCTTGGAGTGTCGTCCAGAGCCTTGAGACAACTCGGGACATAATTTCCCCATCCTAACTTCACTATGATGTGGAGTCACAGACGAGTCACGGACGATATGGACGCTAATGGCCTCATCCAGATTGAATTTGTCCAAATTCTGCGAACCTTCTGACGCTTGCGAACGAGTTGGACGAGTACGGGCCTCGTCTGATTTGACTCTGTCAAAATTAGGGACACCTTTGACAACACATGCGGACGCCGAACGGCGTCCAAGGGTCTGCTGTGGACAGTACGGACGATGGTGGGGACACCAATTCTCGTCTGCGATCACATTTTTGGCCTAGGGATTTTACACATGCGGACGATTGTGGACGAGATCAAGGCGTCCGCACTTGTCCGAAAGATCGCAGAATAGCAAAATTTTAGGAATTTAAATTAGATAGTTTGTCGCATAGCCCATAAATACGCGATCTCCAACGAAGAAAAACGACTCTCAAACAAGAATCGCCCAGCTCCAACTCCAAATTTCATAGCCTAGTCGTCTCCCTCCTCTCCTACGCGAATGATGGCCTAGTAAGTCTCTTCCCCTTTTTAACTTTTAGCTTGCCCTTCACTCAGCCATTCCCCTGCGTCTCTTCTTCCTCATTTAGTCGACTGTGTGGTTGCTGGGAGTGAAATTGCTGCTATCCCTGCTAAAGTCTTCAATATTTAAGCAAGGATTCGAGTTAGTCTTGGCCAAAGGAGGCCCCACCCACTAGTGAAAGGGGTGTGTGTGTTTAGGTTTTGTAGTTAGAATCTGTTGATATTGCTTTCTATATACGTTGCTGTAAATTTCATTTCAAAAGCTAAGTAAGAACCATGAATGAAACATGAAGGATAATGAAAGGGCGAATGGTTCATGTTATATCTTTGTTTTTTTTTCTGCTCATTTATTATGTGAAGAAGTAACGAATGACTCTATTATTCATGAGAACACTTAGTCATATTATTTGTTATGCTATTTAGTTACTCTGTGCGTTTATTTCAATGAAAGATACTACTTTACTACTTGGGTTAATACTGTTTCACCTTACTTATATTCTCAGCTTAACAATCCTTTGTTTTGTTCATTTTCCTGCAAATAGTATGTTCATATTTTTCCTGCATAATGTATGTTCATTAAAATATATCCTCTGTTGTTATGTTTATGGCTCTAGAGTATGTTGACTCCTTCGCTGTGGAAATAAAAGAGGTCATGCAAACTATCTAACTAATTAATTGTGTTAACTAATGTGTAAATCTCCAAGCATGTAATTTGTTATTAATCATCAAGCTAGTTAATCATCAAGTTAGTTGTAAAACTATTTAGCATGATTAGTTTTGTTTAACCTTCCACGTTAACCCTCTATTCTTGCTATTTTGATCCAGCATGTTGATTAGTATTCTCCTTTAACTAGTATGTAGATTGACCATTACTCT
This sequence comes from Begonia loranthoides, assembly GCA_022433065.1. Taxonomy (NCBI): domain Eukaryota; kingdom Viridiplantae; phylum Streptophyta; class Magnoliopsida; order Cucurbitales; family Begoniaceae; genus Begonia; species Begonia loranthoides. The sequence continues at coordinate 11,827,066 of CM039485.1, forward strand.
TTTAAATCTCAAGCATGATAATGAATCATATCACGTATGTTCACCAACAAAGAGTTTGGCATGTTAACACGTTTCGTAAAACAGACCTCTGTTTTAGTTATTATTGAGAAGCATGATCGGTAAATTCTGCTTCACTGCTATGTTTGATATTATTGCTGCAGATTTTAGTTATTAAAGAGCATGGTTTCACTGTTTCGTTTTCGTTATTTCTTACCGCTGTTACTATCTTTAAGAAACATATTTCGCTGCTGCAACCTGATTAATATTCGTTGCTGTTTATTATCATGCAAGAAGCACGTTTAGTTGTTTTGTTTCGATTATTATTCACAGCTGCTTATTTTCGATTGTTTTAAATCATGGTCCTTTCCTTTCCATGTATGCGCTATTTAATTTGAAAGTGTCCTCATACATTCACGTTAATAGAAACAAGTACGGAGTACCCCCTCGGGGTGGTGCTCACATGCATTGGAAAGGAATGATAAAAGGAATGAGTAATTGGGTCTAGTCTGGCAACTAGTATGCACCCAGGAGACTAGTGCAACTAGTATGCATCCAGGAGACTAGTAGTCTGGCAACTAGTATGCACCCAGGAGGCTAGTCCATAATGGAATGAATAGGGAGTTGGTGGCTGGTGGGTAGTCGGGTCTAGTCTGGCAGCTAGGCAGAGCCCCTACCATGACGGGAAAGGGACCTAGTTCGCACACAGGAGGCTAGTCCGGTCAACTATACCACCCTATATGGATCTTCCAATCTCCCGCTCGATGTACGAGTAAAGAATGAATGAACGAACGAATGTAATAAAAGTTGGTCTGGGTGGCCCCCATTCTATAACGGAAGAATGAGAGGCATAGCATACGCATAAACTTCATTTCCTTTACTGGGTCATTGGCTCACATCCTTACTTGTGGTGTAGGTAATGAGATGGTAATACCAAGCGCAGAGGAGGAGGTCTTCCTCGTATAGCTTGTGAAATATTCGGAGGAGACGAGACCAGAGTAGACCGGTGGCTGAAGGAAAAAAGAAAAACATGTTTTGCAAGTGGTTAATAGTAAGCACGTTTTGTAAAAATATTAACTATGGCCCTAACTCGTATTTTGAATATGTGACATTTTTAACCCTGAACTTTAAACATGTTTTGATTTAGACTCTTCATTTCATAAATGTTTTAACTAAATGGTTTTCAATTCCGTTTCCTCTATTTTCCGTTTCCGCTAATTAATTTTATTTCAGTTAGATTTCCAAACAAACCAATGATTTAATCTTCTACGATTTGAACGAGTTTAAGAAAAAGGTAGTAATGATCAGGATTAAGAGGCACTCTAATTTTTAAATTAAGGAGGTTTTTAATAAAGGTTTTTGACACATTTAAAGTTTAAATTTTTCAACGCGTATTTAAGAAAGATAAAATTGGAAGAGAAAAATTCGGGTCGTTACAGAATAAGTTGTTGTTAACAAGACATAGCAATCTTAAATAATTAAAAAAAATTAAAATTTGAAAGAGTGTGACACATAACTAGTTCATATCGGATTTGTTAATAAAAATTATCAAAAGATGACTTTTGTATTCGAGTAGGATAAGCAGGATGTAATGGATTTTCACTTAGTTGCAGTCTTGTGCTTTGCTACGAACTGATAATCTGTTATAATAATTGATCATGACTCTTCTAAACCGTTGATTTATGGACTTTTATCATATATCATAGCCACGTGGTCGATCATTAAGGCTTCAGTTCCTGTGTTTTCCAAATTTATGACCTAAAAACCAAGGAAGATAGACGTACGAGGGAGAAGTTCAGGCGTGGACTTCAGTGTCCATACCTTCTTACTTTCCTAAAAGCTTAGATTTAGCAGCTTCTCTCTGTCAAAAAGATGCTTCACAGTCACTCTCAACAGAGAGAGAGAGAGAAAAGACGGAGATAGAGAGAGAGAGAGAGTTTAAGTCAGGAATAGTAATAATATTGCAGAGTACATGAAAAAGAAGTAGAAAGAGAATAAAGGAAGTGAAGTTAGATCAAATCCCCTTCATCTACCTTCTGGGTGCAATGGAAACAACTCCAAAGTTCTGTCTCCTGGATCTTCCCCTTCCTCCAAGCATTCAAATACCCAGCTTCTGCACTTTCTCTTGAGCGAACTATCTTCCACTCTTTTATGATCTATTCCTTCTACCTGCACATAAATTCCATTAGAAACTTTTTCTACTGCAACTTCAACATCATAAAATGGAAAAAATATTACAGGGCATTCCCTAGAGTCCGCTACAGATGCTCTTGGGCTATGGCAAAGACCAAGACTATTTCGCTTCTGTTTCTGCCTTTCTCGAGCTTTGTGGTTTTGAAACCAATAAAACACATTTTTTCCTTCTATTTTTCCATAATTACCAAGCTGTTTTGTCATTTGTTCTATTTCTTGTGCATTAGGAGTCCTCATTCCTCCTCTGTAAAGCATCTCCAATATCCCTATCTGCTCTTGAGTTGGATTCCACCTTGTCCCTCCAGGATGCGTCTCCACCTGCATGAAAAATTATTCATCGCACTTTGTTACTACCAGAAGCTTGCTACTACCGACAATTAATTTTCTCACGCACCAAACATTACAATACAAGAATAAATATAGTTAAAGATACTTGAGGTGAATCTCTCTTGTCGTCTGAAGAGAAGGAAGAAGAAGGATTTGTTCTAGGGCAGCAATTGGGGCTGATGTAGTTCTTGAGATCAAAGTTGGAGATGGTAGTATCAGTGTTGTTTTGAAGCTTGGGAGCGAGAGGACGGAGACGCTTGCAGCCATGGGAAAGCGAGGGTGGTTCGAGGTCCCAGAATCGGCATGCAAATTGATGAACCTTCATTCCTGCCTAATCCCAAGGTGGAGAAGAAGACGATAGATAAGAGAGAAAATAATGCAAGAATGATCAGACAAATGAGATGTGCTGAAAATTGAAAAGCGAATTGGGAAATGAGGTGAGTGCTTGGAAGAAGCAAGACCAAATGATGAGGTGAGGTTGACTTGTGATTTTTCCATGTAAAAAAGTGGAGAAAAAGGAAGAAAAAGCCAAAGGAAAATTATAGAGAATGAGAGAAAAAAAAGAGAGATAGAGAGAGAGATTATTGTAGTGCACAAAGCTATTGGTGTGCGTGTGTTGGCCCGTCAAATCGGGTCTTTCTTTTCTTGCTTTCATGATAAGATGTTCTTGCTTTTCGGTGGCTCTCTCTCTCATCTTTCTCTCTCTACAGCTTTTCTACCTGAAAATGAACAGAAATGATTAACATTTATATAGTTCAAATAGGTTTCTTATAATACGATTCTAGTAATAGATTGACTCGTATAATAATTGCCCTTGGGGTTAGGTACCCCATATAATATTTATATATTTTTCTCTAGATTTTAGTTATTTGAACGATTAGAACTTGAAGACGAATAATAAGGGTGGTCATCGGTTCTCATTTATATCTAATTATATAAATTATAGTACAATTTTTTATCATTGATTTTAAATGTTCCTGATTTGGAAGGAATAAAATTTTACTATACAACATTGGAAAGTCCGACTCAAATTCCCAAACAGGGTCATACCAACTAAACAACATAAAGTATAAAACCACCTTTTTTTACTCCTTTATTTAATTATCAAAAACTTTCCCTCTGTCCTCAACACCTACATATTCCTCTCATTGACATGGAACCCCCTTCAATATTACACCAATCCTCTCCACGGTTACTTCTACACGTCATTCTATAGACTAAATTTTATAAAAGCTGAAACCGTATGAATAACGTTAGAATTATCAAGATGAATGTAAGGTCCGCAAAAATTATTACTAATATGTATTTATAAGTAATATTAGGACATATGTAGGTTAATTAATAAAATGAAACTGACAAAGAAATATATTACAAAAATAATATTGTGGGCAGCTAATGGGTAATCGCAGAAGGGATGATGGAGGAAGGACTAACATTGGATGAAGGGGATGGAGGAATCCTACCAGCTGGATTAAAATGGCAGAGGTAAGAAAAACGCTTGCGAATGGGAGGGGTGTTGTGCGGGAGAAAGGGCAGCTGTCATATCATGAATTGGATGTAATATGAATCGTTGGGTTTGGATGAAGATGCTCCCGTAGATGAGAAATATTTCTTTGCGGGAGGGACGTGGCAAATATATGAGGACACGTTGTCGTTTGGTGATGGGATATGTCTGTTGTTTTGACCGTTATCGTCAAATAACGCGTAATGAATAGTGAGATCGCGGTAACATTGGTGTCCGCGGATGGAAAGACATCCGCGATTAAGAGTAAACAACGTCATTTATGTTAATGGCAGTGATGCCATGGAGGAAAAGGCGTCCGCAGAAGGGACCATCACTCACTTGGGGATGACAAGTGTCTTCCACAGATGGAAATATATCCGCGGAAAACAATATATTGGACTATACGCCGTTGTTTTAAGGTAAAACCGAAGGCAAAAATGTAGTTGCGGCTATGTTTCTTTCTAGACCATGCCTCTGGTGTCAACAAAGCGGCAAGTTCTGAACACCTGGATCAAGCTGGAATCATGATTAGATCTATAAGTTTTATTGGCAAAATGCGATGTTCTAAGCACCAAAATTTTGACGAAGAGAAAATTTACACTTACCCCTTCTCTCTCTACTTCATCGACTATATAAGGAAATGAACCATGAAGGTAAAAGTCACCAAAAATAGATTTTTCAAATATAAACAGGTGGTTCCTTTCTCTCAGAGAAATTAGAACAAAGTTTGGAAACCAACAGGAAAGCAGGTAAGTAATTAGTTATGTTTTGCTTAACCGCCTACAGGCAAAATGTTTTCCAAATATGGTTTGAAACTGTAAAGGACCTTTCTGCTCTATGTTTAATTGATTAATTGTGCTTACGGCTCTGTTTAAAATGAAAAACATCTGTTTGGTTTTAATCATTACATAAATGCACTACACTTGGTTCGATTGTTTGAAAATACTTGCTTGGCTAATGATACAAAGGTTTATTGCTTTGTGGTTATTAAGTGTTACTGCACCATTAATATTTGTTGATACTAGCTGCAAGCTATTTTTCTATTTTGTTGATAAAGTGATTGTTATCCATTCATGCATTAAGAACAATTAAGAAAGTTAAGAAAAAGACTTAAAATACGTGAAGGATTGAGTGTGGTTGGGATTGTGTTTGGCTGCCCCGTAAGAGGTGGACTGAACAGTGCCAAATACATCCCTGGACAGTGCCTAACAATTAAACTGTCAAGTGAAACAAAATCTACATGCTGCACGTTGGTTTGATGAATTGATAAAAATGTTTTATTTTACTTATTGAATATATAAACTCATAAATTAACCTCTGTAGAAGAAAATGAAGACTTACGTATGGATTGATATGACTAAAATAACTATGGCTGAAACTCTTGGAAGATTGCATTCCTAGCTTGTCACGGCAGCTACTTCAGGAGGGAAATTGTTTATTCAATGTACCTTATGTAATGGGGAAGAACTTGGAAATATGGGTTTATGAATGAAATGAACAATGGAATTATTGTAATACCTCGATTTTTTGTAATGAAATTAAGTAACGGACAATTAGAAAATTGATTGGGTATAATTGGATTACTTGGATAATTATTAAAGATTTCTTTGGTAGAATTATTAGAATTGGTTAAGTGGGGCATTTATGGTGATTAAAGTATTAAATTAATTAAGAGGGTATGGTGATTAAAGTGTTGGATTAATTAACAGTGAAGAGACAGAAGAGCAGTGAGTGACAAAAATAACAATGGTGATTTTGTGTGGATGATGGACGTCCTTTAATTGAGGGAGGGAGTCGGTTATATCAGGTGCACGACCTTCAAGGTGGGACAGACGTCGTTAATGGTGGAAAGGAGGCGGATTTAGATTAACCGATGACTCCAAGCCAAGCTTCTCAACCATATCCATGGAAGTCATGTTCACACAATTCCTGTTATCAAAGATCAAATAGGAAATGAAGCGATAATGGAAGCTTTGATACCAGATGACATGCAACTACATTAGTGCATAACAAGTTGATTGGAAAAGAATTGCCTAAAGTTACAACCTTTTATTTACGAATCTGATAGGCTCCAAGGATCGCTTAGAGCACAAGAGAGAAATCTATCACAAAGCTGTAAATAATCTGAACTAGCGACGCCAAAACTGAGTTAGCTCCAAATCCACGCGTGAACTTTGGTTCCATTTTGGAGATCACCAAACTAACATAATCAGGCAAATCGTATCAAAAATCCAGTGAGAAAACCATTCCGAATTCCAAGTTATGATCGAAACAAAATAACCCCAAATCTAGGGTTTCACCCGAACAGATTTGGCGACCACAATTCAAACGCGGAGAACTCGCTCAATATAATTCCAATGAACACCAAATTTTGAAGACAGTAACTTACCTCAATATAGAACAAATCTCCAGAAGAAACAATTTCAAGATAACAAGCGTAAGGGTTTCAAAACAGACCCACTATCGAGTACATCCAGCAGCTCAAACAGAAACAGATTCTTGCGGCAAAATAAAATCAAACAAAAACTCAATCTCAACTCGAGATCCACGAACCAACTCTTCAATAGGATGAAGACAACCAGTCAAGAGAATAATAGAATACAAAGAAGATCAGAATAATACAAAAACCTTTAAGGAACAAGAGAATATTCGAGGAGTCCACGGGCCTCCTAATGAGAGGGGCGACTAATGGCTTGCCGAGGAACAAACACTCTCCAAGGGGTGGAGACCTTCTTCTATCCCCACTCCACAATCCACACCTTGAAGATGAGGTATTGGAGGAGATAGTATCCCAAATTTCTAGGCCAAGAAGATTCAAGAATACCTAGCTTGGGTGGTGGAAGAGACGGCGGTGAGGGGGAGGGGCCGCGGGTTTCCTTCTCCAAAGAAGAACAAATTTTCTATTTCATCCAAAGTAAATTTCATTGCAGCAAGGAGGGCTTTTAAACCCTAAGAGTTTACAATAAAGAACAAGACCAAAATAACCCTAAGTAGCAAATGACTAAACAACCCTTAACAATAAAAACAAAAACAATAAATCCGAGCCCAGGTTTTGGTCTTTGTAAAAGAGACATTCGACCTAGCAAACAATAACCAAATATAACGTTCAATAGCTCGTTCGAAAGCTAGAGATGTTGGCTACATTTGGTATGAAGGACCAAAGTTGAAAAGAAATCATCCCGAATGTCGAAATAGCCCTTGAACGTCCACAGCTCACTTTCTAGGCGGAAATGGAAAACTCACAATTTTCTCCAAAAGATTGTAAGACCTCCATTAGCCCAAATGTCAACTCCTCTTTGTTTATTTGATTCAAAAACCTACAAAATAAATAAAAAGTTAGAAAATAAAGGAGCCCTTGGCTCGGGCTCAAGTGACAGGAACTTGAGGCACATCAGAATCCTTTTAAGAAAAGAATTCACTCCAACAACAATATTGAAAGTTTTATACAATCTTACAGAAGAAATTCCCCAATGGAATAGGTGAGAAGATTGTACTAAATTGACAAAACAAACACCAAAACTTTCAATACTCACTATCACCATCGTAAGGATAAAAAGTTGTAAAAACACAAAATGCTTCTCATTTTAATGGTTTAAAGGATTTGTTACATTTTAATTAATAGAGTCAAAATGGACTATTATGGTTTGGAATATTAAGTAACCACCAAAAGATAAAAGAATTATGAATTTGTGTACTGTAAATGCTACTCGAAGAATAAAAAAATGACATCATATTACTAGAGGGATACATTGGCAAGGTGTTTTTGGTAGCAAATAGATTCGTAGAAAGATAAATGCATGAATAAAATGTTGTTATTTTGTACTAAGGAAGGAAGTAAGGCTAAGCGGAGGATGTAACGACCATTGGATAAAGCTAAGGAATGGCTAAGATCAAAATGCTTCTCATTTATTATGGATCGTCCGACGAATCAAGAATATTAGGAACTTGACTCGAACCAAACCTGTTGGCTAGAACCAAAGTTATCAAGAAGAGGAGCTTTACCCTAACAAAACTTGTTGGTTAAACCAAACCTATCACAAGGTTTGATCTTTCAAGTCACACTTGAAGAAGATTGAGTTATTAGCAAAGAACCAAAGACAAGAATCTCTCAAAAGCAAAAGCTCTTGAATTTAATTCATCAAAAGGTTTTTTCATATGGTAGCACAATGTGCTTTTATAGGCTAAAACTAACCTAAAACTAATCCTAATAAAATTAGCAAAAACTAGGATAACGTAAATTAAAGTAAATATAAATAACTTAAAAAAAATATGTTGCAGGACCTAGGCAGCTGGGTGCGCGCGGGTTGGAATGCAACTGGTGGGCTGTGGATGTTGCATGGGTGTGTGGTCAGAATGGCAGGTAGCGCATGCGTGGATGGCTGATGGGCATGTGGGCTTCAGACTTGGTCAGTGCCGATGAGGCATGGGCCGCAAGGGATAAGCTAGGCCGCACGGGCAGGTGAGGGCATGCAACGTAGGTGCAGGTTGCTAGGTGTAGAATCCGGGCTTGTGTAGGACGTGTTCTCCATGGCCGCCCATGCTAGAGTAGTTTTCTTTCTATTTATGGAAGTTCCTTTGTATTTCTATTTTGGGCAAGTGACTCCTCACCACCATAGCATGTTTACTCCTGCCATGGTGGGAATGGTCCAGAATGCTCTTTAGGGGGAGAGGCATGACTGCACGTAAACCCCCCTACCCAATGTAATTTCTTACAATCAATGATAAAGCTTTTTACATACAAACTATGCTCACTATGCTCAATGACGCTCTTTTCGATTAATCTCCCTCACTTACTGCTCGCTCGTTAGACACAAAGCTCATTCTAACGTCGTGGGCAATTGGTGCCGTTGGCGCACCTCGTAGGCTGACTTGTTGTTCCCCCTAACAATGAGTGTCACACGGTCTCTCTTAAGTCTCTTGAAAGTAGGACCATGACAGTTGGTATCAAAGCCAGGTTGGCTCAAATCACAAGAAAGCATGCCGAAAAAGAATTCGACGGAGGAAACAAGCTCGTCGATGGACCAGCTCGAATGGCTAATCGAGCTGGAAGAGGAGATGAAGTATCTCCAAGAAATCCCTGATAACGTTCATTTTCTAGAGGAAGAAATGAAGGAAATGTCTGAATTTCCCACTGAAATTGCTGCTGTTCATAACCGGATAGACACCATCCCGATCCAAGAGCTGATTGATCGGGTGGAGAACCTTGAATCCCGACCAGAGAAGGGAAAAGGGGTAGAAAGTGGAGAGAGCTCCACAAGTGCTATAGTCGGGGTCCTAGAGCGTGTTGAAGAGATCAACCAAGCTCATACTCAACTATCAGCACCGTGATTGGCCTAACGAAAGACTTGAAGACGATGTTTGAATCCCTCAAAGCTGAGATCACTGAAATAAACATCATATTGGACGTCACTATGAGAGCCATGGGAAACCAAACTCAAGCTTCAAGTTCGGTTGAACCCAGTCGGGTGAAAATTCTAGAGGCAAAATCCTTTGGGGGAGCCAGCGATGCCAAGGAAATAGAAAATTTCATCTTTGACATGGAACAATACTTCAAAGCAACTAAAACTGATGAACCTTGGCCACGATGCATCTTACTGGAGATGCAAAACTTTGGTGGAGGTCAAAAGACAAAGATATTTGCAATGGTGACTGTACCATCGATACTTGGGAAGAGCTCAAAAAGCAGCTGAATGATTAGTTCTTTCCTGAAAACGTTGAGTTCAATGCACGTCGACTACTGTGAGAACTAAAACAGACTAGCAGCATCTGTGAGTACGTTAAAACGTTCTTAGGCCTCATGTTAAATATTTGAGACATGTCAGAGAAAGACAAGATCTTCACCTTCATCGAAGGATTAAAACCGTGGGCCAGGACAAAGTTATATAAACAGACAGTACAGACCCTCTCGAGCACTCTTGCTGCTGCCGAACAATTATTCGACTACTCCAACGAGAATCCTAGTCAGAAAAAGAATCCTCTCAACAATTCAAGCAATACGAAGTCCCCTAGACCAAACCCAAGCGCCACTGAAAGAAAGCCTTTTGTCCCAAGAGAGGGCCAAGAGACATCGAGGGGAGCTAATTATCAACGACCAATGAATAGGCCTATGTCCTGTTTCTTATGCAAAGGACCACATCGAGTGGCTGAGTGCCCCCATAGATCGGCGTTAACAGCTGTACAAGCGTCGATTACTAACGACAACCCAGTAGAAGAAGTTGTCGAAGTAGAACCCACAGAAGTTGCAGAAGTTGGGACAATGACGTTCTTATCAGCTGTTCAGCAACAGATGGATGAGCTAAAAAAGACCCCCACTAAAGGCCTCATGTATATGGAGACCCTTATCAATAATAATGTTGTCCAAAGTACTATGATTGACTCGGTAGCTACCCACAACTTCGTAACAGAAAAGGAAGCACGCCGCTTGGGCCTTAAACTAGAAAACACCACTGGTAAGATGAAGACAGTGAATGCAAAAGCAATGCCCATGGTTGGGGTCGTAAGAAGGGTCCAAGTAAAGCTCAATTTGTGGTTGGGACCAGTCGATTTTGTTGTGGCGAAGATGGATGACTTTGATACTATGCTTAGGATGGAATTCTTGATGGAACACAAAGTCATCCCCATTCCCTATGCAAAATGTCTGGTGATTACAGGGAGCAACCAACAGTAGTTCCCGCAATTCTTAAGCAACCAAGCCCTAGTAACATAAAAATGATCTCGGCTATGCAGTTTAAACGAGGACTGAAGAACCAAGATCCAACCTATGTTCTTGTCCCTTCGATCATGGAGAAAGGCAAGGAAGAAGTAGTGCCTTTAGAAATTATGGAAGTACTTGAAGAATATAAGAGTATTATGCCTGAATGCTTACCGAAGTCACTACCTCCACGTTGGGACATCGATCATCTGATTGAGCTCACCCTAGAAACTAAACCCCCAGGAAAAGAGCCATATTGAATGGCCCCACCAGAACTGGCAGAACTAAGAATGCAATTAGATGAAATGCTTGAGGCAAGGTTTATCAGACCTGCAAAGGCACCATTTGGAGCACCTATGTTGTTCCAAAAGAAGAAGGACGGTAGCTTATGCTTGTGTATTGACTATCGAGCCTTGAACAAAGTCACGGTTCGGAACAAGTATCCCATCCCACTCATCATAAATCTTTTTGATCAACTAGACAAGACAAAATATTTCACAAAGCTTCACTTGCATTCAGGTTATTATCAAGTTAGGATTGCAGAAGGTGACGAGCAAAAGATGACTTGTGTGACCAGATATGGAGCTTTTGAATTCTTGGTGATGCTCTTTGGACTGACAAATGCTCCCGCGACTTTTTGTACTCTAATGAGCCAAGTAGTCCATGAATTCCTTGATAAATTTGTGGTGTTATAGTTGGATGACATTGTGGTCTATAGTGAGAGCATTGAAGAACATCAAGTTCACGTTCGTCTAGTCTTCAAGAAGCTGAGACATAATCAATTATATGTAAAGAAAGAAAAGTGCTCCTTTGCTCATAAGAGTATTCGGTTTCTTGGCCACATTATTGAACAAGGCCGTCTTCACATGGATGTAGACAAATTCAAGGCAATCCAAGAATGGAGAAACCCCACTTTAGTTACAGAATTGCGTTCCTTCCTTGGTCTTGCAAATTATTACAGGCGGTTTGTGGAAGGATTCTCCAAAAAGGTAGCACCTCTCACCGAACTGTTAAAGAAGGGAGTCCCTTGGGAGTGGAACGAAGAATGCCAAACAGCCTTTGCCAATTTAAAAGAAAGTATGATGTAAAGTCTAGTTCTGGCTCTAGCCAATGTGACTTTACCTGATGTCGAAACTGATGCATCTGACTTTGCATTGGGAGGAGTTTCACTACAGAATGGCCATCCTGTAGCTTATGAAAGCCGCAAGCTGAAAGATGGTGAAAGAAGGTACATAGCCTCAGAGAAAGAAATGTTGGTTGTAGTACACTGCCTTCGTGTATGGAGACAGTACTTGCTTGGATCAAAGTTTATAGTAGAGACTGACAACAATGCAATTTGTCATTTCTTTGAGCAGCCAAAGCTAACCTCCAAACAGGCGCATTGGCAGGAACTTATCTCAGAATTTGATTTCCATTTTGAGCACAAGTCGGGCCAATCAAATTGGGCAGCTGACACCGTCAGTCGAAAAGCAGAATGTGCCAGTCTTTGCTATTCAACTTCAAGCAAGTAGATTTACTGGGTCTATGAGAGATCACATTTGAGATTGTCTACAAGACAACCCTGCTGCTTGGGCTGTCATGCAATTAGTAAAGGAAAAGAAGACGTGACAATTATGGATCAAAGAAGATCTGCTATTAACCAAGGGAAATTGCTTGTACGTGCCACAGAGTAATGATCTACGACGAAATCTATTGAAAGAATGCCACGACACCTTGTAGGCTGGTCATGCAGGATGGCAAAGAACGTATGCCCTTCTAAAGAGGGATATTATTGGCCTCACATGAAAGACGACGTGATGCAATATACCAAGACTTGTTTGGTATGTCAGCAAGACAAGGTGGAAAGAGACAAAGTGGCGGGTTTGCTAGAACCATTACCGGTGCCAACGAAGCCTTGGGAAAGTATATCTCTTGACTTCATCACCAATCTACCACCTTCAAATGACTTTCAAGCAATCTTGGTGATAATCGATCGGTTTTCCAAGTAAGCTACTTTCGTAGCTGCCCCACAATATTGCTCCGCAGAGACAACAGCGCAACTTTTCTTCAAGAATGTTGTGAAATTATGGGGGATACCTCAAAGCATCATTAGTGACCGAGGCACCAGATTCACAGGAGCCTTTTGGGTAGAACTATTCAAGCTGTTGGGATCTAGCTTAAATATTTCTTTCAGTTATCACCCCCAAACGGATGGTCAGACTAAACATTTTAACAGCTTACTGGAAGAATATCTGCGGCACTTCATCAACACAAACCAGAAGAATTGGCCAAGTCTGCTTGATGCTGCACAATTCTGTTTCAACTGTCAGAAAAGCTCCTCTATAGGAATGAGCCCATTTGAAGTCGTTTGCGGAAGGCAACCAACTATGCCGCACACCCTCGATCATCCATACTCAGGGAAATGCCTAAAAGCCTACAACTTCTCAAATGAGTGGCGACAAAATACTGAGATAGCTCGTGCCTACTTGGAACGAGCCTACACATGAAGAAGTGGGTAGACTTGAAGAGACGCCTGCTGGAATTTAAACCTGGAGACCTTGTGTTAGTGAAACTCTTGCCAGAACAACTTCGTTTCAGAGCTCAGAGAGACAAACGACTGGTTCGGAAGTACGAAGGTCCAGTCCAAGTCATTGAAAAGATTGGACGGGCATCCTACAGAGTTAATCTACTAGCGTGGCTTAAAATCCACTCAGTGATCCACGTCAGCAACCTAAAGCTGTATCACCAAGACGAAGAAGATCAGGAGCGGAACAACATCACCAGGCCAGATATCGTCCTCAGCAAATCAAGGCGTCCAAACAAAGTGAAAGAAATCCTAGCAGATCAAAGTGTCAAGACAGGACACCATCTATGCACAGAGTATCTTATCAGATAGGAGGGACTTGGAGACAACGAAGTTACTTGGGAGAAAGCCGAAGACTTAGAAGAAGCTACGCAGAAGATTGAAGAGTTCAAGCTGAAGACAAGTTGACGAGGGCGTCAACAGCTCAAATGGTGGAGGATGTTAGAATCTGGGCTTGTCTAGAACGTGTTGTCCATGGCCGCCCATGCTAGAGTAGTTTTCTTTCTCTTTATGGAAGTTCCTTTGTATTTCTTTTATTTCTATTTTGGGCAAGTGACTCCTCACCACTATAGCATGTTTAATCCTGCCATGGTGGGAATGGTCCAGAATGCTCTTTAGGGGCAGAGGCATGACTGCACGTAGACCCCCCTACCCAATGTAATTTGCTGACAATCAATGATAAAGATTTTTACATACAAACTATGCTCACTATGCTCACTATTCTCAATGATGCTCTTTGATGCTCTTTTCGATTAATCTCTCTCGCTTACTGCTCGATTGTTAGACACAAAGCTCGTTCTAACGTCATGGGTAATTGGTGCCGTTGGCGCACCTCGTAGGTTGACTCATTGTTCCCCCTAACAACGAGTGCTGCACGGTCTCTCTTAAGTCTCTTGAAAGTAGGACCATGACACTGGGCCACGCAATGAGGTGCGCTGGACGATGGGCCACGTGCTGAGTCGGGTGCACGGCCGTGCAGGCAGGATGGCCCACGAAGAAGGCGCGATGCTGTCAGAAGAAGCCCAGTGGGTGGCCACGCTGTCGAAATGCAGATGAAGTGTGGGCCGCGAGAAATGTGTGGCACTATTGGAAAAATGTGTTGATGGGCCATACGTGTTGTCGAAATGAAATGCTGGGCCGCACGGACTTTTAGCATGAAATGCTATGCCATGCAGGAAGCTTACTGCTGGCTAACGGTTGGGCCATGTAAAATGAGCTTAATGTTGGAATGCTCATTGTGCATGCATTGTCTAAATGCTTGAGTTGCATTTGCTGTAGGTATGCCTTCAGGCCTTTAAATGATTAACACCCTTTTTCATTCTCTGACTTGAATCTAGTCTTTTATCTCCTCTATTACCTCATCTCCAATACTAAACAAGTCAATGTTTTTGGATCATGGATTGTGAACTCCTTCTCTTGGATTTTCTCCACTAAAAGTTGGGAACTTTTTCTCATCTTCTTTGTTCTTTCTTTAGTCATTGGACCTCCAATGCCTCCTATTGAATCTTTGTTTTTGAAGGTTTTTTGGATCACACCTTTCCTCCCTTCTTCGAGAAGATTCCTCCTCAAATCACCTACATCATACAAAAATAAGTCAATAGCATTTAATGAAGCAATTATATTGTCATTGATGTGATCCAAGGCTTCAAAAGAACCATCTCTTTGTGGTTGAATAGCAAATCTTTTCCTTACATATAAATTCCTAACAACTTTGACCATTTTGTTTCCATTAAGATTAACAACTTTGACCATTTTGTTTCCATTAAGATTAACATATATCATATCCTCAAACAAATTATAATGAATCATAACCTAGAGCCTTACTTCTAGCATACATAACATATCCTAAGTCTTGTGATGCAACCCAAAGACAAATACTTCAATTCATTACTTACCTTGGCATCTTTGCACAATGTCTTGGTATATCCCCTTTTAATCTTCCATTCCTATATTATGCAACTCTTATATTATTATCCATTCACACATTATAGACTTATAACCTACATAATTCCTATTTACTCAATCAAACTCCTTTTTTTAAACTCTATACTTAAGCATTATAATGCATATTACTTAATTCTTTTTTTCTTGAATACTTTTACAACTTTTATCCAACTTTGAGCATGCACAATTTACAATATTGTTGTAACGACCCAATTTTCTACAATTGTAATCTCTTGAATATTTACCATGTGACATACAAGACTAGGTGATGGTGATATTTGGTAAATTGGGTACTCATTTGAAAGATTGTTGAGAGTGTTGGAGATTTAAAAGAGTGGAATTTTCATGAACTAGGATTTTTATGTTATGGCTTAAGGAGGAGTGAAGATTCAAATAGATATAGGTCATTTGTTAGGAAAAATGGTAAATCAAATTTGAATTGGTTGGCCAATTTTGTACATAATCAATTTTGGAGGGCTCTCGGGATGAAAAGTGGTTGACCAGTTTAAAAGTGATCAACCAAAATATTGATAGATTAAGAATAGGGGGCTCTTGGGTCAAAAATTAGTCGACTAGTATAGAAGTGGTCAACCAATTTTGTAGAGAAAATAATTCTTGTGAGAAAAGTGGTCAACCAAATTAGATTTGGTCAACCAGAATACCTAAGGTCACCCAATATTTTTTTTGATGTTGATTCATTGGAGGCATTTGAGGTGGAGATCCTTGAATCTTGTCCTTTGCAGCAACACCTCTAGCTTGGGTCTAGAGAGGGGAGAAATCCTTATGATTATAAGTGTTTGTGAAGGCAAAAGTCTTCAAAGGAAGAAAATCTCCCAAGAAGTTCTCTAGCCTTCCCCTTGTTTTCTTCTTTCAAAATTCAAGGTATGATAAGCTCTTTTATGATTTTGTTATAATATTCTAGGGGTATGAATGAAAGAAGAAGAAAACTTTGGGTGGAAAGGTGAAATCAGATAAATTTGGTGTTTGATGTTGGTTGTTTATTTTATGAATTTATGAGTTAAGCCAATTGGATATATAATTAAGGGAATCTTAAAGAAGAAGTAAGTTTTGGAATTAATGATGTTGGTTAAGTAGTGTGAAAGCTATGATCAATCAAGATGGGTGAAAATTGGGTGAAACTTTAGTGCGCATGTGTAAAGGATTGTATCTCTATCATTTGTTGTTGATGAATGTTTATTGATCTTGAAGGTATTGTGAAGAGATAATCTTAATGACTGAATTACACTAAGGACATAAGGTAAGAAATATTGTGTGTTCTTGGCCTTGGCCTACATCATAAGAAAATAGAAAATTGTTTGATTTGTTATATATGGTGATATTATTATGATATGATGTGTTTACTTGTATGTTCACACGTGATTAGTCATGGGAAATATATGAGATTAGTATTAATGTGATTAAAAAAATAGTTGATGGTTAAGGATAAGACAAAAAAAGAAATGTAATAATGTTCATTGTATATTGTTCATACGCATTACATGCGTCACTGTTTTGATGAAAAACTATGAAAATAATGTAACGACCTGAATTCTCACTTGTCTTAAAATACATTAAAATTTTTAAGTTCTTACTAAACGATTAAAACATTATTAGAAACCTTTGAACATTTAAAAATCAGAGTGCCAAAATCCAATCGTTACCAACTTACTAAAAATAGTCACTTAAATCGGGGAAAAACTATGATTAATAAATTTAGCGGAAACGTAATTTAAAACATTACTTAAAGCATTAATTTAAAATTCAAGGTTTAAGCTTTCAAAATGAAGTCTACTTAAATTCTCAAATAAATACTCGAGTAAGTTTTAAAAAGGGTGATTTAACGTTTGTAAAACAATTTGACGTTAGCCCTTACAAAATTAATCTTTCCTTCCTCATTGAAACTTTAGATGGACCAAAAAGATCCATGTGAAGCAATTGAAGAGGCTTGGAAGTAGAGATATATTGTTTGGAAGATAATGAGCTTTTTGTTTGCTTCCCTTTTTGGCAAGCTTCACAAACTCTATCTTTTTCAAATACGATTTTTGGAAGACCCCTAACTAGATTGTTTTTCGATATCCTAGCTAAGGTATCCATGCCTACATGTCCTAATCTCCTATGCCAAGTCCATGAACACAAAGAATCACTAACGTTAAAGCATTTTTCAACATCACTAGAAATACTAGATAAATCAATAGCATATATATTTTCGTGTCTATAACCCATAAATAAAACTTTGCCATTTGAATCATCAATGATCATGCAAGACTTAGATTCAAAAATAACTTTATATCCCTTATCACATGATTGACTAATACTCAATAGATTATGTTTCAACCCATCAACAAGTAAAGCATCTTCAATAATAGGGTTAGAAACATTACCTATATTGCCAATACCTCTAATTTTTCCTTTTTCATTTCCTCCAAATGTCACATTTCCTTTCTTGTCCTTGATGGAGGTGAATCTTGAAAAATCTCCTGTCATATGTCTCGAACAACTGCTGTCCAAGTACCATTGATCCTTAGTGGGAGGTGTTTTAACCTACAAAAAATAGATCGAGATGATCTCTTTGGTACCCAAACCATTTTGGGTCCTAAAGGGTTAAATTTGGTTCCTTTCGAAACCCACACATACTTAACAATCTTTTTATTAACAATATTCTTTGATGGACAGTCAAATGACTTATGACCTATAGCATTGCAAGTGAAACAAGTAGTTGATTTAAAGAAGAAATTCTTGTAACTCTTTTTCTTTTGGAAAGGTTGATATCCCAATCTGGCTTTATCAAATGTCAATTTTTGCTTACTTAGAAGCATATTTAAGTTCTTACTACCATTTGTGAAATTCAATACAATTTTATTTAGTTTCTCATTTTCCTCCTTAAGCATATTATTCTCTTCTTCAATAACCTTAATATGCTTGTTTAAGTCATCATTATTCAATTTTAAACTAGCATTTTCATTTACACCTTCTTTTTCATTATTTGCTTGATTCTTCACTAACAATCCATTTTCCTTCTTTAACCTTTTATACTTGTTAGTCAAAATATTAAATTCTCTAAACAATTCATCAAATGCATCATCTTCTTCATTATTACTCTCATCACTAAGGTCTACATTATATTTATTAGAAGAAGAGTCACTTACCTCAGCATCATTTGCCATAAAGCACATGTTGGCAACTTCTTCTCCATCGGTTGATGGTTCTTCATCGCTATCATCGTCCCATGTGGCTTTGAGCGCTTTCTTCTTGGACTCTTTTCAATTCTTCTTCTTCTTATCCTTTTCGAGATAGCAATCCGTCTTTACGTGCCCGGTCTTTCCACATCCGTAGCAAATTGGAGGCTTTTTGTTATGAGGTCTCTTTCCTTTGTACTTATTCTTTCCTTGGTATTTTCTTCTTTGAAATATCCTTATCTTCCGGTTTATCAAGGCCAGCTCTTCATCTTCATCATCCTTATCAAGCTCCGTTCCCTCCGAGTCATCACCTTCTTTGCTTGAGGAGGCTTTAAGAGCTATGAACTGCTTTTTGGGATTCTCTTTCTCCAACTCCTTTTCTTTTTCGCTTGCTCTCAATCTATTCTCATGTGTCATTAGAGAACCGATGAGCTCCTCTAATGACATAGTTGATAGATCCTTAGATTCAAGCACCGCAGTAACTTTTGGATCCCATTCCGTTGGAAGACATCAGAGAATTTTGCTGCACATATCTTCATCTGAACATTCCTTACCAAGAGCTTTCAAACTATTAGTAAGGTTAGTAAATCGAGTAAACATTTGAGCAATAGTTTCACCCTTATCCATTTTAAACATCTCATAATCATGTGCAGTCATAGTTAATTTATCTTTCTTAACTTGATTAGT
>CM039485.1:11846537-12110367 GCA_022433065.1 Begonia loranthoides
TGGGTGGTTAATTAGGTTTATTAATAAATTTCGTACGATAATAATTTTTCTAACTAATATCAGTTTAAACACAAAACAATCACAATATAAGAAATAATATAAGAGATAAAGTTATAAATATCGACAATGAGTTGTTAACGCGGTTCGGCCAAGCACGCCTACGTTTGTGCTTGAAGGTTCTCCCTTGAAGATGTATTCCACTAACCGCTTTTGGTTACAACTGATTGACCTTGCACGGGTGTCAATCGAACCGTTACACAACTAACTCGTAGAGAGTTACCCTTTTCTCTCGAACAATGTCAAGCTCTCACAAATACAACAATCCTCACTTCAATCAATTGATATCACTCAAATAGTTTGGAGGATGTTTTTAGCACTCAAATTCGTACACAATATTGAGTCAGAAATTCGGCAGAGCTTCACTTAAGAATTGCTTGGTTGATCTTCTCTTCAGCACACATTCCTTTTATAGACTTGCACAGTGCGGACGTCCTCAACACCATTAGGATCGTCCGCAGCCGATCGTTGGAAACTAGCTGTTGCTGAAATCTGCATACTTGCGGATGCCATTCTCCAGTTCGCAGCGTCCGCGTGAATCGTCCGCGTTCTCCACCGAAATTGGCAGAGGCAAATCGGACGCAAAACCTAGCGTCCGCATTGTTCGCGTGAATCGTCCGCATCGAGCTCTGAAAGACAGATTCATATAGGATGTCACGGATTGGCGTCTGTGGCGTCTGTGGCATCGTGGCCATGTAGTCAGCTTTTTCTCCCATCTGCTTCGCTGAAGGGACGCGGATGCCAAATGGCGTCCGCCTCGTCCGCATGAATCTTCAAAATGGCAGATTCAAATCGGACAACTCGAAATGGCATCCGTGGTGTCCGCAACGTCCGCTCTAACATAGTTTGCACTGAGGACGCTGCATCCGGACGCCTCCACGCCATCCGCACTTCATCAAACTGCGTCTGCATGTGTACATAGCACTTCAATCTTGCACGAGACGCATCCTCTAAGTCATACAAATCTTCCATATCATTGCATAGACTTAGAAGAACATATTAAACAATCCCAATACCCTTGATCAAGGGTATTTCCAATCCAAACATTAAAAAAGATAATTATTAATTCAATGAATAAACAACTTTTACACTTTAGTTAAATTGCTCATCATCAAAATATAAATATGCGGAACACACTTAGGCTAACAAAATATGCACATCTACACATGTTTTGAATCGAGTATAATAGTAGAAATCGTAAATGACTAA
This sequence comes from Begonia loranthoides, assembly GCA_022433065.1. Taxonomy (NCBI): domain Eukaryota; kingdom Viridiplantae; phylum Streptophyta; class Magnoliopsida; order Cucurbitales; family Begoniaceae; genus Begonia; species Begonia loranthoides. Next base: position 11,847,804 of record CM039485.1, read on the forward strand.
TCATACTTTAATTGAATATAAATAGGAGAAAATTAGAACATCTAAGCAAGGTTTTAATCGACTATCAAAGAAGAATTTTAACACTAATATGCTTTTCTACCGATTTTTTACATAGCAGTGAACAACGTCGTGACAGAGCAGTGAAACAACTGCTAATCAGTAATTAGTGACAACTAATGGCGGAAACATGTTTCATACTCGAAACTAAACAGCAGTAAATGATAATCAAAATGAAACTACGTGATGTGCTTCTTGTATACTAATAAACAGCAGCAATCGTGAATATGAGTAGCATGACAGTAGATAATATGAACGTCTAACATGCTTTTTATCAACTAAAACAACAAAAAACATGAGTAACTAAATAGTGCAGCGATACGGGCTTATCAACAACTAAGAGTAACAGGGACTATGTTGAACAGATCAGCGGTAATATTCAAACTAGGCAACAAAATCATACTCAGTATCAACTAAACAAAATATAGCAGCGAGTAATGTCAACTAAAAGAACGACAAAACATGCTTTTTAACATTCAACGGACGGATAACAGGACAACTTTTTACACTAAGGAATTTACAGTAGCTTGTAACAACGAAATAACGGTAAATCATTTAATCCACTAATACGAACGATGGAACAGCAATAACGATAGCAAAAAGAGCAGCGGAAATGACAAAAACTAAAATACAACATTCATGCTCTTCAAATGTTTGTAACACCAACAACAATAAATGATTCGAAACGGCAAACACATTTTGCATAACTATACATTTGACAATCAACAGACTACTCAACATTCAAAACCTAACATATGTTTTCTCAAGATAATGGAGCAATAGAAAACAAGATAAACTAAGGGATCTCATGGTTAGTAGAGTGTTTCATTCCTTTTTCACAGAGTAGATGAGCATAAAAATATGGCTATAATACAAGTCATCCATCTCTTCAATTAACATTCACATTTCAGCCTTCATTATCATTCTCGTTCAGCCACTATTCTTATTCATAATTCAGCAATGTATATAGAAAGTATTGACAAGTTAAGCTACTACAAAGTGAAGAATAAAGACAGTAAGAAATATTGTAGGAGAAATCAACAGAGTTCGTCTAAGAAATTTCACAGATTCTGGTTACAACAATCAAGTCAATTCACACAATGCACCCACACGTTTTACTTTGGGTGTAGGGCCTCCACCTGGCCAAGACAACCCATTCCTTACCAATTCGATGAACTCAGCATGGACAACAATCCAGTCTTCACGGCAGTAGCTCACACGAGTGATTGCTCCAGCTCCTTTGCAACGCACCTCACTTCACTCACATTCACTTAAGCATACAACAACTAACTCTCAATCCCTCCCTCTCAGAAACTCTCTACTCATAGGGACGGAGCTCCCTCTCTCTCTTGGACTCCACACTCACCAGAAGGAAAAACTCAACTCTCCATGGAAGGAAATGCCAGGTGAAAGGGTTTAAGCCATGGGAGGGGACAACCATACCTGGAAGGGCAGAAGTGATCGGCTGGGTAGGGGTGAGATTGGCTCCCGTGGTTTGGGGTCGTATTCGTGTCGGGGTTGCATTCTTCCAGTGGTTAAGCGTCGTTTTTATTTTGATTTTAAGTCCTTTTTGTCGCTGATCTGCTATGATTCGGACGAGTGTGGACAGAATCTTCACATCCTCATTCGTCTGCAAGATGAGATTTTTCCCTGGTAAGGTCTGTCTTTGGCTGGAAATCAGCGTCCCCACCTTCGTCCGTACCGTCCGTAGTCGAGGTCCGGATGCCAGTCAGCGACCGCATGTGTCGTCTGAAAGTGCCCTAAGATCGAACTGATTCAATTCGGACGAGGCTATCACTCATCTGCATTCATCCGCAGTCGTCCAAAACTGTCTAGACTTGGATAGATTCAACGCGGTTGAAGCATCTTACGTCTGCACTGTTTGGGACCTCTTCTGAAACTCCACTACACAGTGAAGGTAGGACGGATTATGGCATCCTGAGTCATCCCATACTCAAGGATAACGTGACAGTTCACTTGCGGACGCATCTTCCTCATCCGCAAGTTGTCTGTATGCATCCAAAAGTCCACCCTTCAGACACATAGGATGCATTTTTTCATCCTAGCTTCTATCCCACAACATTTACCCCACCAATACCCATCACAAATAACGCGTAACGATACGTGAATGTAATATCTTCAAAACTCCAACACTTCGATTATGTCACGTATACGCGGAAAACATAATGGGATCACTCCTAGTCTTAACGCTTCGAACGCCATCAGTAATACCCCGATAATTATCCAACTTAAAAATCCAAAAGTCCACCCTTCAAACACATAGGATGCATTTTCTCATCCTAGCTTCTTTCCCACAACATTTACACCACAAGTACCCATCACAAATAACGCATAACGATACCCGAATGTAATATCTTCAAACCTCCAACACTTTGATTATGACACGTATACGAGGAAAACGTAACGGGATCACTCCTTTTCTTAATGCTTCGAACGCCATCGGTAATACCCCGATAATTATCCAACTTAAAAATATCAGGGTGTTACACCCTACCTATGGTGGCATGGAAACTGTTATTATATTCAAACTTAACCAACGGTAGGACTTGACTCCAACCAACTCGGAAGTCAAGAATGTAGGCACGCAGCATATCCTCTAGCATTTGGATGGTTCTTTCGCTTTGGCCGTCGGTCTAAGGATGGAACGCTGTGCTGAATTTCAATTCGATGCCCATAGCTTTTTGCTTACACTCTTCTAGAATGCTGAAGTGAAGCACGGGTCCCAGTCTGATACAACGGAAACCAAAATGCTGTGAAGTCGGATGATATCCATGATGTACAAGTAGGCATACTGATTCATCTTATAAGTCATAGCCACTTGCAGGAAGTGCGATATCTTAGTTAATCGATCCACGATTACCCAAATGGCATCGTGACCCTTAGCTGTCTTGGGTAAGTAGGTGACGAAATCCATGGTGACGTGCTCCCATTTTCACTCAAGAATCGGCAGTGGTTGGAGCACCCTACCAGGTCGTTGATGCTCGGCTTTAACTCGCTGGCATATATGGCATTATGATACAAATTTAGCGATTTTGTACTTCATGTTCAGCCAATAGTAATGAGGTTTTAGGTCCCGATACATCTTATTACCTCCAGGATGTGTAGAGAAACTGGAAGAGTGAGCTTCTCGTAAGATCTTCTGTCGTACAGTTAGATCATTTGCCACATACCATCGGTTTTTATACTTGATAATGTCATCTGTAGATATAGAGAAATTTTGATACTTCGGCAAGATGAGATTTAATCTGAAATCTTTACACGTATCGTCACCTTGTTGAGATTCCCTTATTTGCTAGATAATAGACGACATCAAGGTTAGTTTTGCCAATCACATCTAACTGTGCGTGGACCATTTGCATCCCGAGTTCCGGAAGGTCTTTTGGCAGTCTTGAAGGATACCTTCACATATCAGGCTCATCACAACCACCTTGCGACTGAGAGCATATGCAACGACATTGGCTTTTCCTAGATGGTATTTAATGTCACAGTCATAATCCTTGTTAAACTCAAGCCACCACCGTTGACGCATATTCAACTCCTTCTGGGTAAAGATGTACTTGAGACTCTTATGGTCTGAATAGATCTCACAGCGCTACCCATACAAATAAGGCCTCCATACTTTAAGAGTGAAGACAACCACTGCGAGCTCTAAATCATGTGTGGAGTAGTTTTGCTTATGGATCTTAAGCTGTCAGGATGCGTAGGCAATAACTCTCCCGTGCTGCATGAGAACTCCACTGAGTCGCCTCTTTGATGCATCATAGTAAATGCAAAAAATACCATCCTCCATGGGCAATGTAAACACCAAGGCAATGCTCAGCCTGCGCTTCAGTTCTTGAAAACTGTTCTCACACTCACTGCACTACCAGAACAAGGCATTCTTCTTGGTCAGGCCAATGAGTGGTAGAACGATCTTTGAAAATCCATCAATGAAATGCCTCTAGTAACTAGCTAGTCTTAGAAAAGTTCTCACTTCCCCAACATTTTCGGCTGTGTCCAGTTCACTACTGCCTGTATCTTTGTCGGGTCTATGGATATGCCTTCTTCAGAGATTACATGGCCCAGAAAACCAACCCTGCTCAGCCAGAATTCACACTTAGAAAACTTCTCATACAACTGATGCTGGCTCAAGACTCATAAGGCTACCCGTAGGTGTTCGCAGTGCTCCACTTCCGATCGGGAATAGATCAAAATGTCGTCAATGAAGACGATAATAAATTTATCTAGAAAATCACAGAAGACTCCATTCATCAAGTTCATAAAAGCTGCCGAGGCGTTGTCAAACCAAAAGACATCACCAAGAACTCGTAATGTCCATACCGCTTGCGAAATGCAGTCTTCGGTATATCCTTGAGCTTAACCTTCAACAGATAATATCCTGACGGAAGATCAATTTTTGAGAATACCATGGCGCCACTCAATTGGTCAAATAGATCATCAATCCTAGGTAGCAGATACTTTTTCTTGATGGTCACTTTATTTAGCTCCCTGTAATCTATGCACATTCTCAGGGTCCCATTTTTCTTTTTGACAAACAATTTTGGCGCGCCCCAAAGAGAAAAGATGGGTCGAATAAACCCCTTGGCGACTAGTTCCTCCAGTTGAACCTTTAACTCTCGAAGTTTGGCGGGTGCCATCCGATACGGATGTTTGGAAATAGGATCCGTACTGGGCTGCAAGTTGATCTCGAATTCTCTTTCCTGTTCTAGGGGTACCTGGAACATCATCGAGGAAGACATTCGAGAAATCACTCACCACTACAACATTCTCCATTTTGACCTCAGTGACTATCATAATGTCAAACACATTGATCATAAATCTATGGCACCCATTCTTTAGTAATTTGTCTGCTTTTAATGCTGAGATGATAGCGAATTTTCCCTTCTCTTTAGCCCCACGAAAGGTGTGTTCCTCACCACCCAAAGGATAAAAGTAGACCTCCTTCTTTTTACAATCAATAGTTGCATGATGTACTGTCAGCGAATCCATCCTAATTATGACATCGTATACTTTAAAGTCCATGATGATTAGATCGGCCCAAAATAAACGGCCGTTGATATCCATTACATAGTCTTTAAGCATCCCATTAGTAATCAGTTAGTCGCCGGAAGGCAAGTATAGTTTGTGCTGCCCGAGAAGCAGTTTGCTTACTCGCATAGCTTGGTGGAGATGAACAAGTACGTAGCACCTGAATCAAATAAGACGTATGCCGCACACTTATTTATGTAGATTGTCCCCATCGAGTTAGGTACGTTGTTTTTCTTAAGGTAAAATTTTCTACTTTTTTAAGAAAAGGCAACAATTGTAAGTATATACATAAGAAATTATTATTTAAATGAAGCATACCTACTACCATTGATGGTTGGTCGTTGTCCTCAATCTTGTACATGGCGAAGACTCGCGGGGCCACTCCGCTCTGTCCCGCAGGTCTCGCTGAGCACTGATGGGCAATGTGGTCGGCTGGCCACACACGTAACACTTCTCTGTGCCAGCTAAACATTCACCGTGATGTACCTTTTTGCACCTCGGACAAACATTGGGTTGAGGGCCGTTAAGTGTTTGTATCATCGGCCTCTTCTATGGCCTCTGTGGTGCTTTGGTCCCAGCTGGGAGTTTGACTCTCTGGGCTGAGGGAGATCCACTTCTTGGCTTATGGAAGGAATTAGTCTTCCATACTTTCTGACTAGCCTCTCTCTGTCTCGTCGCCGTGAATTTCCCCCCCTCTACAGCCAAAGCCCTAGACACCATATTCTAATAGGTGACACCCTCAGTGCTAGTCTGATGTGCCCCAAATTCCTGTCGCTTGGGCCCGAGCCAATGGCTCCTTTATTTTCTAACTTTTATTTATTTTGTAGGTTTTTGAATGAAATAAACAAAGAGGAGTTGGCATTTGGGCTAATGGGGGTCATGCAATCTTTTGGAGAAAATTATGGGTTTTCCAATTCCGCCTAGAATCTGAGCTGCTGACATTCAAGGGATTGTTTGACAATTGGGATGATGTCTTTTCAACTTTGGTCCTTCACACCAAATGTAGCCAACATCTAGAGGTTTCGAACAAGCTATTGAACGTTATAATTTGTTTTCGTTTGCTATGTCAAATTTTTGTTTTACAGAGTCTAAAAATTCCACTTGGGATTTTTGATTTTTGTGTAAGTCATGTCTATTTGTTTAAGTTAGTGTCAATTTGGTCTTTTGACCTATTTTGTAAATACTAGGGTTTTATATACCCTCTTTTGAAATAAAGAATGAGTTTTGGATTGATTCAGAAAATTGTTTCTCTTGGAGAGCAAACCCGCGGCCACTCCCCCTCCCTTGAGTCGATTCTTCCATCCCCCTTGCAAGGAGTTCTTGAAGCCTCTTATCCTTGCTACTACAGGTTATTATCTCTTCCAATCCCTCAGCTTTCAGGTGAGGATTGTGGTGTGGAGGTAAAAGTAGGTTCCCACCCTTGGAGAGAGTTTGCTTCCAAGCAAACCACAAGTTGTGCCTCTTACTAGGAGGTCCACGGACTCCTTGTTTGTTATCTCATTTCTTGAGAGCTCTTCATACTATATCTGGTTGTCTTAGCACTCTTAAACCCTCTTATTTAGTTGCTGATATTTTGTTTTGGATATTCGTTCTTGAAAGGTAAGATGGAATGAGTTTTTGTTAGATTACTTTCATGGCCGCTGGATCTGTTTGATTTATTTGGTTGCTGCATTGCCGATTCTGGTCCTATTTTGAGACCCTTGCTCTATTTGTTTCAATTTAATGTCTTCTAGAAAGTTGATCTATTCTGAGTTATTTGATTGCCTTCCAAATTTGGAATTCTTTGGCTTTATGCAGTTCGAGATATATAGGTTAGAAGGTTGAAAGGTAATTCTGATACGCTCCAAACCCTAATTTCGGGATTGCTTCGGCCATATCTGCTAAACTAGAGTGGATTTTGAAATGAGATTTTAACACGACTTATGTCAATGTGTTGAGTTTAAGCCTTCCAAGTTACAGCTCAAGTTCACGTGGGGTTTGAAAGTTTGATCTGTTTTATTCTTGCTTGCTCGTTTATTCACACTTTCTGATCAGATTCTAAAATTGTGATCTTGGTGATCTTTGGATCCTATCATAGTCCCAATAACTCCCTCTTGTATCTCTAATTTTAGCCCTCGTACGAAGTGCTGTACTTTACTCTCCTCGGCTGCCACTAGATCTGGAGCGTAATGGGATAAGGCCTCGAACTATTGGGCATACTTCTCCATAGTTTCCAATTGGCATATGCGTATGAACTCTGTGTCCTTCTGGGTATGGACAATGTGGTTGAGTATTTGTCATGGAACAGATCTTTAAAATCATTCCAAGTGAGAACCGTTACATCCCGGGAGGCCTTGACCGTGTCCCACTAGAATAAGACCCCATGGCTCAAGTAGTACGCTTCACACTTAACTTTCTCTGCCTCACTGATCTGTGCGTAGGAAAACTTATCCTCCATGGAGCATATCCACTCCTTAGCCCCTGAAATATCGGATACATCGCCATTGCAACAAGGCGGCTTGAGCTTTTGGAACTTCTACCATCTGGCCTCCCTCTAGACCAGCTGTATCTGCATGTCTCGGTGGTTCCCATTACCGTTTCCGCAGTCCTGACGCATGAACCTCTCCATATAACGGAAATGTTGCTCCATATACTAGGTCTGCCTCTCCATTTGCTGTGAGTGTTGCTCTGTAATCGCTGCCAAGCGCTCCAATTTTAGTCGACAACAAATTCAATTTTGGGAGACCGCAAATGTACCTAAGAGCCACAAGCTACAATTTGTCACAAATTTGATCAACCACAAATATAATTATGGGCAACTGAAAAATCTACCCGAGACCCACAAGTTGGAGTCTATCACAAATCCGGCCGACCAAAAAATATAATTTTGGGCAGTCGCAAATCTATTCGAGAGCCTCAAGCTTGATTCTGATTGTCCTGTCCAACTTTTGTTTACATATGTGAACATCCTCTCCCAATTCAAAAGTTACTCTTAAACTAACTCTCTCAATCCTTTAATCCATCCTTGTTTTCATTAATTCATCTTTAATATCAATTAAACTTTACTCTTAGTAATCACATATCAACTTTTATGCTTAATTGTTACTTAAACATAATCCAATGACAATTCGTACAATAAAATTTGGAATAGTACATATAAAGCTTTAGTTTCATGTCCAAATGATAAGAAACAAAGAAGAAAGAAAAGAAGAAGTATGACAAGAAAGAGAAACTTAGAAGAAAAAGAAGATTGAAATTGCTTATTTTTATAGATTACATATCATGTTTGTTTATTCATTACTTACTATGTATTAGACTTATATATGAGTTTTGTGATGTAGGTGATGAACTAGACACTGATACATTGAATAAAATAGCTAGATGATAGATGAAATTGAAGAACTTTCCTATGATGATGAATTGATGTTGTTATAGCAAGAATAACCACGTTGGGTAAAAGTTTGAAGAATAATTTATGAGTTTATGATTTCTTGAAATTTATGGCAAATATACGTTCTAAGAAGTTTTATTGTAAATGATTCTATTTATGATTTATATTATGATTCTTATAAGAAATATTGTCGCTACAAAAATTTGAAAGTATTGAGGGATTTTTTATTCGTAAAAAGAAAAGTCTTCCACTACGCAACTATTTTTAAAAAGAAGAAATAAAAGATATTTCATGTTATGCATGCTTTTGATAAAAAAAATTCGGGGTGTTACAAAAAAAGAATAAAAGATATTTCAAATTACATATGTTTTTTATAAGAAAATTTGGGCGTTACAATACATATGTGACTCAGTCAAATATTAACCTTCCTTTGGATCGATTAAATACATGCATGAGTCATACAAATGCGCAATCTTAATATTCTGAATTAATTAATTGATGTAAGAGAGACTAATTTAAATAGGATGTCACTTAAATAAAATCAAGTCAGATATTAGAACCTAGAATGACTCAAAAATATCAAAATATGAATTCACAAATTACAAATTTTCAAAACACTAGCGTCAATGATAATTTTTTCCATAAGAAATTTTGTGTTAAAAGTGATGAATTTTACATTCCAAAAATTGAACACATGCATAAAATTTGAATTTTGAATTAAAAAAAATCCACTTATGGATTAGATTAAGTTTGGTCTATCATTAAACTTAAACCTAACAACCGGTATCAAAACATTGGCCCTCAAACTTTAATTAAATGCTAAAACCCAACTTTAGTTAATCACTTAATAGGGTTTTTTTATTATATTTATTGACATAATGTAACAACCCGATTTTTTGTAAATCCTTTAAAATGCGAGAAATTTAAAACTTTCATTTAAAAACCTTTTTTAACAGAATATCATAGTGCAAGTTAGGCCGTTAGGAACACTTAAAATGTTGCAGAAATAAAAACATTTGCGGAAGTATAAATAATTTAAAGGAAATAAACTAAACATTTAATTACAATTTAAGAAAGGAAAACTTAATTTAATTACAACTCAATTATCTCTCACTTCTCAAAGCCTGACTAACCACAAGCTTTGCGTGTGCAAATCCCTCACCCACTACTTCTTCATTGTTCGAGGACTCCGCGCGTACATGTACCTACACCGCAAGTAAGACGTGAGCCTAAAGGCCCAGTAAGAAAATGGGTTTATGCGGGATGAGATGCCTCTCTTTAATTCTTTGGAATGGGTCCGCCCCAAGTTAGTCTTTTTAATTACGTATTTTCGGCATAGCTTGTACATAAAGTGTGGAGTTTGGGAAATCCTACGTTTTCTAATTAATTATATTAATTGGTCTTGTGATCCTGATATGGGAAGGATTAATTATTTTTCTTTTACTCAAGGCGTGTGGCCACCCCGTGATGATGTTCCTAATTGTTTCTAACTTTATGACGCATGAGACTACCCTAGGAGCACATACAGCATATAAGAGAGTTCAAAGAACAACCATAACTAACATAAAAATGCACAACAATACATTAAAGAACCATAACATGCTTGAGAGTTTATAACCTAATTTATTAACATGCTTATATATATTAATTATTTTGTTTAGGTTAACTAAATTGATTAGGTTAACATGCTTGACGAATTAATAATTGGGTTAACATGTTCAATATACTAGTTAATTACAATAGTTATAAACAGTCAAATTAAGTAGCATGCTCAAGGATTTATTTATAGTAGGGAACTCAATAATGATTTACAATAGAAATCCAAGTCACAGGGAACCCAACGAATGGAACTATCATTAGAGGCATTACATAAGCCAAGAAATTACAGTACAACAACATACCATAGGAATATCACAAAGGAATATCACAAAGAACTATGGCACAACAAAACATACAGGCTAATAATAGAGGAACAACCAAGGAATCAGCATAGCAGATATCACAGAGCAACATAATGACATACTGAGTGCTAGCATTCTCAACTATCAACAATAGACAGTGAGCATTTCAAGGAATTAACAACAATAAAGGAATATATATACAGAGAACTAATCAAACAAAACATCTAAAATATACAACAAAGAAAGATTTCAGAGAACTAACACTCTAATGATCCAAGCACATAAGCATACGAAGTTTCCAAACATAGAAAAACATACAGAATCTACCACTTATGCACACGTTAATTGCAGTGGAGGGCCTCCACTTGGCCAAGACACACCCAAGTCTTACCATCACTGTAGACACCAAAACAGGGACAGCAAGCTCTAGCTCCAACTCTAACTCACACGGCAGCAGCTCTAGCAAGGATAGAAGCTTCAGAAGCTAGATCACACTCTAACACACTTGGCCTCCAGAAGAACCAGAGAGCTCCTCCTCCATTTCCTCACAGAGAAATCACCCAAGAGCATTTCACCAGCCAGCCTTCCCATCATTTTCTCATTGTCTCTGCCCTATATATCAATACTAGCATGGAACACTTTCTGCCAAAATGTTGTCTAGCATGCCCGACACCCCGCCTCCCTTTGTCCATCTCCAGACAGTCTCCAATAGCACTCCAGCTTTTCTAGAGTGTTCCCCACGCTGTACACTGTCATTGTCGCTGGTTCAAACCCAACAACTAGCTGGACCAAGGCCTTTATCCTGTCCAGCTCGAACCACCAACCTAGTCCCCTGCCATCGCGAGCTCGCTAGGTTCCATCCCTTCAACCCACGATCACCAGAACTCCAAGGAGAAGGAAGGAATGACCAACAGCTTACCTTGGCCAAGAAATCACGTCCTCGAATAGCGATAGTAGTCGAGCCGAACGAACCTGTACCCTAGATCCGTATGGTTCGCGCTCACGGATACCACGCCAGTGACTAGTAGCTCGCACACTAGGACGTCATCGTTCCTTCGTTGTTGCCCATTTGTTGCCTCCCGTTCTATCCCCATCTCTCTCTCCCTCATCTCCCATTCGTTCTCACTCGGTCTTGCCCTCTCTTCTCTCCCTCTTCTCTTCTGTCGTGAAATGGCCGAAGGCCAAGTTAAAAATCTCCCTTTTGCTTCTTTGTTTTCCAGCCACTAAATGGCCTGAACCAACCAAAGTGAACCGGTTCGACTGAAACGGTTCATTCCTTCCTTTCACTCTTTTTAACCCTTTTATTAAATCCCTAATTTAATCCTTAATTTAATTCCCAATTAAATTAATCTTTAATGTAAAACAATTTAAGAAATCCAACCATTATAATTCATTAAATTACTATTTATTTTAATTACAGTAAATTTCACTTAACCTTAATAAATGGAATTCTTACAAATACATCTTTCGTAATACCAGGATAAAAATAATTATCCAACTTAAAAAATCGAGGTATTACATATATTATAATTAGCTCTATAAGTCTTCTAATTAATTGTCAAATAAATCCAACCATAAATACTTTTTTTTTACTAAATCATCATTAAATATGATTTGCAACACCTTTTACGTAAACTCTTTAGACTCTCATCATAAATCAATGTCTTTTCTTGTTGTTGAGTACTTTAGTTTCGATGAATTAATGGAATGGCAAAAACGTTTAAGAGGATTTGTGAAGTAGGAGAACAACATTTATTTAACAAGCCTTCCATGTCTCGTTCAATTGGTGAACATGATAGCTTTGAAGGTGTATTTTCTTTAAAATTTAAATCTTAGATGTTGCCATAAAATCGAAGAATAGAATAAAAAATTGGACATCGTGTCTAATGTGAAATGCACTTTTTGGAAAAAAAAAAAAAAAACCTATGCTGATAGGAATAAAATTCATTTCATTAAAAAATCATACAAAATGAGTTTTGTGAGTCAAACGTATATGCATAATATAAATTAAAATTTTATAATTAGATCCATAATGCAGGCTCGCCAACTCAGTGCAAATAGAATTTGGGTCAACGAACTGTGAAATTCATCGAATGTGAATTAGCAAATGATGCTAATCAATTTTAAGAAAAACATAAACTAAGATGGTGAAATCTTCTCAAGATCCCAGAAAACATTATCCAAATCTATTATGACTCATAGGCGGGCCAAGACAAAAATGGCAAGTTGAACTACTTGATCCTCAAAGAAGACCCAACTGTTCAATTTAAGGCATGGTCCATGGTACGCCACAAAAGTCTTAAAATCAATTGGAAAGCCATAGCTCACATGTGATGAGTTGAAATTCACATAGTGTTAACAAAAGAAAATAATGCAATAAAATGTATCAAAGAAGAACTGTGCGAGAAAAGTAAAATATTTGACACCCAAAATAAAAATACAAACTAGAAAAAATAAAAGAGTCCTCACTAATGAAAATAAACACTCCAAAAGGGAGAAATATGGAGGGGAATAAGGACTCCATGAACAACTACTATTGATCATCTCAGTTCTATCCTGGGAAAAATAGGTAGTTTTTTGGAGTGAGCAATTAAATTCAGACACGAGTAACACAAGTTTTATCTTTTATCAGTTAAAACAAGAAACCAATGAACAAAAATGCAAGCATGTATTTACTTCTAAAACTTTTTTATTATTTTAAAACACAATCTAAAAGACATCAATGAAGCAAGTTTTGAAAATCATTTGCTACATACTATATCGTAGCTATATAAAAAATATTCAACTAGCATTTTTTGTAGAAAATAGTTCGAGTGAAAATAAGGTCACTCATGAAGCTTACACAAAAAGTGTCTACAGGCACGTGATAACTCTTGAAACAGAGTTATTATGCAAATATATTTCATATAAAAATAGTTTAAAATCAGTGATATGTTTAATAAAAATTCATACTTTTGCTACAATATGCTACAGTGAACTATAGTATTGCACGCTTACATAAAATATTTAATTTTATGTAAATTTTATTATATAACTAATGAGAAATGATGGTTGCATATTTACAATTGAAACAATATTTCTGCACGGAGATGAATGTGATTTAATTACCAAACAAAGGGAGATTTCAAATTCAAAAGGAAATTTTTAATATGTTGAATTTTATTTGGATTATGGACTAAACTTTTCTATTGGTTAGGAGGAGAAAGTACTAAATAATGTTAATTTGTTTCATTTGCTTAAGTTTGATCAAAGTTGAATAACTCAATACGCTTTCAATGGTTAATTTATTTCATGTCGACGAGCTTAAATAATTACTCGTACTCATATTGTACTTACTAGTAATTAGGAATTCAAGACCAATATTGAATTGTGTGAGGATAGCATTTACATATTGTTTTATTTTATATCACATGACATGTTAGAATGATGCTAAATGAATTTTTTAGATTTTTATCTTTCATAAGTGTGGAAGAAATTATTTAGGAAAATTATCAAGCAATGGAACGAAGTCTTGAACTAGAAAGAAGATTATAAGTCACTCAATAGATTGCTACAACACTCTGCAGCAGTTGTAATAAAGCTCACAAAAAGAGGGAAATCAATTTCAAGCAAATTCTTTCTAATATGTACAACTCAATTGCTTGTTTGCATTTAATTTTAATTACTTAACATCCACTTCCAAAATTTTTTTTATTTATTTGTTCCTTTACTTAGATATAAAATTGTGTAAACTTATCCTCATGGGATCAATACTCTACTTACTCTTTATACTTGATTTGTTACAGGTGCACTTGTGTAGTGTTAGTTTTGTACAAACAAGTATTTGATGCTATTGTCGAGGATAATTTTTGGCAATTTTAATCTTTGTGAAACAAAGTTTTTGTTTTTATTTTTTATACTCTTTTATTTGTTTCTAAGTAATTTTGATTGATGCCTGAAGACAAAGATCTTGTAGCTAAGAAATCAAAAGGACATTTTGTGCTAGAAGGAGACAACAACAATCACATTGTATTGAAGGAGAAAATATGGCCAATCAAGTAAAAATGGAAAATGGATTTAATAGAGATAATGCTTATCGAGATAGACCAATCCAAGACTTTGTCATTCCTGCTGTAATATCCAAAAATAAGCTGGGACTAAGGGTACTAATAATTTAGAATTTTGGAGATTTTGGGGATGATTTTATTATGAAATATATTACCCTAAGTTTTTTTTGTAACAAAATTAAGTAAGGATAATTGAGAAATTAATTGAGTGTAATAGAATTATTTGGAAGATTATTTGAAGATTTATTTGATGAAATTATTAGAATAGGTTAAGTGGGAATTTTGGTTAAGGATTAAACTATAAATTGTTGAGGGAAGTGTTAAGTTGGCGTTTTCGATGGACTATGGAAGAATCAGTCGGCTAAATAGTCGACTGCTAAATATTACAGATTGCTCCTAGTTTTTTTGGTTGACAAAGCAGTGAAGGACCTGGTCGAGCAGCTCAACCAAAATGGATTACAAATTGCATGTTTATTTTTCGGTAGAGGGATTGGTTGATGAAGCGGTCGGGGTACTCGACTGAAAAACATTATAGAGGCAAAAGTATGAGTAGCGGTTTATGGTACGGTCGACGATGTGGTCAAGTGTTGTCGATCGGAAAGTAGAATACCTGAGGAAACCAACGTGGAGCATCACAATAGTGCATATAATCCGAGATATTCGTAAACAACAGTGAGAAATCACAACATCCTTTATACTTTTACTTTCTACTTTTTTATTCCCATAAATTCCATAAACTTGAGAAGGAAGTAGAATACTTGAGGAAACCCAAAGAGAACCGAGAACAACAATAGGGAGTTGTTCCTCCTTCAGAAGCTTACTCTTAGATTCTCCCTTTTCTTTTCCTTCCTTTTCACCTTGTGCCTCCATTCCTTTTTTTCTCTCACTTTCTCTTCCCTTCCTCTCTTTAGTTTCCTTCTTCCTCTCTCTCAAGCTCTTGGCAATTTTCTCCTCTAAAGAGCACTCTATCCCTATCTCTTTTCTTCCGTCTGTATTTCACCCGAAGACACTTCCTTCTTAAGCTTCACTTACCCCAATATATCCTCACTTAACTCCCTTTATCATTCGCCATTTGGAAAGGGAAACCAACGTGGAGCACAACTCCACAAAGCTCACACCAACAGAAAGAAACCAAATGGGAACACTCACTTTGCTCAGCAATGGAGGCTGAGAGCTAAAACGCACTGCCATTACTTACCACAATCGAAGAAGATGCTGCCACACCAACCCCTATCGACGGGTTGCCATTGTCCGAATTCCAACCACCCCGTCATTGCCAACAATTGCCTCGACATGGCGGTGTGAACATCACATCGTGCGAGCACATAGTTTTGCTCACTGCACGCAGGTTTGGTTGCACTGAGCCCTAGCTCCACGACGCCGGTAACCTGATGGACAGCTCCCATTTGTCGTACGCCTCCACAAAGCCTAGCCTCACTGGAGCTCCCATGTTGCCTTTATCTTTCTCCCGATTTGATCTCCCTCTCTCTATCTGTTTTCAAAAAATGGTCGGGCCACTTCAAATCCTTTGCCCGCCCGCTGTTTTCCTTTTAATTCTAGACCAAACCGGTCCAATTCAATCCTCCATCTTCCTTCAATCGATTTCCCATCCTCTTTCTTCTAATTTTATTTCTTTCTTTTAAATTTATAAATCCTCCCTTTCCATTAATTATTAATCCTTAATTAATATTAAATATATTTATGTGTGAAATTACGTATCATATATTAATCGACCCATTTTTAATTTTCGACTTACTCCGAACATTGCTTGACCATAATTACGGGTCCAATTTAAATTTCCAAATTCCATTTCCTAAACTAATTTCCATCAAATAAATTTTCAACAATTATCCAATTAATCCTATTACAATAAATTAATTTTCCAATTATTCTCATTACATGAGGGGGAACTTTGGATATAACTCACCAAATATTTGAAATGGGAACAACTCCAATTTTGATAACTAAGCAAAAGCTTTTTGTATTCAATTCCAATCATCTTAAACATGTACATAACGTGGATTTATATAGCCAATAACAAAGCATAAAATAATAATAAATTAATTAAGCAATAATAACCCTAATCGGCTCACAGAATAAGTTGTTCGATTTTCTACTTAATAGAAACTAGGCTAATTAACCAAAAGAATATTCAGTTAATATCTTTCTTTCTTCAGTTCCAAGTCTAGATATATTTTGCAGCTGATCTATGTTGGTGCTCCGCCACTTGTGCATGGTTTCCATGTAGAGATTTCCTTGGCCTCTAAGCTTTGACACATGGAATTTTCTTATTCTTTTCTCTTAGTTCCATTGGCTTTTGACATAATAAATGAAGTCTAAATTTAGAGATCTAACTCATTCTAGGAAGGTTAGGAAGTCAGCTACAATCTTTATGAAGAACGTCTTTTAAAATGACATATTCTTTAATGCCAAAATAGTCAAATACTTGTTAAAGGTCAAAAGGAAGACAGTTTTTGGAAATCCCACCACATATTCCACAATTGTCCTTGGACTTCCACCTACGCTTGACCTTGAATATATTCATACTAATCTTTGAAACTTGATTAATAATAGGATAGGATGGATCCATAGTACATCATCCTCTATGGGTTGAAAAGGATTCGCTCTTGAATCATATTTTGTGTCACCATATTCTTTATTACCATAAAAGGAAGAATCATCTTGGGCCATCAACTTAGCAATATCTTCAATATCTCCATGGGTGTAATAAGGAAACAAATAATGATTGTTGCAGTAGGCTAACAATATTTCCGTAAACCTCTTTCCATGCTTGAAAAAAAAACTCAGATAAAAGATTTCCATTCTTTGCCTTTGAGCTAGAAATAGTGTAGATCACAATAATAGTTACCATAAATAAAAGTTTTGAGAACTCCTTTAAGTATATGTGGCCAAAGAACTATATCTCCATAATATTCCTTAATTAAATAAGGAGATGTGTCTTGGGCCTTGAAATTTTCATTGACTTTGAAATTTCCATGAATAAAATAAAGAAACAATTCTTGTATGATGTGGTATGCCAATAATAGTAAGATATTCATAAACCACCTTCCATATTAGAGTAATAGCTTATGAATTTTGTGGACGTGATGTGATCCAGAAATCCTACAAAAACAATGATTCATTAGGAGGCATTGGAGACCGAAAAACTAGAGCAAGGATAAAGAAGATGAATGAAAGATGTCAACTTTTTGAGGAAGAAATCCACGAAAATGTTCAAAGGAGAAAGATAATGAATTACATTCATCTATCATTCAAATATATTATGGTATTCTTAAAGATGAAGCATATGTGGAAAATCAACCACAAGATTGAGAGACTTATGGTAAAATGCAGAACCATTGATCCGACCTCAGAGTACTATTTGACAGTTTCGATGACCTTACATATTTTATATCAGAAAGTGTTCTTCATAAAGATTGTAGCTGACATCCTAAAGTTTCCAGAAAGGGATTATTCGTTAAATTTGGAGCTCGTTTGCTATGCTAAAAGGCCATGAACAGAGACCTACGATTCTGCTTAAGAATTTCAATTTCACTTACCCAGATTCGAGGCCCAAATCAATATGATGATCAACTTAGGATGTGGCTGAAGGAATATTCATACAAGGAATAATTCAAATAAACTTTCAAAGGATTATTTGGATTACTATTTTGAAGATTCAAAGATTCAAGATGAAGGCCCACGTAAAGAAGTGGATCGAGCACATGTCGAGCACATGCCAAGCCATGCCATTAATTAGTTAGATCTTATCTTATTTTAAGTTATTTTTTTAAATTATGTTTGAATTTATTTTATCCTAGTTTATCTTAAGATTAGATATAGTTTTGTTAGGATTAGATCTACTTTGTGTTTAGCTTATAAAAGCACCTTAGGGAACAATTGTTAGAAGCTTTTTACAAATTTAATTGAAGCTTTTGCTTTTGTGGGAGGATTCCTTATCTTGACCTCTTTGCAAAAAACTTGATTTGTTCAAGTGGATTCTTGAAAGATCGAACAATTTGATAGCTTTGGTTCTAGCCGATAGGTTTGGTTGGGGTCAAGCTCCTCTTCGGAATACTCCGGTTCTAGTCGACAAGTTTGGCTAGGGTCGTAGTTCCAACCATTGATCTTGAAATCGTGAGACGATCCATCTAATTCAGCATAAGTTGTTGGGTCTAGGGTTTGTATACCCTAGGTTCGCATCATTTGGTATCAGAGCGAAGGCTCGAATGTTTCAAGGTGCTATCTTTATTTTTTTCGCATCAGTTTATCTTTTTGTTGATCTTTTGATTATCCATCAAAAAAGGATTTTTGATCCTTCGATCATCTATCAAAAAAATATATGCTATCTCTTCATCTATCGAAAAAAAAAGGTTTGACCTTTACTAGTAAACATCAAAAAGTGTTCTTGTTTATCAATCTTCTACAAAGTCAAAAAAGAAAAGTGCAATTTTTATTCCACAAAAAGAAAAAGAGCAAGCTTTTTGTTCAAAAAAATATCCTTTCAAAAATCAAAAGTTACCATTGCATTCATCTCAAAAAGTGCTATTCAAATATCTAATCTCCGGTTTGTTTCTGTAAGTGTTCAGAAATTTATCTGAAAAAAGTTTCCTTTTTGGGAAAGTTCCATAATGTCTTATTCCAAATTCAAGGTATTTGCTTCTTAGGCTACTTAATCACAATAAGTAGTTTGAGTAGCTTGGTTTTGATCAAACTTGAAGGCAATTTGAATTTAAAGTTTGAAAAGTTTGATTTTTCAAAGTGTTTACTTGATTGAAAACCCTTTCTTTTCTTTGATTGAGTTGTGAGTAAAGAACTCAAAAGGGAAGCTAGAGTGGTAAAAGGCAGAGTTGTGAGATCAATTTGAAAAAGCCAATAGAATGTAAACACGAGTGGAGTGATTCATTGTTTGAGTGAAACACGTGAGCGAGTGGAAAGGTCCATACTTTCATTATATTTTTTTACTGACCTTTTTATTTGCTTTTCTTTGTTCTTGAGCCAAAATTATGAGGGATATGCAAGGTCAATTCTATACCCTAAATCAAAGGATGGATCAATTTGAAAATCCAACTTTAACACAAGGCCGAGAAAGGAGATGTTTTGAAAGAAGTAAATTTGGGGGGGAAAAAAGGTAAGTAACCAAAGGAGAGATTTTGAAAGAGATTTCCGAAGTGATGGGAGAGATGGAAATTTAAGCCATAAAAAGGTAATTTTACCACTTTTCCAAGGGGAAAACGATCCGGAAACATATCTAGAGTGGGAGCGAAAAGTGGATCTTATTTTTGGAAGCAAAAACTACTCAGAAGAAAAGAAAATCAGATTGGTTGCCATGACGTTCCCGGATTACGCAAACATTTGGTGGGCACAATTGTTAAGAGATCAAAGGAGGTATGGAGACCTACCAATTCGAACTTGGGAAAATATGAGGGCCATCATGAGAAAGAAGTTTGTTCCTTTACACTATTGGAGGGAATTAAGTCAAAAATCCCAATTGACTTTAGAGAAACTTTATGAGTCTTACATAAAGAAGAAGCCAATCAACATGGCCCCATTGAATACTAAAGAGGTGAATGAGGATCTAGAGGAATTAAAGCAAGCAAGCAATGTCAACCAAGAAGAAAAGTTGATAGAAAAAAGAGAAGTTGAAGAAAAGCAAGATGATATTGATGTTAAAGGAAAAGAGAGCGATAAAGTTGAGCAACCAATTGAAAAAGGTACACGAGAAGAAAAGTTTGAAATTGGAGATGAAAAGAGTGTAAGTAACAATGAATTACCACCACTTGAAGATTGTAGAAATGTGAAAGTGGAAGAACCAAATGAAAGGAGATTTGTTGGCCACAAGGGAAGTTTTAAATGTGCCAATCAAGGAGAAAATCGATGAAGTTCAAAGGGAAGCTATTAAAGATAAAGAGATAGTTGTCAAAGACTTGCATGAACATTCGAAAGCAAATGCCAAAGAAAATTCAGATTGTGGAGTAGTTGAAAACAATTTGGAAGTTGAAGAAATAAAAAGAATTGAAAAGGAAAAAGGCGAAGAAGAAAAAGGAGTAAAAAGAGCCATAGAGAGAAAAGCCGAAATTCAAGTGAGAAAAAAAGGCAAAGAGGAAGAAAAAAATTTGCAGTATGAGAGAATAAAAATAAAGAGAGAGAAGGAGAAAAAAATAGTGGGAGAGGAGGTAAAATCCGAGGGAGAAAAGGAAAGAAAAGAAAATAGAGTGATGAAAAAGTGTGACAAAAATAGTGAGATTTTCCTTTCATGCAAGAATTTTTCTTTTACCTCCATTAAACTAACTTCTTTTCTAGTGTTTGTCTCACCAATTTTTCAGGATTATAAAGGCAAGTTAAATAAGATGCAAGCACAATGGATGAATTGCAATAAAAAGTTTCCAAAGAAAATCCAATCCAACAAAGGTAAGGACATTGTGGTTACTGACACATTGTCAAAAAGGTATGTTTTCTCTCTTTGAATCAAATTATTCAGATCTGAAAATTTTAAGGATTTACATGAGAATGACTTAAGTTTTGGAGAGATTTGGATTGTTTTTGAAAATAATGCATGGTGTTGATTCTTATGTACTAAAAGTATGTCTATTCGAGGAGAATATATGGTTTATTCCTAAGTATTATCTATATCAATTGCATCAGTTGTATTATCTTTGCTAGTTGATATCATGAAAATATTGTGGGAAATATATACAATTTTTAAGATTGGTTTGAAGTTTGATCATGGAAAAGTTTTATTCATCGATTCTTATAATCATGTGGAATTTATATATAAGAATAGTTCATTATGTATGCCTAGGTATTATCTTTATGAACTTTATGGAGCATGCATGATTTTTAAAATTTATTTGAAGAATGTACGTTGAAAAATTGTTGTCAAATGCTTTAATGATGATGTTGATTGTGATCAAATTGTAGAGACAAAAGTTGAGTTTATACGTATTTTGAATGATCATTATTTTGTATGTTGCTCACCTTTTGTCAATCTTATTGGATCAAAGAAAGAGTTTATCATCCATCGAGTACGTTTGATGCAATCAAGAGGGGATGGTTCCTTCCGAGCATTGGAGCACATCAATGTTCAAGAATATAAAATCATCACACCAAGTTTAAATGGTAAGGGGAAATGTTATTTTAATATTATTGATTTCTTATCTTTATATGATGCAGATGATTCGAGGACGAATCTTCTCGAAGAAAGGGGGAATGATGTGATCCAGAAATCCTACAAAAACAATGATTCATTAGGAGGCATTGAAGACCGAAAGACTAGAGCAAGGATAAAGAAGATGAATGAAAGACGTCAACTTTTTGAAGGAGAAATCCAAGAAAATGTTCAAAGGAAAAAGATGATGAATTACATTCATCTATCATTCAAACATATTACGGTATTCTTCAAGATGAAGCATATGTGAAAAATCAAGTACATGATTGAGAGACTTATGGTAAAATGCAGAACCACTGATTCGACCTCAGAGTAGTATTTGACAGTTTTGACGACCTTACATATTTTATATCAGAAAGTGTTCTTCATAAAGATTGTAGCTGACATCCCAAGGTTTCCAGAAAAGGGCTTATTCATTAAATTCGGAGCTTGTTTGCTATGCCAAAAGGTCCATGAACAGAGACCTATGATTCTGCTTAAGAATTTCAATTTCACTTACCTAGATTCGAGGCCCAAATCAATATGACGATCAACTTAGGATGTGGCTGAAAGAATTCATACAAGGCATTATTCAAATAAGCTTTCAAAGGATTATTTGGATTACTATTTTGAAGATTCAAATATTCAAGATGAAGGCCCACCTAAAGAAGTGGATCGAACACAGGTCGAGCACATGCCAAGCACATGCCATTAATTAGTTAGATCTTATCTTATTTTAAGTTATTTCTTTAAATTACGTTTGAATTTATTTTATCCTAGTTTATCTTAAGATTAGATATAGTTTTGTTAGGATTAGATCTACTTTATGTTTAGCTTACAAAAGCACCTTAGGGAACAATTGTTAGAAACTTTTTACAAATTGAATTGAAGCTTTTGCTTTTGTGGGAGGATTCCTTCTCTTGACTTCTTTGCGAAGAACTTGATTTGTTCAAGTGGATTCTTGAAAGATCGAACAATTTGATAGCTTTGGTTCTAGCCGACAGGTTTGGTTGGGGTCAAGCTCCTCTTCGGAATACTCCGGTTCTAGTCGACAGGTTTGGCTAGGGTCGTAGTTCCAACCATTGATCTTGAAATCGTGAGACGATCCGTCTAATTCCGCATAAGTTGATGGGTCTAGGGTTTGTATACCCTAGGTTCACATCAGGACGCCCTTTTGCAATTCAATGATTTCCATAAAAATAGTTGTGAGAATACCTTTGAGTATATGTGACGAAAGAGTGATGCTTTCATAGAATCTTGAGTTACCTTTTTCTTGACATGGCTTCCTAGGAATCCAACAAATATTTTCCTTATGAGTGATTTTCAAATTTCATGAGTTGTCTTGCTATTTTTGGAAACACAATCTTTTAATTGAAGCATTGGCCACTAACTTCCTCTTTCCAATTTTGCAATTAATCATATAAGAAAAATAATCCAGCAACTTATTTTTGGACAATGATGCACAAATAGGTAAGTAATTTTGGAAATCATCAAATAAACAATTAATACATTTATCCTTAATCCTATTGCCATAAGAGTTTTGCCAAGTAGTCACATCAAACATCAAAATTTTCCTCTTGGTGCAATAAGTTCTTCTAGCCCAAAATAGTAATCAAAGTCAACATCAAAATTCATTAAGACCAACAACATGCCATTATGCATAACCATAAATCAATTTCCACCAAAATTTATGGGAATATTCTTTTTTCCATAACCAAAGATCATGCCAATGTAAAAATCTTCAATCAATCCAACTTTAAAAATCCACGTAATCAATTTATTTAGTGGGGCATACCTCTTTGCTTTAAGCATAGTAGTTTCAAACCGATTTTCCTTTAATATTCCATATTCCATAGTTGAGTATGAATTTGAATGCTTGTCATGCCTGTTCCACTTCCCATCAAGCCTTGATATTTCCAAAAATTGGTGGCTTGTACTCATCATATCACACAGGGGTGGAGGATCACTATTGATTGGACTTCAGTTTCCTAATTTGGCCTAGAATCTGTTTTGGAAAGTGAACTTTGAAAGCGCAAAACTTCTTCGTCTTAGATCCTTTTGAACTAAAATTTGGACCACGTCAACTTGGATGAAATAAGAAAATAATCCTTTATGAATGACGTAAACATCAGCCACATGTTAGGAAATATGTGTAGTAGAAAATAGGTTGCATAAATAGAAAAGAATGTGACGAATGTTCCCGTATGGATGATTTGTTGATTATGCGCCTTTGGAAAGTTTAACACCACTTCACAACTTCTTCCTCCAAGAATGAAGAACGCGGATGCCAATGAGAAAGTGATGAACTACGGGTCCACTCTATTATTAATCAAGCCTCAAAGAATATCATGGAGAAATTCAAGGTCAAGCATAGGTGGAAGTTCATGAGCAATGAAAGAGAAATGGAAAGACTTTTCAAAAACTGTCTTCCTTTTAACCTCTAATTAGTATTTGACTATTTTGGCATTCCAAACAATGTCATTTAAAAATGGGTACTTCCTAAAGATTGTAGCTGGCTTCTTAATCTTTCTAGAACAAGGTGGATCATTAAATTTGGAGTTCATTTATAATGTCAAAAGCCCATGGAACAGAGAGAAAGAGTTAAGGAAAGTGCAATTGTACATACTTGGAGAGCAAGGAAACTCAAGATATGGAAACCATCCAAGTGAATCATTTCAACAAGGAATGGCTGCCAAAAGACCTCTACACTTGGAGAAGAAAAATGGAAGATATTAATTAAATAATATTTTAGTTAATTAACCTAGTTTCTATTAAGTAAAAAATCAGACAACTTATTCAATTAGTAGATTAGGGTTATTGTTTCTTATGTTATGCTTTGTAAAAGGTTATATATAAAGCCACCTAATGCTTATGCTTTAAACATTAGAGTTTGAATACAAAATAGCTTTTACTAATTTGGAAATTAGAGTGATTCCTTTTTCAAACACTTTGGTGAGTTAGGCTTATTAAGTGAGTTTTCTTGGTTGCATCAGCATCCCTACTTTCTAGGGAAAGGTTGTGTGGAGTGGTGTCCAACCATTCATCAAACATCCATCCGCAAAGTCATTAAAGGGAAGTGCAAGCCTTCCTACTTTCAAAATCCGACACCCTGGAGTATTTTCAGCATATCTAATAATTTTTTAAGGATATTTCCAAAGTTCTTGAAGGGTGCTTTTTCTTATTCCTTCAAGGTGACGTGGTCAAAATTTGAGCTCAAAAGGATCTAAGACGAAGAAGTTATGCACGTTCAAAATTCACTTTCCAAAACTGAAATTCTGCCAATTTAAGGAAACTGGAGATTAGGTCATGTAATGCAACTGAATCCTGCGACCCCAATTTGATCAAAACGTATCTATCATATTTTGCCATTTTACGGATGCAACACTCAACCAAATCTTGGGATCTCAGATCGACCGCAAGGCCAGAAAATAGCCACCTTTTGTTGATTAACATAATTCAACTATTATCCTACTCTTCAACCAATTGATCAACGCTTCTTCCACATCTTTTATAGGTTATTCCTTTACCCCTTCCACTGGTGCATCATTTGGTATGAGAGCTAAAATATCCTAGTACTAATTCATGATATTGTTTTACACAATGACGAGGAGACAAAACTACTCGTGGAGTTATTTTTCGGACGAGGAGAATTCAATACCATCTACTCCCAAGGTATCCATGCTGCCATTCAATGGTTCAAGCAATGGTCACGATTATAATGAGTGGGTGGAAAAAGTTGAAAGAATATTTTAGTGCTACAAATTTTCAGAACTAAGGAAGGGGCAACTAATAA
Organism: Begonia loranthoides; assembly: GCA_022433065.1. Classification (NCBI taxonomy): domain Eukaryota; kingdom Viridiplantae; phylum Streptophyta; class Magnoliopsida; order Cucurbitales; family Begoniaceae; genus Begonia; species Begonia loranthoides. The sequence goes on from CM039485.1 coordinate 11,873,167, forward strand.
CACCCGGGTTCATGGAATATGTAAGCATATGGTGGAGCAACATTAGTGCTAAGAGAAGACAAGATGGCGAGGACATTCGGACTTGGATTTTATTAAAGAGACTCATGAGTGAGGAGTTTATTCCAAGCCATTACAAGCAAGAACTCTACTATCAATTGAAACACCTCAAGCAAGGCTCCACCACCATCAAAGAATATGTTGCCAAGTTCAAAACTTTAAAAATAAGATGTGATTTGAAAGAGCTAGAAGACGAAACAATATCAAGGTTCATCTGAGGGGTTCACTATGACATTATAGACAGAATTGAACTAAGACCTTATGACACCTTTGAGGATGTGATCAAGTTGCCTCTAATAATTGAGAGACAAAAGAGAAGGAATACAAGCTTCTACAACTCACCACCAATCCCAAGGTATGAATATTCTTCCGAAAGTCAACAAGCTCAACTTGCTAAAATTAGTGCCTTGTTACAACAACTTGAAGCAAAAATATTGAGCACCCCGATTTTACCAACACAAAGCCATTATGAGGAATTAGAAAGCAAAGTAGATTGTCTTGAGGAACAAGTATCGGAATCTATAGAAAGCCAAGATGATTCCTTGACAACAACAATAAAAGAGGATTGTCAACAATTACAATGTTTGCTATTTATTTACTAAGGATGAAATTTGTGCTATCATGGTTCCTTTGATCACTATTAAGGGGATTAGTTTGGAGTTATTAATGCGTAGCATCTCTTACAAACTTTGGTGGCACATTGACAATGATCGAAATAATCATGGGCAAAGTTTAAACACAATAAAGGGTTGTCCTTTAATAAAAAATGGAGAGATTGATGACAACTTGCCATCCATGGATTTTAAGGAAGGGGACATGGAGGTAAATTGAATTTGGACTGAATTTTCTTACAAAAGTTTTACTAATATAGTGATTTGTGATATGACAAGTACAATTAGTTTTCTTTGGAAGTCATCATGGCTACATGATAGAAGGCATATACATGATGGATATTCAAATTTCCATTCTTCATTCAAAAATGGTGAAAGGTTAGTCAATCTAGCTCCGATTCAACCAAAAAAAATTGTTATGGATTATGATGCCTTATAGAAAAATCGGTTAAAAATTCCTATGCTCATAACAAAAAGGTGTGCTCCAATGGATAAATTGATTACTAGGATTTTTAGAGTAGGATGGATTGAAGCTTCTTACATTATTGGCATGATCTTTGGTTATGGTAATAAAGTTATTCTTAAAAATTTTGGTGGAAATTCATTGGTGATTATGCACAACGGCATGTTCTTGGTCTTAGTGAATCTTGAAGTTGATTACTATATTGGGATTATGGAAACCTATTACATCTTGCATGAATATATTCTTGGGTGAGAAATTTATGGCAACAAGAGTAGTTTCAATATTAAATGGTTTTATAATTTCAAAAACTACTTACCTATTTGTGCATCATTGTCTAAGAATAATTTGATAGATTACTTTCCTTATATGATCAAGTACAAAATGGGAAAGACAAAACTAGTGGTCAATGCTTTAATTCAAATATTTTGTTTCCAAAGAATACAAGATTGGTATGACAACTCATGAAGTCGAAAATAACTCCTAAGGAAAGTGTTTGTTGAATTCCTAATAAGTCAAGTCAAGGAGAAGACAACTCAAGATTATATGAAGACAATGTTCTTTGGCCACATATACTCAAAAGTATTCTCACAACTATTTTTATGGAAATCATTGAATTACAAAGGGGTATCCATGACATTCCTAATCTATTGTTCAATTATGGAAACTGGTTTGTGAATATCTATCTTCCTATTATTGTCTTACCACATCATATAAGGATTATTTCCTTATTTTATTCATGAAGGTCTTATAGCCAAGGCAAATCTCAAGGCCCACCACATAACTCTTTATTTGATTTAAGGAATATTATGAAGACATTATGTCGTATACATTATTGTGGTATACATTATTTCTAACTCAAGGGCAAAGAATGGAAATCTTATATCCGAGTTATTGTTCAAGTATGGTAAGACCTTTATGAAAATATCATTGGACTACTACAGTAATCATTAGTCATTTCCTTATTACAACCATGGAGGTATTGAAGACATTGCAAAGATGATAGACCAATATCATTCCTCTTTTTATAGTAATAAAGAATATGGTGACACAAGATACGAATCAAGGTCAAATCCTTTTCAACTCCGAGAGGGTGATGGACAACGGGTCCATTCTATTATTAATCAAACCTCAAAGAAAATCATGGAAAAATTCAAGGTCAAGCATAGATGGAAGTTCAAGAGCAAAGAAAGAGAAATGGAAAGACATTCCAAAAAATGTCTTCCCTTTGTCCTCCGACGCGTGTTTGACTATTTTGGCATTCACAACGATGTCATTTCAAAAAGGGTGCTTCATAAAGATTGTAGCTGACTTCTTAAGATTTTTAGAATAAGTTTGAGCATTAAATTTTGAGTTAATGTGCTATGTCAAAGGCCGTCAGAATAGAGAGAAAAATTTAAGGAAAGTCCAATTATCCAAACTTGGAGAGCAAGGAAAATCAAGATATGGAAACCATCCAAGTGGAGGATTTCAACAAGGAATATCTACCACAAGATCTCTAGACTTGGAGAAGAAGGAAAGAAGATATTAATTAAATAATATTTTTGTTAATTAACCTAGTTTCTATTAACTAGAAAATCGGACAACTTATTTTATGAGCCGATTAGGGTTATTGTTTCTTCTATTATTATGTGTAAAAGGCTATATAAAGCCACCTCACGCTTATGCTTTAAACAATAGAGTTTGAATACAAAATTGCTTTTGCTAATTTCGAAATTGGAGTGATTACTTTTTCAAACATTTTGGAGAGTTACGTCCAAAGTTTTTCCCAAGGCATAATCTCACTAAGGCTTAAGTGATTTTTCTCAGTGGCATCCGTAGCCCAACTCCCTAGGGAAAGGTTGTGTGAAGTGGTGTCCAACCATCCATCAACTATCCATCTGCAAAGTCATCAAAGGGAATTGCAAGCTGTCCTCCTTTCCAAATCCGACTATCTGGAGTGTTTTCAGCATATCTCGTAATTTTTGAAGGATATTTCCAAAGTCCTTGAAGGGTTCTGAGCGTTAGGCTCATAGTTAAGTTTTGTGATATAGGTATGCATAGGATTGAGGATTGAAGCAGTTGATGAGGTATTTATAGATTGCGGGCATCGCGGCTGGTTAGGCTAAAAACTTAAAGAGGAAATGTGGTAATAATGTTTTTAAAGAAAGTGAACGTTAATTATAGTCATTTTTTTTTGTAAAGAAGGTTTTTCAATTGTATTCTGATTCCTTTGGTTTTGTAGATATAGGTCTTCCTGTGACGCCCCACGTCAAAAATCGTACTTTCTTAATTTTCTTCTCTTTAACTTCTTGAGATTTTTTTTTTCTCTTTATCTACTTAAAACGAGTTAAAATAAAATCCCAAGTTTAACATGAAAGTTAAAGAGTAGGAAGATATCATAGTAAAGCAGAAACATTTTATTTTTAAATGCATAAACAAAGTTCAGGGTTCAAAAGGGACCACTCACAAAATAAATATCCAAACATGGTTTTACAAAACTTGCTCATTACCAAATCTTTCTAAAATAGTTATTTAATTTATCTTCTTCTTGAGCCGTTCACCTACTCAGGTCGCTATTCATATGGATACACCGCAGGCTCGACGGGAAATGCGTCCTCCTCTGCCTCAGGTATTATCATCTCATTACCTACACCACAAGTAAGGACGTGAGCCAAATGGCCCAGTAAGGAAATGGGGTTATGCAATATGATTATGCCTCTCTTTAGTTCAGTTGGAATGGGTACCGTCCTAAACCAATCTTTTATTACGTACATTCGTTCGTTCATAACTCGTACATAGAGTTGGACGTTTGACGAACCCATGTGTGATGGTATAGTTTGATCGACTTTTAGCCTCCTGTGTGCAAACTAGACCCTTTCCTGACAAGGTTGGAGTGTAACCTAGTTGCCAGACTAGATCCGAACTACCCATCTGTCCCCCAACTTTCTATAATTCGTTCGTTCATTAGTTCATTTCGTTCGTTCATTTCCCTCACCTCATACGTGTGAGTACCATCCTGAGATGGTACTCCCTACTTGTTTGTATTATCATGATGCATGGATATATTGATACGATATAATAAGACAGATAATCAAACAACGAGTAAGATTAAATGACAGAAATTAAGCAAGGAACTACAATGTATAGCGCATATAAAGAACGATTGCAATTAAAAGCATACAAGGGAGATAATAATAGTAATAATTAAAACATCAAGGGCATGCTGGATTTGTATAAGTGACTAACAAATAATAAAGAGTTGTTCAAATTTACTAATCATGCTTTCAATGTTAACTGGACTTGCAAATTAAAATTTAATGGAAACATGTATTTAACAACGAATTGGAAACATGTTCGCTATTTAAACGAGCATGCAGATAGATAAAGAACAACAACAAGGTGTACCACAATCTATCGAATACAACTAGAAACATGCTTAAGTAAATACTCATGATAGCTTATATTTAAACATGCTAGCAAGGTGTACGATACAGACAGTCAAATGATAGTAAAACCACAATTGAAAATATGCTAATAGTTTTCATGTTGTTTTTATGCGTGTTCAACGGATTTGTACAACAATAAGTGTGGACAATATGCTTTATTTTTCAGTTTATAGAAATCTCCATTTATCATGCTTCTACAAGTGAATTGTACAATGAGTTATTGAATTAAACATGCTCAGAGATATGTTCAAGAATTAACCAATCTAAATATTCTGAAGAAACTATTTATGGAAATTTATTTAACGGATGACAATTGAAGACATGCTCAGTAACTTGAAATGACAAGAGACATGCTAAATGAATTGATGACAACCAAAACCAAAATGTTTATATAATCCCTAACTAAAACCAAGAAATAACAACATTTATAGGTTAAGTCAAATAACTAACAAGTAACATGAGGAACAGAACACAGTAATTATTCCAAAAATATACTAACAATTCATTCATGCATATCATTTTCTTTAGATAGTTTAAATTCATTAGTTCAGATCACAGAAATTTGTTATCCACTCTCCATTGCATAAGTCATTTAAATTGCAATACATAGAAATTATTGCAGCAAAAGAAATCTGTGACGTCCCCTAGTGCTCCCAGTACAATATTGTCCGCTTTGGGCCGAAGCTCGCACAGGTTTGTTCTTGGGGTTAGCCCAAAACACGTTGTACTAGGTAGGAAGGGGCTCCATGCTTATATACCATGCATTTTCTACTCTCCCAAGCGATGTGGGATTGTGCCCCCCTGATATGGGCCGGACCCACACCTAGCCCTTTCCTGGCCTTCACAGGGCAGGATGCCACAAAATCGCATTAAGGAAGTCTACAAAGATTATTAACAATTAGAGAAGAACTACAGTAAGCTAAAGAAAACTACAGCAATGTAAAACAACAATATATGCATAATAGAATCATGGCTAGAACTCTCTCCTTAATGAAGAATTTCTCACGGACATAAATCTCCCTGCCAAAATCGTCAGTTCCCAAAGCTTCACTTCCACACACTTCACTCAACTAAGCACTTGGAAGGAATTAACACAACTCTCCCCAGCTGCCGAACACTCACCGGCTCACAGAGCACACCACTCATAGAAATTCCAAGACATTTCCACTCTTACAGAAATCTAGATTAAAAAGACCCCAAAGATCCCAACACAATAACTAACCCAACTAACCCAGAGACAATCGTACCTTGTACAGGGTGGAGGAGGCAAGTGTTGGTGTGGTTAGGACGTGGTCGAGGTGTGGAGCTTGTCTTCTTGTCGTTGGTTAGGTCTTCTTGGCATTGGTTACGTTCTTAATATGAAAATGACAATCGTTTTCCCCTAAATAATTGCAGATCTGGGAAGTTACGAATGCGCTTTTGCATCCGCACTACATCCAAACCTTACTGTGCAACCAAAAATTGAAGGGTGGGGATGAGAAAATGCGTCCTGACTCCTTTGAAAATCCGTCTGCAGGTGACATTCAGACACAAAACGGCGTTCGCACCTATCATCCTCGCTCTTTTGAAAGTACCCATAAATTGTACAGATTTAATTCGGACGCAATCCGTACTTGTCTGCCATCGTCCGAATGTACCCAGTTTGCAACAAAAACAGGTGAGGATGAAAAATCCTCATCCTCGCCTCATTCCAAGGTACAGGGACGGCCCGCACAACACATGTGGATGCCATCCTTCATCCTTACAACATTCGCATTCATCAGAATCAACCCTAGATAGATTTTGCCTTAATTTTTCTTCACTTAATTTTTGTCCCATAAAATTTTCCTCATAATTACATGTCATAAAATAGCACGTATAGGTACAAAATGTTATACGTTAATTATTCCAAATTGATTACATCGCATATACAGGAAAACGATATCAGGGTGTTACACTTCCGTTGTTGTAAAGGTTCTTAATTTATGAAGTTTTAATTCATGATATATTTTTTAAGTAATAAATGGTTTAACAAAAAGAACTTTAATTATATACTTCTTAACTGAGATAGTTTTTAAATGAAAAGTCATCAGCTCTAATTTACAAAGAAAAAGTTTTGAAAATCCTAAGTTTTAAATTGTAAGAATAACTTGGATGTTGCACCCTTGACCTTGCTAGCCACAATATCCGTGCGTGCAAATCCTTCATCAACTACTCCTTAACCTGTTTCCTTTCATATCTACTTCAACAAGACTTAAACTAATAAGCCTAAGGATCAGTAAGTGATATAAAAATAAACTATACAATGCACTTGTCATGCAGCTTTTAAAACCATATGTAGTTTTTGTTCTTGTTTTCGGTTTCTGTAACTGTTTTCTTTCTTTACTTTTACTGGCTTAATGAACCATGATGAGCTATGATGAACTATGATGAAGTGTTATGAACTGTGATGAGGTGAACATGTTCCTCACAGTGAACTATAGACTATGATGATGAACATGTAACATCATGGTGAACTGCAACGATGAACTTTCATTGTGATGATGAACGCGTGCAATCACAATGAACTCTTACCTTTTCTATTTATGTGTCTCTTTGGGAAGCCGGCCACTCGGACACACAATGATTTTTTACCGTTTCTTTCTATTTAATTAATTTATTATCGGTTTTCTTTTAAAACCATGCATGAAAACCATTTTTGTATCGTTTACAAAATCATGATACATGAGGCTCGTGAATGCATACAGTATCTATCATATCATTACTATAACTTTTAAACATGCTTAATATCATAACTTTTAACATAAAGAACATGCATCTATTAAACATATTAAAAGAACCTAATTCTAATAAATACCCAGCAAGCAGCAGTACAATACACGAAACATGCCCAATGTCTTGCTATTTTGATAAACCAGTAAACACCCTTAATATTCTACTAAAATAGTAAACAGTTAGCATATAATTCCTAACTCTTGTGATGTAAGGCCCCAAAGACCAAAACATATGCGTTTCATTTACTTGGTGTTTGTAACACATTTTACCACTTAATCTCTTCCTCTTCAATACCTTCAATATCATTAAATAGACAATCATCAATAATCACAGATTAGCAAGCTTATTCCTACAGTTCATATCCTCCACCAATTTGATATCATTATTTCCCATAATAGAGTTCAAACCAAACAGGGTATTCAACTAAACAATGCTTAAAACCCAAACATACAACAGTAGTAGTAATACTTCATGGCCATCATGCTTCGATAGTGTACAAGCTCTAATATAGCAATTACAGTGACCATATGGAATTACCGAATTCAAATCCCAAAATCCAACTAGAATTTCTTTTGCCAAAACAGCAGAAAAAACATCAACAAATCAAGCCTCAATCATCAGAGTATAATTCCAACCTTAACCAATAATTCAAGTAGTAGAAGCTCATGAACAGAATCAATACCATCAACTTAACATGTATTCCTAATATATTTTAACAACAGAATCTTAAACCTCAATACTGCCATAAGTAGGAATTAACAGAGTATATTCCTCAACAATAATCAAACCATATATAACAGTATATCAACAAGCATGATAACATAATAACTTTCTAACAATGCCCACAATATTCATATTCTGTTAACGACTAACAAATATTCCTTCAGTAACATACAGGAGAGAAATACAATACAACATCCCTTGGTACAAATAAAACAACACAGCAGTGCATCACACCCATTTTCTATTATTTTCTATGGTATATTCTTCACAAAATCATAAAAGAATGATGGAATTTCACTTTACCTGAAGGAAACCCAAGAGGACCCAAGAACTATTTCTCCTCTTTCTTCTCTTCTACTTGTGTGTTACTTTACATAGAGCTCTACCTCACTTTCCACAAAAAACTCAAGCATAAAACCTAACCTCTCAATAGATATATTCTTCTAATTCAACAATCATCATCACATAGTTCATCAAAATGGGAGAGGAAGTCAAGTACCTGATGCTCACCCATGGGGAACCCCTCGGCCTCCACTATTTTTTTCTAAAAGCTCATTTCTTGAGGAAATTGTACCGAAAACCTATTCTGATCAACTTGAAATGGTACTGGTTGACCAAGGTGGTCAACTGTCACACAACTGGTCGATCACAACATGTTTAGTTGACTAGATTTTTTATTTTGGTCCACCAAAAAATAAATAGATTGATGTGATCAAGAAAACCTACAAAAACAATGATTTATTAGGAGCCATTGGCGGCCGAAATACTAGAGCGAGGATAAAGAAGATGAATGAAAGACTTCAACTTTTGGTGGAAGAAATCCAAGAGAAGGAGTCCAAAATCTATGATCCAAAAATATTGAAGAACTTGCTAACAATAGAGGAGATACAAGATACAAAAATTAAAGAATGAAAAGAATGGATTTTCATCCGGAAAGCCCAATGCGAGCCCTCGACACATTCCGAAGCTCGTGCGCATCCACCTTCGATTCCTATCACGCCAACAGCCTATCAAAGTTTTAGCCCAAGTACATACCATTAATTAGTGTCAAGCACATGCCAAGCACATGTCATTAATTAGTTATTTGAGCACATGTCGTGGACATGCCATTAGTTAGTTAGATCTTATCTTATTTTATCTTATTTTGAATTAGCTTTCTTATTTTATTTGGATTAGATTTACTTTATGTTTAGCTTATAAAAGCACCTTAGGGAACAATTGTTAAAAAAACCTTTTGACAAATTGAATTGAGAGTTTTTGCTTTTTTCGGGAGATTTTCTTCTCTTGAGTTCTTTGCAAAGAACTTGATCTTTTCAAGTGGATTCTTGAAAGATCGAACCTTTTGATAGCTTTGGTTCTAGCCGACAGGTTTGGTAAGGGTCAAGCTCCTCTTCGGAATACTCCAGTTCTAGTCCCAGGTTTGGCAAGGGTCGTAGTTCCACCCCTTTGACCTTGTTTCATGAGACGATCCGTTATAATTCCGCATAAGTTGTTGGGTCTAGGGTTCATATACCCTAGGTTCGCATCATAGATTGTCCCAAATTTGTCACTGGTCGACTGCCCAGTGTTGGTTGACCAGTTTTCAGTTTATGGTCGACTAAAAATTGGATAGATTTTCCTAAAATTGCCCCTAGTTCACCAGAACACTATTCTTCATTGACCACACTATACAGAAACACGTATATTTTAGTTATTTACAAATTAGTTTGGTTCCTAGTCCTGGTATAGGAATCTTCAACCTATTCATTGAGGATCATGGGTGAGAATTCTTTTACATTTTGATATGTTTGTAGGCTCTAATGACTTTGGGGACTGTGAGATCCTTCCTGCGGAGATCGTTGCCCCGATTGGTAAAAAGGAACGCTGAAGAGGTAGGGATTTTATACCTTATTGCCTTGCATCTGCATACCATTATTTTATAAACTAGTATTTTATGAAATACCACATTAGCAAACCGATGGGGATTGTTCGATAGTACATTAGGTTTTATAACACTTATGTACGAGAGTTTTAAACGTTTACTTGTCATGCATGGTATTTTCATGGAACGTTGTGATATTTGATTTGGGGGTAATGAATCCTCTTGATACTTTGGATGGTCTTGGTGCCAAAGTATCACGAGGCTATCCTCGGTACGTCTCCTGCTGCGTAGAGATGCTTTTTTGGACACTGTGTGAAAAGATGGCGTTGATGGTGCATCCCTAGCATTTTGACTCCATAAACCTAATTAGGGTGTTCTAAGTTACGCGTTTGTAAGTGCAGAGCCTAACTCATTGGAAAACTCTGGCAATGATATAAGTTGTGTTGGAACTGAGCCTACCTTGTCGACAAAACCCGGGGTGAGGAGCCTGGTTTGTTGACCACCATTGTTTTCTTTTAGACTTAAGAGGTGTTGCCTGAAAATGGTTGTTGCCTTTCTATCTTTATGACCATAGGAGTCCTTGAGTGACCCTTCATTTTCATCGACGATTTGTCACTAGTCTTCCTAGAACTCCTTAGAAGTTGGACGCAGTATATGTCATTATGGATGGTTTAACCAAGTCCATTCACTTCATTGCAAGGATCCAAGAGACTATGAATAAGGTGTGGTTAATTCAGGAAAGGCTCAAAACTGTGCAAAGTCGGCAGAAAAGCTATGCCGACCTAAAAAGACGTGAAGTTTAGTTCGACGAGGGAGAATTTGTTTTTTTAAGGTGCGTCCTAGTCGTGGAATTAGTCAATTTGGGTAAACAGAAAACTACCCGGAGGTACATTGGCCTGTTCCAAATTGTTGAGAGGGTTGGCAACGTGATGATGCACCAGCGGAAGGGGATTAAAATATAACCTGAAAATATGGTGTTGAATTGTTGAATTGTGGCTTAACCTTCGGATGCATATTTTTGAACTAGCGGTCAAGACTTTCAGTCAAGTATTGTGTTCGTAAAATTGTATAATTTAACAAATTTGTCCTGTGGTCGAGTTGTGGTCGTAGGAGTCGGTTGCGTTAGGCGACCGAATCTCCACTTTCCTTAAATTGGCTGAATTTCAATTTTGAAAAGTGAACTTTGAAAGCCCGTAACTTCTTTGTCTTAGATTCTTTTGAGCTGAAATTTAGACCACGTTGCCTTGAATGATTAAGAAAAAAAAACCTTTAAGAATCATGTGAATATTCCTCAAGTATTAGGAAATATGCTGAAAACGCTCCAGGTGGTCGGATTTGGAAAGTAGGACAACTTGCACTTCCCTTTTGATGAGTTTGCGGATGGATGCTTAATGGATGGTTGGACACCACTTCACACAACATTTTCCTTGAGAGTAGGGTTTGCAGATACCAATAAGGAAACTCACTTAAGCCTAAGTGAGGTCTCACCTTGTGATATAACTCACACAAGAATAACATTGGATGTAACTCACCAAAGTGTTTGAAAAAGGAATCACTCCAATTCTGAAATTAGCAAAAGCTATTTCGTATTCAAACTCAATTTGTTAAAATATATGCATTAGGTGGCTTTATATAGTCTTTCACAAAGCATAAAATAAGAAACAATAAAATAGGAAACAAAAACCCTAATCGGCTCATAGAATAAGTTGTTAGATTTTATACTAAATAGAAACTAGGTTAATTAACTAAAAGAATATTAAATTAATATCTTTCTTTTTTCCTCTCTAAGTTTAGATGTGTTTGGTAGCTAATTCATGTTGGTGCTCATCCACTTGGATGGCTTCCATGTAGGGATTTCATTGGGACACTTGGACTTTTCTTATTCATTTCTCTCGGTTCCATGGGCATTTGATATAGCAAATAAAGTCCACATTTAACATTCCAATTTGTTCTAGAAAGCTTAGGACGTCAGCTAAAATCTTTATGAAGCACTATGTTTCAAATGACTTCGTTTTGAATGCCAAAATAGTCAAATACATGTCGGAGGTCAAAAGAAGATAGTTTTTGGAAAGTCTTTCCATTTCTCTTTCATTGCTTTTGAACTTCCATCTACGCTTGACCTGGAATAACTTCATGATATTCTATGAGGCTTGATCAATAATAGAATGGACCTGTAGTCCATCACGTGGCATACAGACTTGATCTACCTCCGTAGCTCATGTACGTGCATAACATTTTCCACATATCCTAGCTGAGTAAATACAAGCCAGATCCATCCCACATTCTCTCCTTGACTGACATTCTTATTCAAGAGGATACCTTGTATAAGGAAGAGCCAGAGTGAATCCTTAGTAGAAAGATTCGAGGCCTTCGACGCAAAGAAATTCCCTTTGGTTCATGTGTTGTGGAAGAATCACACTGAGAGGGAAGCAACTTGGGAAATCGAATCGGACATGATGCAGAGATACCCTAATATTTTCTGATATTTAATGGGTTTATTTTAAATTTTGGGACAAAATTTCTTTTAAGGAGGTTAAGATGTAAAACTCGATAAATTTTTAATTTTAAATTCCACGTGTTAATTTTTTGCCTAATAATCAGTCAAGGTGTTAAAAGGTTGACCCGATTTGTCGTGTAGCAAACATGTGAAATTTTTTTGTCAAAAGGTGATGCACCCATAGAAGCGTTGATGAATAAATGAAGCATTGGTGGAAGCTCACTCGGAGGTTGGAGTGAAGTCAAGAAAGGCTCAGGTGTTGGGAGGAAGGACGCTCAAAATGAGGGGCAACGAACGTCTCTTAGGATAATAGACGTCCCTTGGGGAATAACTAACGTCCCTTGGGGAATAACAGATGTCCCTTGTATTGAAGCTTCATCATTTGGAGTAAGCAAAAGGCTGGCACTTAAAATGGGGAAGAACAGACATCCCTTTTAGAGGAATGGATGTCCGAAATAGGAAATAGAAGATGGCGTTAAAAGAAAGGGCAAGATGGACGTCCCTTTTAAAGGAACGGAAGCCCCTTAACAGTGCAAGACTTGACAGTGTTAAAATTGAAGGCACGACAGAATTCCCTTTTAGAAGACTAGATGTCCTTCAAGGAAAATGATTTGATGGATGATTAACGGGAGTGGACGCCACTAGGAGGATGAATGTCCCTTAGTAAGAACGGACGTCCCTCAAAAGAAATTGATGCTAAACTTAAAAGAACGAATGTCTCTCAACTTGGCAAGACGTCCCTAGCAAAGCAGGCCTGCCTACGAGTGACGAAATGGCAAAGTAGGAATCTCAACGAGAAGGCTCTGGAATTCGGTCCTTGCACACAGAGATGACGAGAACGGAAACTCGAATTGGTATGAAAATAAAATATAATCCCCATAGCTAAAATACTGAAGAAAGGCCGAAGCTTGGAAGCTGGAAATCGTCTCAGTGAAATGCGGTAGTTTCCTCCCAATAAAAAGAATTGAATCCAAATGAATAAATGGAAATTAACAAGGTTGTCCGAACAACACTATGGCGGTGTCTCTGACTTCAACGTCTGCTTGCAAGGAGACAATACTCCAACTTGGATCTTTGAACCTTCTCTACAACCTTTGCTGGGAAATCTTCTTCGACTTAACAAAGAAGGAAAGGAGTAGCAATAAGAGAAATCACCCACAACTTACAAGTTGACAATTTTTGTACACAGAAACTAATCGGATATTACTCACCGAGAAGAATGTGGCGGACTAGAGAAACTCCAAGGATGAACAAACGTTTAGTTTTTCTATTCAAAATTCTTCACCCTTACAAATGACAATTAGAGAAGCTTAAATACTAAGCTAATTAAGGTTAGGCCCTAATAACCTAATTACATAATTGACCTTAAAATAAACAACACACATACGAATAATAAAACCAAGCAACAAAAATGCTATTACAAAATAAATTGTTTAAATTAAATTCAAATCAACTGAAATAAAAATGATGCAGATCTGGGGTGCATCATACTCCCTGGGTTGAAAAGCATTTTCCCTCAAATCCAAAGAGTCTTCTACCTCTATCTTCTGCATGTCTTCCACCCGGATCAAATGGAATGTTTAGATTAACACCATGATTCCTTCTTCCACATAAGGGTGTCCATATAAAATAGCAACAAAAAAGTCAACAGGGCAAACAATCTCAGGACTGTGATGATCTTGGATCAGCAACTTGTCTATATTTGTACCACTAGACAAGCTCTCTTTGTGAGCATGTCGAATTTAAAATTTTTTGTTCCCCTGGATGTTTGTCTCCCAGGGATTGGAGAGCTAGAGGATCATGACATTGGGATTGGAGTGTAATACCCTGATCCTAATTTTCTCGTATACACTATGTAATCGAATTTTTGAAGATAATATATGTATTACATGGCATACTGCTATGTGTTGAATTAGAAGGTGTATAATTGTGGGGGGAAATGACATGATAAAAGTTTAGTCGAAAAGTTGAAGAAAAATGGGGATTTCGGTCTATTCAGACGCCTTCAGATGTGAAATGTCGTCCGTAACACACCTACAACGTCGCCTCGACTTGGGATGACATCGGGGGTGACATGATGCATCCAAACTACTGCATGACGTGGACTTGTGGACGACCTTGTGAACGATACGGACAAGGAAGACTGTGTCCGTATCGAATCTGTCCAGGTGTGGGGACTTTCGGACAAGCCCGGACTAGGGCAGACTTGAGGAGAACTCGTCCAATTTGACTCTGTCCTAATCCTGGACACTTTCAGACGACTATATAGATGAGCGGATGCGGGAGATGTCATTCGATTTGAATATATCCAATGTATGGACAAATTCAGATTATACATACGGATGGTAAACGGTGTTCGTAAGATAGCTGCGGACGATACGGAAAAAGGTGGGGACGCGATTTCCCATCTGCGGCCACATTTTTGCCCTAACGATTTTGTACATGCGGACGACTATGGACGTGATCAAGGCATCCAGACTCATCTGGAAAATCATAGATCTGTGTAAATTTAGGGATTTAAAAACCGACCACTTGTCGTGTAGTCCATTACTACACGATCTCCAGCGAAGAAAAACGCTCCTAGACAAGGATCACCCAGCTCCAGCCTAGGCTGTCATCATCCCACCCCTCTCCTATGTGATGATTACCTAGTAAGACCTTCTTTTTATTCTCTAATTCATTCATTCCAATAGAGTTCAGCTCCTTGCATTCTTCTCCTCTCCTCTCCTTCGTCCAGCTTCTTCTCCTTTTCGTTTAGCTGAGTGTAGTGTTGCAAGGAATGGAGTTCAGCTATCCCTGCTAAGTTTACTTCAACATTTAGGTAAGGAAAAATGGGTAGTCGTTGGCTTGAGGAAGCCTTACCCACATGTATACTGTGTGTGATTGTGTTGGTTTAGTTTGTTCTGCTGTATTCAATATCTCTGCCGTGTGCTGTTATTGTTGTAGCTCCTATTATTCTCCTCTAGTTAAAGTTATGCTTTTAGTTTTCTGTATTTACATTTTTATACTTTCTTATTTATGGAACTAGATTATGATCAAGGGAAACTATGAGGCATGAATGGAGGAATGCTAAGTAAGGATAAACTGAACTAAAATGCTAGCATAATTTTAGTGTTATGAATATCTTCCTTTGCTGCTATATCATGCACGTTTGTTGTATTTTGCTATGATGTTCTATTTTATCTCCATTGTCACTTGTTGTAGTTTCTTAGCTATAGTGTACTTGATGTTGTTAGCATATTAGGTTGTTGCTAGAACACATCATAAATGTAACTAAAGAGTATAAATGTTCCCTGCTATGTGGTGTTGCTGTAAAATAACAAAAGAAATCCGTTGTTTAATCCGTTGTTGTTGTTTTTCCGCTGTTATATTATTGTGGCTGCTATTGTCTAAATGTTAGGATTAAAATGCAAGTCTTTATGTACGAAGAAATTAAGGAAGTCATAAAGATGTTATGTCGAATGCCAAAGAATAAATGAAATAGACTCAATGTTTAGATTCTGCATAAGTTTAAATTCTGCTTTTCTTTTACATACCCCCTGTAAAACTTGTTGTGTTAATTAAGTTACTTAAACTTGATAGCGTGCGTTAGGTAACTTACTCAAACTTGATGGCATGTTTAATTAACTTACTCAAACTTGATAGCATTCAAGTCCTTTACTTTAATTTACTACTGTTGGATATGTCCTTAACGTAAACCGTTGTTAATGTTAGGACTGCTGTAAACCAACTAATGATAAATCATAATAGGAATATGTTTGCTGCAATTCATTCCTGCTGCTGTCATTTATCGTTGTCATTACTGTTAGATTACTAGGGTGCTATCCTCTTACAAAGCATCCTGTAAACTAATGAACGACAAATCAGAAAATGAATACCTCTGTTGTTGCTTACTATTTGTTCTACCACATAATCTTTAAGCTTCCGATTTAATTGTCAAGCATGCTAATCACTTGTTATTAAACATGTTAAATTTATATTTATATATATCCTTAAATGTGTTCGATATCATTAAACGTGTTCGTTGTTTAGTTGTTAAATTGTCTAGCACGTTAAATCATATATCTATCTATCAAGTACGCTAGTTGTCGATTCAAATTTCCTTTCGAGCATGATATCCTAATTGTGTGAAATCTCCCATTTACTTATTATATGGATATTCTCTTTAAATTTCCGTCGTTCACTTTCCATAAGTGTTTTAAGTGTCCTCATGCATCATGTTAATAGGAACAACTAGGGAGTACCACCTTGGGGTGGTACTCACATGCATCGATGAGGGAAAATAATAATAAAAATTAAGGAAAAGTAGAAAAGTAGAAAAAGGGAATTGGGAGTGGATGGGTAGCGGGTATAGTCTGTAAACTAGGCGTAGCCCCTCCCTAATAGAGTACGAGAGTTCTAGTTTACTAGGAAGAAAAAAGAAAGGCTAGATTCGATCACTACACCATTGCACGAGAAAAACCTCCCAGTTCATGCTCGATGTATGAACAAAAAAAGGGACAAACGAACAAATGTAATAAAAGCTTGGGATGGGTGGCCCTAATTCCATAATAGACTAAAAGAGAGGCATAACATAAGCATAAAACCCTATTTCCTTCACTGGGCCATTGGCTCACGTCCTTACTTGTGGTGTAGGTAACGAAATGGTAATACCAGGGGCAAAGGAGGAGGCCCTCCGTGGAGCCTACGGATTATCCGGTGGAGACAAGGTCGGAGTAGAATGATGGTTCAAAGAAAGAAGAAGAACATTTTGTAAGGGTTGAACCGTAAACATGTTTTGTAAAGAATCTAACTATGGCTTTAACTCGTATGTTTCGAACTTGTGGCCGATTAACCCTAAACTTAACAATGGTTGATTTAGACCTTCCATCTAAAATTCTATTTTAATTAAATGGTTTTCAAATATGTTCCCGCTAGTTAATATCGTTTTTGCTAGACTTTCCAAAATAAATGAAGGATTTAAATCTTTTATGATTTAAACAAGTTTGAGAAAACGTAGTAACGATCGGGATTTAAGAAGGGCACTCTAATCAAAGCGGTTTTAAATAAAGGTTTCGACGAAGGTAAAGTTTTATTAAATTTTAACTCGCTATCCCTTAAAATTAAATGGAAGGATAGAAATCCGGGTCGTTACATGGAGAGTTAGAGGATCATGACATTTTAAGAGGAAAAGTTCCTCTTCTCTGCAACATTCCTTGACAAATACTTCATCTTCTTCCAGAATAAGTGTTGAGGGAACATCCTTGTCAATGAGGTTTTCTGAGTCATAGAATCCCTCTTCAGATAAATCTTCTTTCATGCCTTGAGAGTCTATCTGTAATTATGAACTTAATTTTAGTAATGGATCGGCATGCAAAAAATCAATCTCAGAGACTAATGCTTCTTCTCTCTCTTTGGTGGCAACTAAGGAGATATTTTTACATTCCTTTTCCACAATCTTCTCCTCTGTCCTGTCGGATTCTTCTACAACCTCAATATGACTCTCAGCTTGAAAGGTAAAAGAATATTCAGGTTTTCGCTTCCTCGCCAAAATATCACTCATGTTGTCAATTATTTGAATGGCATTACTGAAAATGGCCTTCAACTCCTTGCGTTTGGATCGTTGGCTCTTGGAAAGTCTCTTTAAATACCTAGTTGGTGTTGGTGGGGATGGAGAAAATTTTCTCCTTAAGAATTTCTTCATCGAATGCCATGTGTTGATGTTTTCTCTTCCATCTATCCTTCGTTCATTTATCAAGTCGTTCCACACAAAATAAGTTTTTCATTTAAATCTTAAAGAAATAAGTTTTATCATGGTCATCTCAGAAAAATAAGAGCTTTGAACGATTTCTTTGATTTGTGCTTTCCAATCCAAGTAATCTTCTTCATATTTCGACCCGCTAAAAATTGGGATAGCTGATTGTAAATTTTCCTTGTTCATAATGACTCCTTTTGTATTCATTTTCAGAAAATCAAAATGCACAAAATATAGAGTATAAGCTGGGCAAACCTGGTACGATCAGAACTAGATTAACCCGTGTTTGGCTCTGATACCAAATGATGCCTCCATTGAAGCGTTCATGAATAAATGAAGCATTGGCAGAAGCTTACTCAGAGGTTGGAGTGAAAACAAGGAAGGCTTATGCGTTGGGAGGAAGGACGGATGCCCTTAGAAGAGAGTGCATGCTCAAAATTGGGGGCAATGGATGTCCCTTGAGGGATAACGGACGTCCCTTGGGTAATATCGGACGTCCCTTGGGGAATAACAATTATCCCTTGTGTTGAAGCGTCATCGTTTTGAGCAAGCAGATGGCTATTGCTTAAAATGGGGAAGAACAGACGTCCCTCTTAGAGGAACGGACGTCCGAAATAGGAAATAGAAGATAGTATTAAAAGAAAGAGCAAGATGGGCGTCCCTTTTAAAGCACGGATGCCCTTTAACAGTGGATGACATAAAGTTGTTAAAATTGAAGGCATGATGGACATCCCTTTTAGAAGACTGGACCTCCTTCAAGGCAAAAGAGTTTACGGACGATTAATAGGAGTGGATGCCGCTGGGAGGACGGACGTCCCTTGGCGGGAATGGGCGTCCCTTAACATAAATTGATGCTAAACTTAAAAGAACGGACGTCTCTTTGCTTGGCTAGACATCCTTGGCTAAGCAGGCCTGCCTGCGAGCAACGAAATGCCAAAGTAGGAATCTAAACGAGAAGTCTTTGGAATTCGATCCTTGGCAAGCAGAGATGACAGGAACGAAAACTTGAATTGCTCTAAAAGTAAAATATAATCCCCACAGCTGAAATGTTGAAGAAAGGCCGAAGCTAGGAAGCTGGAAATCATCTAAGTAAAATGCGACAGTTTGCTCCCGATAAAAAGAACTGAACCGAAATGTATAAACAGAAATTAACAAGTTGGTCCGAACAACACTATGGCAGTGTCTTTAACTTCAATGGCTGCTTGCAAGAAGACAGTACTTCAACTTGGATCTTTGAAAGTTCTCTACAACCTTTGTTGGTAAATCTTCTTCGATGGAACAAAGAAGGAAAGGAGTAGCAATAAGAGAAATCACCCACAACTTACAAGTTGATGATCTTAATTTTCGTACACACAAACTAATAGGATATTACTCATCGAGAAGAATGCGGCAGACTGGAGAAACTCCAAGGATGAACAAACGTTTGTTGTATTTGTTGTATTTGAGTTTATGTAAGAGAAATCGTCGTTTGGAGGTGAAAATGGAGGAAAACAACATGTTTTTGGCTAGAAAATTAGGTCGGAAACCTATTCTGGGTCAACCAAAAATGGCACTGGTTTTCTAGGGCAATCGACCGCCCCACAATTTATTGACCGCCCTAGTGCTGGTCGACCAGATTTCTGTTTCTGGTTGACCAGAAAATGGACAAATTGTCGTGAAATTGTTCCTGGTCAACTTGTACACTATTCCTGGTTGTCCATACTATACAGACACATATATATTTAAGTCGTTTACACGTCGGTTTGGGTGCCAAGTCCCAATATTGGACCCTTCAACCTACTCATTGAGAATCATGGGTCAGAATTCTTGCATTTTGATATGTTTGTAGGCTTCGACGACTTTAGGGACTATGAGATCCTTCCCGAGAAGACCATTGACTCGATTGGTAAAAAGGAACACTAAGAGGCAAGGATTTTATACCTAATTGTCTTGTCTTCGTTCCATTGTTTTATAAACTAATATTTTATGGATTGCTACATTAGCAAAATTGATGGGAACTGTTCTACAGAACATCATATTTTATAATACTTATGTACGAGAGTTTTATAAGTTTACTTTCGTGCATGATATTTTCATGGTATGTTGTGATATTTGATCTTGGGGTGGTGAATTGTCTTTATACTTTGGGCAGTCTCGATGCCAAAGTATCGCTATCCCTAGTACGTCTTTTGCTGCGTGGAGATGGTTGTTTGCACGCTATGTGAAAGGATGGTCATAGGGTGGTGATGACACGTCCCTTGGGTTTTGCTGCCTTAACATGATCAGAGTGTTCTATGTTACGAGTTTGTTGGCATGGAGCCTAGCTCGTTGGCAAACTCGAGTGATGATATAAGTTATGTTGGCACTAATCTTAGCTCATCGGCAAATCCCGGGTGACGAGCCGGGTCTACTAATTGTCATTGCTTTCTTTAAGACCCATGAGTTGTTGCCCGGAAACAGTAGCTACCTTTCTGTGTGTTTGATTGGAGGAGTCCCTGAGTAACCCTCCATTTTCACTAATGATGGTTTTTAGTGGAAAATTGATGAGAGTATTTTGTGTATAGCTATCTATGTATAGAACCATATTGTCCTCAATATGTCACCAGGGACTTTTGCGGCTAGTTTTCCTTGATGGATGAAAATGCTTTCAAATGTTTTTTAGAAACATGCTTAACTCCCTATGTAACATCCTAGTGATTGTTACAATTTAAAACTTGTGATTTTGAAGACTTTTTCTTTTTAAATTATAGCGGAAGACTTTTCATTTGAAAACTATCTCAGATAAGAAGTGTATAAATAAACTTCATTTCATGAAACCGTTTATTACTTAAAAAAACATGTCATAAATTAAAACTTTATAACTTAAAAGCATTTACTACAGCATAAGACTAGTATTTACAAAGCCAAAGGGGTTGAAACATATTTGCAAAAACCTTCTTAATAAAACAGTTACTATAATTAAGGTTCACTTTATTTACAAACATTATTATCAATCATTACGTTTCCTCTTTAATCTTTTAGCCAAACTTGCCACCAAGCCCGTAACATACAAATGCCTCATGCTATGCTGCTTCTATCCTTTATCCTATGCATACCATCATCATTGGATTTAACTATGAGCCTAACGCTCTGTAAAACAGTATAAAAATAAAAGTGCTAATGCAATGCTCTTTAAAACAAATATAGTTTTCAATGTTCATTATTCCATTATTCTTTATAAAACAGTGATGAACTAACTTATATTTTGGCGATGAACTTGTACTTAACTAGTGAATTTAAACTAGATCGGTAAACTTATATTTTAGCGGTGAACTTGTACCTAACTGGTGAACTTAAACTAGATCGGTGAACTTATATTCTAGATGTGAACTTGTACCTAAATGGTGAACTTATATTCTAGCAGTGAACTTGTACCTTACTAGTGAACTTAAACCAGATCGGTGAAAAAGGAGATAAAAGAGCCAAAGAGAGAAAAACCATAAATAAAGTGAGTGAAAAAGTCAATGAGGAAGAAAAGAAATTGGGGGATGAGAAAAGAAAAACCGAGAGAGAGAAGGAGAAAAAAATAGTGGGAGAGGAGGTAAAATCTGAGGGAGAAAAGGAAAGAAAAGGAATTGGAGTGTTTAAAAAGAGTGAGAAAATTAGAGAGTTGAATTTACTTTTATGCAAAAATATTTCTTTTACCTCCCATGAGCTAACTTTTTCCTTTCTAGTGGATGTTTTGACTTATTTTGTAGGATAATAAAGACATACATCGAAAGGAATTACCAAGGGACATAACACCACTAAAGAGGATTGAACTTCCATGGATTGAGTACAACAAGGTGTGTCCATATGTCATTCACAAAGGAAAGGACATTGTGGTTGCCAACCCATTATCAAAAAGTTTTGTTTTTACTCTTCAATCTAAGTTATTGAAATCTAAAATTATTAAAAATTTGCATGATAAAGACTTAGGTTTTGGGAGATTATGGATAGTTTGTAAAAAGAATGCATGTGTCAATTATTTTGGGAGATTTTGGTTTGCTTGTGAAAGCTTTACAAGTTTAGGTTTTTATAGTCATAAAATAATTGCATGTGTGGGATTTGATGGAAAATTTTGGAATGTTTGTGGAAAAGTTGCATGCATAGATTTTCATGGAAAATTTTGGATTATTTGTGACCCAAATGCATGTGTCAATTTTTATGGTCATCAAGGATTATTATCCAAGAAAAATATATGGTTTGTTCTTAAGTTTTATCTTTATGATTTGAAAAATGGTATCTTTGGAGCATGTGCCAATTATGTGACCTATATGAAAGTAGGTATTTTTAAGAACTTAGATGAGCATAAAATTCAAATTTGGATATAGATTAGTTGGTATTTTTATGAAGATGGAGTATGCATGATTGTTAGGATTGATTTGAAAAATAGATATTATCAAAGTCGTTTTAAAAGAGGTGATAATTGGAAAATTGTGTTTGGAATTAAACATGGATTTTATGGATGGTTGATTTTTCGCTATGAAGTATTCAAAGATTTTAGTACTTTTATGAGAATGATGAATCATGGGTTTAAATATTTTTTTGAAAAATTTGCTATTATATGTATTGATGGTAGTTTGGATTATGGAAAATATGTGGAAATACATGTTGAACAATTGAATTTAGTTTTCTTGGTTTTAAAAGTGAATCGAATATATGAGGACTTGAAGAAGTGTTTTCCACATGATGAGTTTATATATAATAAGATTGTTCATTCAATCATATCTTATTCATCATTTGAAATTAATTGTGGATTTACTCTATTAATTCCATTAGACTTTTTACTTTTACCTACTAACGAGTTTGCTAATCTTGATGGAAACAAAAATATCAAAGTTGTTAGGAATTTACATGTAAAGGTGAGGAATTTACGAGTGAGACTTATCATATTCAAGCCCAGAAATTGCGTATGGGTTCACGTGAAGAAAGAAGGATTTTCCATTCAACGAAAGCACAAGTTGCATCAAAGAGGAGATGTTTTCTTCCAAGCCATAGATCACATCAATGACAACACTTATAACATTTTGTTACGAAGCAAATATGGTAATAAAAGTGTTTCTTTTAATACTATTACTTATCTTTGTATTAAAACGAATGATGGAACAGCAGTAACGATAGTGAAAAGAACAGCGGAAATGACGAAAACTAAACAACAACAGTCATGCTCTTCAATATTTGTAATATCAGCATCAATAAATAAATCATAACGACGAACACATGCTGTATAACTATACATTTGACAATCAACAGACTACCCAACGTTTAGAACCTAACATATATTCCCCAAGATAATGGAGCAGCAGGAAATAAGGTAAACCAAGAGATTTTAGGGTTAGTAGAGCATCTCTTTCCTTTTTCACAGAGTAGATGAACATAAACATATGGCTATAATATAAGTCATCCATTTCTTCCATTAACATTCACATTTCAGCTTTCTTTATTATTCTCATTCAGCCACTATTCTTATCCATTTTTTAGCAACGTATATAGACAGTATTGACAAGTTAAGCTACTACAAAGTTAAGAATAAATGCAGTAAGGAATATTGTAAGAGAAAGCAACAGAGTTCATCCAAGAAATCTCACAGATTCTAGCTACCATAATCAAGGCAATCCACACAACGCACCCACATGTTTTACTTGGGTGTAGGGCCTCCACTTGGCCAAGACAACCCATCCCTTACCTCAACAAATGAGAATGTTATGAACAGTAGCTCCCCCTCCTCTTGGCTCCCACTTCCAACAGCGACCCTTTCAGCAAGGTAACGAAGAACCCTCCAGGAGGAAGAAGGGAAAACTGGAGAAATAGGCTACCTTGGGGGACAAATCCTACTATGGCAAAGGAGGGAGCAAAAGACCAAGCTCTGCAGGTAGGGATCGTGGGTGTGAGGGTCGTCGTGTAGCATTTCTATTGGTTCCCTGTTGTTTTCCCTCTAATTTTAAACTAGTTTTGTCGCTGATCTGCGTTCATTCGGAAGGATGAGGATGACTTACTCCAGTCCGCAGTCGTCCGAAAGACAAATTTTCATAGGCAAACTCTGAGTCTTCGGATGGAAAACTCCGAATGTGTCCAAGAATTGTACAGATTCAATTCAGATGCTTCTCTATCTCGTCCGCCGGCGTTCACACTCGTCCTAAAGTCTCCAGAGTTAAACAGATTCAATGCGAATGTGTCCTGTCTCATCTACATCGTCTGCATGTGTCGTCCGAATGTGGCCAAACATACACAGATTCGATGTAGACGCATCCTGTCTCGTCCGTGTCAAGTGTCCCAAACTCCTCAGTACAGTGAGCTAGGACGCCGGATTGCATCCCAAGTTGTCCCTAAGGCCTGGGCGATGTTCCATGTGTTTTGGGGATGACACTTCTCGTCCGCAAAGGCATCCGTGTGCGTCCTAACGGTTCAACAGTCCAATTCCTTTGCGTTTTTCACCAAGTTTTTATCCGAATTGATTTCTTCACAAAATTACAAGTCATAATTTAACATGTATAGAGACAATATAAATAAGTGTATTACGCCAATTCTTTCCTCCAAATTTTGATTACATCGTTTAACGGAAAAGTTAGGATCGGGTTGTTATACATTCTCCCCAACAGAGATGTTGACATCCTCGTCAACTTGTCTTCAGCTTGAATTCTTTAATCTTCTTTGTGGCATTTTTCAACTTGTCTTTTTTCTCCCATGTGACTTCATCGTATCCAATTCTTTCCCATTTGACCAGGTACTCCGTGTGTAGGCGGTGGCCTGTCTTGACGCTCCGATCTGCTAGAATTTCTTTGACTTTCTTTTTCTTCCGGTAGTTAAGGGCGATGTCTGGTCTTCATCGTCTGGATGGTATGGCTTCAAGTTGCTAATATGGATTACCGAGTAGATTTTAAGCCACACAGATAAATTAACTCTATAAGATGCCCACCCGATCTTTTCAATGACTTGGAGTGGACCTTCGTATTTTTGGACAAGTCGCTTGTCTCTCTTACCTCTTAACCAGAGTTGTTCGGCAATAACTTTACCAACACCAGGTCTCAAGCTTTGAACTCCACTGGTCGCCGCTTTCGATCTGCCCACTTTTTCATGTGCTTGGAGGCTCGTTCCAGATACGCTTGAGCTATTTCATTATTTTATCTACATTCTTTGGAGAAGTTGTACGCCTTTGGAGACTTCCCAAAGTATGGTTGGTCGAGTGTGTGGGGCATCGTTGGTTGCCTTGTGGAAACTATCTTAAATGGGCTCAATCCGGTTGAAAAACTCTTCTAGCAGTTGAAACAGAATTGGGCCACATCCAGGAGACTCGGCCAATTCTTCTGGTTGGTTATTGATAAAATGTCGCCAGTATTCCTCAAGTAAGCTATTGAAGTGTTCTATTTGTCCAAGGTTTGAGGGTGCAATTGGAAGAGACATTCATACTTGATCTCCCAACAACTTGAACAATTCCACCGAAAAGGATCCGATGAATCTCATGTCTCTATCACTGATGAGGCTTAAGGGTATACCCCATAATTTGACAACATCTTTGAAGAAGAGTTGTACCGTTGTTTCAGCAGACAATACTTTGGGGCAGTACTAAAAGTTGCATATTTGAAAAAGCAGTCGATGATCACCAAGACTGCTTCAAAGTCGCTTGTTGATGGCAAATTAGAGATGAAGTCTAGAGATATGCTTTCCCAAGGTTTTTTTGGCATCGGTAATGGTTCTAGCAAACCCGCCACTTTGTCTCTTTCCACCTTGTCTTGCTGACATACCAAACAGCTCTTGGTATATTGCATCACGTTGTCTTTCATGTGAGGCCAATAATATCCCCTCTTTAATAGGGCATAAGTTCTTTGCCATCCAACATGACCAGCCCACAAGGTATCGTGGAGTTCCCTCAATAGGGTTTGATGTAGGTCATTACTCCGGGGCACATAAAGACGGTTTCCCTTGGTTAACAACAAGTCTTCCTCGATCCAGAATTGTTGGGTTTTCTTTTCCTTTACTAATTGCATGAAGGCCCGAGCAGCAGGGTCGTCTTGTAGACAATCTCGAATGCGATCTCTCATAGACCCAGTAATTCTGCTCGTTTGAAGTTGGAACAAATAGCAAAGACTAGCACACTCTGCTTTTCGATTGAGGGCATTAGCTACTCGGTTTGATTGGCCCGACTTGTGCTCAAAATGAAAATCAAATTCTGAGATAAGTTTGTACCACCACACTTGTTTGAAGGTCAGCTTTGGTTGTTCAAAGAAATGACAGATTGCGCTGTTGTCGGTCTTTACTATAAACTTTAATCCAAGCAGGTACTGTCACCATACATGAAGGTAGTGTACTACAACTAACATTTCTTTATCTGACGCTATGTACCTTCTTTCAGCTTCTTTTAGCTTGTGGCTTTCATAAGCAACAGGATGGCCATTTTGTAGTAAGACTCCCCTGAGTGCGATGTCAGATGCATCAGTTTCGACTTCAAATGACAAAGTCACATCTGCTAGAGCCAAAATTGGATGTTGAATCATAGCTTCTTTTAAATTAGCAAAGGCCATTTGGCATTCTTGGTTCCACTCCCAGAGGACTCCTTTCTTTAACAGTTCGGTGAGCGGTGCTGCTCTCTTGGAAAATCCTTCCACAAACTGCCTATAATAATTTGCGAAACCAAGAAAAGAATGAAACTCTGTAACTGAAGTGGGGTTTCTCCATTCTTGGATTGCCTTGATCTTGTCAACGTCCATGCGAAGCTGTCCTGGTTCAATAATGTGGCCAAAGAACCCAATACTTTTCTGAGCGAAGGAGCACTTTTCCTTCTTTACATATAATTGATTCTGTCTCAGCTTCTCGAAGACTAGACGAAGATGAACTTGATGTTCTTCAATGCTCTCGCTGTAGACCACGATGTCGTCCAAGTATACCACCACAAATTTGTCAAGGAATTCATGGAATACTTGGTTCATTAGAGTACTAAAAGTCGCGGCAGCATTTGTTAGTCCAAAGGGCATCACCAAGAATTCAAAAGCTCCATATCTGGTCACACAAGTCATCTTTTACCTTCGCCTTCTGCAATCCTAACTTGATAATAACCTGAGCGCAAGTCGAGCTTTGTGAGATATTTGGCCTTGTATAGTTGATCAAAAAGATCTGTGATGAGTGGGATGAGATACTTGTTCCGAACAGTGACTTTGTTTATGGCCCGATAGTCAATACACAACCGTAAGCCAACATCTTTCTTCTTTTGGAACAACACAGGTGCTCCAAAGGGTGCCTTTGCTGGTCTGATGAACCCTGCTTCAAGTAGTTCATCTAAGTGCTCCCTCAAGTTCTGGTGGAGCCATTCTGTAAGGCACTCTTGCCAGATGTTTAGTTCCTGGGGTCAATTCTATTTGATGATCAATGTCTCTGCGCGGGGGTAATGTTTTTTGCAAGCATTGTGGCATAGTACTCTTGTACTCTTCAAGAACTTCCATGATTTCAGATGGCACTATTTCTTCTTTGCCTTCATCCATGATCGAAGGGACAAGGATATATGTGGGTTCTCGATTCTTCAATCCTTTTTTGAATTGCATTGCATAGATCATCTTTATAGCACTTGGTTGCTTGAGAATAGCAGGATCTACTGTTGGGTTGTTCCCGATAATTACCATGCACTTAGCCGATGGGATGGGGATGACTTTGTGTTCCATCAAGAATTCCATCCCTAATATAGTATCAAAATCATCCATTTGTGCCACAATGAAGTCAATTGGTCCCGTCCACGTGTTGAGTTTTAGCTGAGCTCTTTTTACCACTCCAACTACTGGCATTGCTTTTGCATTCACAATTTTCATCTTGCCAGCATTCTTTTCCAGCTTTAGGCTTAAACGGTGAGCTTCCTTTTCTGTGATAAACTTATGTATGGCTCCCGAGTCAATCATAGTGCTTTTAGCAGCCCTATTATTGACAAGCCTTTCTACCTACATGAGGCCTTTATCTGGGATCCTTTTCAACTCTGCCATCTGTTGTTGAATTGCTGATAAGAAGGTCATTGTTTCTACTTCAGCCACTTCCACAGGTTCTTTTTCGACTACCCCTTCAGCTGGGTTGTGTTTATGGATCGAGGCTTGTAATGCTATTAATGCTGACCTATGAGGGCATTCTGCAACTCGATCCGGTCCCTTGCATAAGAAGTAGGACACAGGTCTATTCGGTGGTCGTTGATTACTAGCCCCTTTCCATGGCTCTTAGCTTTCTCTTGGGACAAATGACTTTCTTTCAGTAGTACCTGTAGTCAGTTTTTGGCCTCTTGTATTGCTTGAATTGCTCGGAGTGTTCTTCTTTTAGCCAGGATTTTCATTGGTATAATCGAATAGTCTTTCAGCTACAGCGAAAGCACTCAAGAGGGTCTGTACTCTCTATTCATATAACTTTGTTCTGGCTCAAGGTTTCAGTCCTTCAATGAAGGTGAAGATCTTGTCTTTTTCTAACATGTGTCAAATATTCAACATGAGGCCTGAGAACGTCTTAACGTATTCGCGAATGTTGCTAGTCTATTTCAGTTCTCGTAATGATCGGCATGCATTGAACTCAACATTTTTGGGAAAGAACTAATCCTTCAATTGCTTTTTAAGTTTTTCCTAAGTATCAATGACACAATCACCAATTGCAAATGTCATTATATTTTGACCTCCACCAAAGTTTTATATCTTCAGTAAGATGCATTGTGGCCAAGGTCACCTTTGACTCTTCATCAGTTTTAGCTGCTTTGAAATATTGTTCCATATCAAAGATGAAATTTTCAATTTCCTTGGCATCGCAGGCTCCCCCAAAGGATTTTGGCTCGGGGATTTTCACCTGACTACGATGAACCGAGCTTGAAGCTTGTTCTTGGTTTCCCATAACTCTCATAGTGACATTCAATTCGATGTTCATTTCGGCAATCTCAGCTTTGAGGGATTCGAACATCACTTTGAAGTCTTTCGTCGAGACAGTTAGGGTGCTGGATAGTTGAGTATGAGCATTGTCGATCTCTTCGACACGCTCCAAGACCCCAACCATAGCATTCGTGCAACTTTCTCCACTATCTACCCCTTTTCCCTTTTCTCTTCAAGACTCAAGGTTCTCCACTCGATCTAGCAGCTCTTGGATAGGGATGGAGTTTATCCGGTTGTGGATAGCAGCTATCTCATTATGAAATTCAGCCATTTCCTTCATTCGTTCCTCCAGGAAACAAACACTATCAGGCATCTCTAGGAGGTACTTTACCTCCTCTTCCAACTCGATTAGCCGTTCGAGTTGGTCCATTGACGAGCTCTCTTTCTCCGATGAATTCTTTTTCGGCATGGTTTCCTGCGATTTGAGCCAACCTGGCTCTGACACCAACTGTCACAATCCTACTTTCGAGAGACTTTAAGATGGATCGTACGACACCCCTTGTTAGGGGGAACAACAAGTCAGCCTAAGAAGTATGGCAAGGACACCAATTGTCCATGATGTTAGAACGAGCTTTATGTCTAACGAGCGAGCAGTAAGCGACCGAGATTAATTGAAAGAGCGTCATTGAGCATAGTGAGTATAGTTTAAATGTAAAAAGCCTTATCATTGATTGTCACAAATTACATTAGGTGGGGGGGTCTATGTGCAGTCATGCCTCTCTCCCTAAAGAGCGATCCGCACCATCTCCACTATGGCAAGAATGAACATGCTATGTTGGTGAGGAGTCACTTGCCAAAAATAGAAATTAAAAAAAAATACAAGGGATTTGCCATAAATGGAAAGCAATATAACTTAACAGCATGGGCGGCCATGGAAAACACGTCCTGGACAAGCCCGAATTCTTACACCAAGCAAAGCAAGCTTCCTCGCCTTACCCCTGGTTTGATATGTACAAACTACAATCTTAGTTAAATGAACTTTGCGTTGTTCAAAAAACATATTTTTAAATAATAAGATTCGATGTTTTGTTTCTATTACTCTACTTGAAAGAATAAAAATATTACTTTAGTCAAAAGTGTGACAGGTTTTAAAATGTTACAAGTATTTTGTTAAGCAATTAATCCTTGATGGTCTTTGTTTGAGATATAATAAGGACAATAATACATTCGTTACAAAATAATTAAAATAATTCAAAAATAATAAAAAGTAAATTAACGTAATTTAAGTTGTGCGTGTTATAGTGAGGATTAAATTAATTTGATACATTCCATGATAGTAATAAGTTTAAAAAATATATGAAATGTCATAGAAAGCAGGGAAAAGGTGCCACGTAGGAATCCTACGTGCCATGAAGATGGAGTAAAATTAGAGCTAGTAGGGCCCGCATGATAAGCATTGTGTTTCCAGCAAAGAGTTAATAGGCCTGGTAAGTGGGCCAGTCGATTGTTAAGTGGCTTCTTCATTTCACCCGGCCCACGCACGCCTGGATATCTTTGTAGGCAAGGCACACTTGAGCGGCCTCGTAAAGGGCAGTCAAAGATTTTGCTTATACATTAGAAAGAGAAAATGACAAATCAACTAGCGTGGTTTGTGATTAATGATAAGTCAACCATTATGGGATATTTTCTAACAAGTTAACCACTAACGTATGGGAAAATGACAAATCTAATATCGCTGTCTGTTCGCCATTAAGAAGCTGACGGGGCACCGTGGCAGTTCGTAGACAACATGTCGCGGCGCCGTGGGTTGTGAAGAAAATAAGACAAAATTTGGCCCGGACGCCGCCGCGTCCCAATTTTAAATCAGCGGTATACATAACTGCGAAAAGGCTAGGGTTTGCCAGTTTCACCCATTGTCACCGCGAACAAACACTGAATCCTCTCAGCGAACCATTTTCACCGCGAACAAACACCGAAAACTCTCGGGCGATCAGAATGTATTCCCGAACAAAGAAATTGGCGTTCAACCGTCGGAAGGGGACGGTGGAAGCTGTGCAACCCGCAGCGGTGGAACACGAAGACACCACTGACGTTGGAGAAAACGTGGCACAGTCGCAATGGCAAGCTGAACCCAAGCTTGAACAACAACAAGGAGAAGCTGGAGGGTCAATTTTCCGGTTGGAAGCCGTGACAGCAGGGGTAATGATATGCCGCTAGATCCCTTGACTAGATTGAGAGCCCGGGAGATTTCTAACTTGTTTGCTCATTTTGCAGTGGATCAATTCTATGCTAATCTTGGAGGAGAACCAACATTTGAAGACATGGAGAAGCCCTTCAATTTATTGGTTTGGACACATAGAGGAGACACCTCAAGTGAAGTCCCTCTCGGCCCTCAAGAAAAACACTCCCACTAAGACCGTGAGTTCAATCTTTTTTTTGGTATAATTTATGCTGATGTTTTTCGAGAATATCATGCTGGTGTTTTGAAGATTTGCATGGTTAAAGAAAAGAAACTTATTGCATGAGAAATGAAGTGAAGATATGGACCACTCAAGCTAGACATAATCGGCCATTCACAATGCCCTAGCCGAGTGGCACATTACCATTTTTTTTGTCATTTGTTTTCTTTTTCTTTTTTCCCTTATTTTGTAACCCTACGTTGCACTATAAATATTACATTTCAAGCTGCTGAGCAGCTAGTGAACATTTGCTAAAGAAAACCCTAGTTTTTGAAGAGAAACTCTTCAGCTCTTTGTTGAGGAACAATCGGCCAAGCTTCTTGGAGAGATCCGAGTGAGTGAGCCACCATTTGTTCAATCCTTGTTCGTTTTGGTTGAAGATCTGACAGGTTCCAAGAAATATTTGGAAACCTTAATGGAAATCTGCTCCAACAAACAACAATAACCGACCAGCAATAATCAAACAGTTAGAACTCCAATTCTGTAACTGATCTAGAGCTGTAGTTTGGAGGGTATAAACTAAATATAGAGATGAAGATTGTGTCAAAATCCCAGGCCAAAAGTCATTCTAGAGTCGAAGATCTATCCGATTCAAAATTCCGAGAAAAACTGTTCCAAACAGACAGATTTTACAGTTCCGAATTAAAATACTATAACTTGAGCTACCAGTAACAAATAAGGATCAAATCAACGAGGTTAGATTTCTGACTTAATTCTGGAAAATTCATTAGAAGGCCTCGAATAGAGACGCTTACAATAAGGGGTCCAAACAGGGGCTACAATCAGCAAGAAATTCAGTTAACAAAAATTCACAGATTCTGCAGCTCACAAGGTTCCGAAAATGTCACTTTCATTCATAAAACTTTCAAAGAAACTTTGCAGTAACTAACATATTTCAACCCTCCATTTCATAAACAATCCAACCAGTAAAAAGGAAACTTAAGAGTAACACCAAAATAAGTAGGAAAACGCAAAGGAGTTGTAGCACCTCCTAAAGTGAGAGTGCGTTTCTTTGGTTGGCCGAAACCAACTATCTCCAATGGGGGATAGTTCTCTTACCTCCACACCACAATCACACCTTGAAAAGGAAGATTGGAAGAGGCAATAACCCAAGGTAGCAAGGATGAGAAACTTCAAGAGGACCCTTGCAATGGGATGGAGGAATCGGCGCTAGGAGGGGAAGCTTGGCCGCGGCAAGGAGGAGTCTTCACTCTTCAATTTTCTATTCTTCAAAAAACTGGTCTTTCATCAGCAACAAGGGGTATTAAACCCTAGGGTTTACAAAATAGGTCAAAGACCAAAATACCCTAGCAGAAAATTACTAAAATAACCCTAAATAATAAAACATAAACAACAAGTCCGAGTTTGGGAAATTAGTCTCTGTAAAAGAAATATTTGACATAGCAAAAGATAACCAAATATAACGTCCAATAGCTTGTTGGAAAGCTATGGATGTTGGCTACATTTGGTATGAAGAACCAAAATGGAATAGAAGTCGTCTTAATGGTCCAAATCGCCCTTGAATAGCCGAGGGTCAGATTTTAGGCGGAATTGGAAAACCCACAATTTCCTCCAAAAGAATTCAAGATCTCCATTAGTCCAAATGCCCACTCCTCCTTGTTTATTTGGATTCAAAAACCTACAAAATAAATAAAAAGTTAGAAAATAAAGGAGCCCTTGGCTCGGGCTCAAGTGACGGGTCCTCGGGGCACATCAAGATCTTACTATCCCTCCTTGCCCTTCTCCCTCTAAGGTAGTAGTTCTAGAGAGTAAGTGAGGTAAAACGCACATCTCAACCCAGTTGGAGACACTCCTTGTGGAGTTCAATCAAAACAAAGGTGCAGATCGATTCACCTTTGACTCCTCCTGAATTTGTCTTGCATTTTTATCCATCATTCCTAGCACCAAAGCCACTAAAACCACCACCAAAATCACCCCATATTCATCAGATTTCCAAGGAAAGAATAATCATCAAAAAAGGAGTTCGGGTCCAGAAGTTACATACCTTTCTTTGCTGAAGACTCAATCTGCCGATTCCCACCGACCTACGAGCAGCTTTCGTGCGAGATCTCGAGTTACATACAAGATTTTGAGCTCAATTTTGGAGGAGACAAACTAGACATATGTGAGAGTGAGGTATCCAAAAACCAGCTTCATTGGAGCTCTGCAGAAGATGTTGGATCATCGCTAATCTGAAGCAGCTGTTGGAAAGTAGCAGCTGACACCTCCTACTTGCTTGTAGTTTGTCAATTTTATTGATCTGAATTTTTGATCCCTCTTTTGGAGGCATGTCAGCGTGGTATCAGAGCTTAATTGATCTTTGTTTGGTTACATTTTGGTGATAATTTACTTGGTATTATGATGACTAGAAGTGGAGCTCAACAACACCAAAACCAGGAAGCTTCAACTAGTCAACCAGTTACTCCTCAACCACCACCTATTGGTGAACCATCTTTGCAGCAGCAAATGGATTCTTTTAAGGAAAAGATAAGGTTGATGTTACAACAATTTACATTGGCACAAAGGCCCCAACCAAATGCTGACTGACAACAATACCACCATCAAACCGCAAGGAGAAGAAATGTGGGTGCTAGGAGACCCCATTTTGATAATGAAGATTTTGATGATGATGAATCTGATTTTAATCTAAGGATTTCCACCAAAGATGAGTTGAAAAATGTCAAAGTGTCCATTCCCCCTTTCAAAGGGTCCAGCCAAGGTGATGAATTCATGGAATGGATTGAAAAGGTGGAAAAGATTTTTGGGTGCTATGATTATTCCGATGGAGCAAAAATTCAACTTGTGGCACTTGAACTTAATGGTTATGCTCACTTGTGGTGGGAGAACCTTAAAGCTCAGCAGAGGAGAGATGACATGGATGAAGTTGATACATGGAGGGAAATGAAAAATTTCATGAAAAAGAAATTTGTGCCACTACATTACTAACAATAGTTGCTTTATCAAGTGGAAAGTTTGAGACAAGGGTCATCGATGGTTGAGGAGTATTTGGCAGAGTTTGAAACTTTAAGACTCGATGTGGACTTGAAGAACCAGAGGATCAAGTCATAGCAAGGTTCATTAAAGGTCTCCACCGTGCTATAGGAGACATTGTTGAGTTGCAACCACTTGACACCATGGAGGGTGTTATACAAATGGCCGTGAAGGTGGAGCGGCAAAGGTTGAGAAAGGGAAAGGAGGTTTATACCAAGTTCACCCCTCAAAGAAAGTTTACCTATCCTTAGCCCCAAACCAATGAGAATGAGAAGACAACAAACTTCAAGGGGGCAAATAACAAGGGAATTACCATCAAAACCGTGGAGGACAAGAAAATTGTAGATGGAGTTCCAAAGCCGAGAGCAAGGGACATCCAATGCTTCAAGTGTCTCGGACATGGCCACATTGCCTCTCAATTCCCTAATAAACGAGTTATGATCTTTAGGGAGGCCACAAATGAGTTAATTAGTGAGGATGAAGATGAAGCATCCACCACCCTTGAAGAGGGAGAAGAAGAAGTTGATATGGCCGAGAGATGTTTGGCACAAGAAGGGCATTTGTTGATGGTCATTCAGAAATCTCTAGTTGCTCACACCCGTGGAGACAATGAACAAAGGGAGAATATCTTTTTTAGTAGATACCTAATCAGAGACAAAGTGTGCTCACTCATCATTGATGGAGGGAGTTGCACAAATGTGGCATCTCAAGAGCTTGTGGACAAGTTGAAGTTGGAGACCACCATGCACCCGAATCCATACCAATTGAGTTGGTTGAATGACCGAGGAGTGTTGAAGGTCTCCAAGCAAGTAAAGATTGATTTTGCTATTGGGGGCTATGAAGATCAAGCCCTATTTGATGTAGTACCAATGAGTGCAAGCCATATCTTATTGGGGAGACCATGGCAATCCGATCGGAGAGCAATGCATGATGGTTACACAAATGAGTACTCACTCAAGCACCAAGGTAAGAATTTCATTTTAATGCCTCTTAGTCTGAAGCAATTAGCCAAAGATGAGGAAGCTAAGAGGGAGCAAAAGTCCAAAACTAACTTGTTTTTGTCTAAAAATGAGTTGAGGAAGAGTCTTTGTGAAGGAGGGCCGATTGTCCTCATTTTGTTCAAAGAAAGAATGGAGGAGCTAGGAGTGGTTCCTATGGAAGTTGCACACCTCCTTAAAGCTTTTCAAGATGTTTTCCCCGAGGAGTTACCTCAAGGACTTCCACCCTTTCAAGGGATTGAGCATAGAGTTATCTAGAGCCAGGAGTAGTTCTTCCAAACCGTCCCGCTTATAGACTAAACCCAGAGGAGGCCAAAGAACTTCAAAAACAGGTTCAAGAACTTCTAGAGAAAGGGTACATCCGTGAATCAATGAGTCCTTGTGCCGTTCCTAGTTTGTTGGTGCCTAAGAAAGATGGCAATATGAGAATGTGCATTGATAGTAGGGCTATAAATTAGATTACTATTAAGTATCGGTTTCCGATACCGAGATTGGAAGACATGCTTGATGAACTTAGTGGGGTGGCTATTTTCTCCAAAGTTGATTTGAAGAGTGGTTATCACCAAATCCGAATGCAAGAAGGTGATGAATGGAAGACGGCTTTCAAGACTAGGCATGGTCTTTTTGAATGGTTAGTGATGCCTTTCGGTTTAACAAATGCTCCTAGTACTTGCATGAGGTTAATGAACCATGTGTTGAAGGAGTTTTTGGGAAAATTTATTGTGGTTTACTTTGATGACATTCTTCTGTATAGCTTGAATTTGACTTTTCATGTGGAGCATCTAAGATTGCTATTTGAAACCTTGAGAAACGAGAAACTATTTGGGAATCTTAAAAAGTGTTCTTTTGCTCAAGAAAGAGTGCATTTCTTAGGATTCATACTTTCAAAAGATGGCATGGAGGTGGATGAAGACAAGGTGGTGGCCATTAAGGAGTGGCCGATTCCAAGGAGCATTTCGGATGTGATGAGTTGTCATGGATTAACCTCTTTCTATAGGAGGTTCATTCAAAACTTTAGCACCCTCATGGCTCCCATGACTAATTGTATAAAGAAAGGGAGAGAATTCCAATGGAGTGAAGCATGTCAAAGAAGTTTTGAAGACATCAAGCAAACATTGTGCCAAGCTCCCATCCTTCGACTATCCGATTTCAATAAGGTGTTTGAATTGGAATGTGATCTTTGGGATTAGGGATTGGTGCAAGAAGACAAGCCAATTGCCTTCTTTAGTGAAAAGTTGAAAGATGTCACACTCAACTACTCAACCTATGACAAGGAGTTCTATGCGGTTATCCGAGCATTGGAGGTATGGAAACATTATTTACTTCCTAAAGAGTTTGTTATTCACTCAGACCAGCAAGCTTTGAGGCACCTCAAGAGTCAAAACAAGTTGAATAGAAGACATGCAAAGTGGCTTGAGTTTCTTGAACGGTTCCCTACATCATTAAGTACAAGAAAGGAGAGACCAATGTTGTTGCCGATGCACTTTCTAGGAGGTGCAACCTTCTAAAAATATTGAATACAAGAATAATGGGATTTGAATGGATCAAAGGTGCATATCTGAAAGATGAAGACTTCAAGGAGATCTACCAAAATTTATCTCAAGGCAGGACCGAGGGCACTTACCATCTCATGGATGGATATCTTTGTAAATGTAGCCAAATTTGTGTGCCGAGGGGGAGCCTTTGAGAGTCTTTGATAAAAGAAGCTCATGAGGGAGGTTTAGCATGTCACTTTGGTGAAAAGAAGACATTAGAGGATGTGAAGGAGCATTTCTTTTGGCCACACCTTCAAAGAGATGTTCACAAAGTGGTGGAGAAATGCATTACTTGCAAGAAGTCCAAGAGCCGATTACTACCCCAAGGACTTTATATGCCATTACCGATTCCAAGCCATCCGTGGATTGAGGTGAGCATGGATTTTATTTTGGGGTTGCCACGCACTAGTAGATCCAAAGATTCAATTTTTGTGGTTGTGGATAGATTTTCAAAGATGGTACATTTCATACCTTGTTCCAAAGTTGATGACTCAAGCCATATTGCCGATTTGTTCTTCTGAGAAGTGGTGAGACTTCATGGTATTCCCCAATCTATTGTGTCGGATCGGGATAGCAAATTCCTTAGTGCTTTTTGGGGAAGTTTATGGAGGAAGATTGACACTAAGCTCCTTTTTAGCACTTCCTTCCATCCCATATGGATGGCCAGACGGAAGTTGTTAATAGACTCTCGGAACATTATTAAGGAGCATCTTTAGAGGAAAGCTAAAGGATTGGGATTTGCAACTCCCTTATGTGGAGTTTGCATATAATCGAAGCATGCACACTTCCACTCAGAAAACACCCTTTGAAGTTGTGTATGGCTTCAATCCTTTAACTCCCTTGGACCTCATTCCTATTAGATCCAAGGAGATGATCAATACCGAGGGAGAAGCTAAGGCCGAGCACATTAAATCTTTGCATGAATCGGTGAGGAAGTCAATTAAAAAAAAGAATGAATCCTATGCTAAACAAGCCAATAAGGGTAGAAAAGAAGTGATCTTCAATGAAGGGGATCTTGTATGGCTTCATCTATGCAAGGAGAGCTTTCCACACAAAAGGAAATCCAAGCTCATGCCTAGAGCCGATGGCCCTTTCTGAGTGCTACAAAGGGTGAACAACAATGCCTACAAAATTGACCTCCCCGGAGACTATGGAGTGTTGGCCACCTTCAATGTACAAGACTTGTCACCCTATATTGAAGATGAAAATGTCCAAGAGAAATCTGAAGAAGAACTTGATTTGGGGACAAATCCTCAACAACCCCGAGAGGATGATATGCTGTGAGGTCCCTTGACTAGATCGAGAGCCCGGGAGATTTCTAACTTGTTTGCTCATTTTGTAGGGGATCAATTCTATGCTAATCTTGGAGGAGAACCAACATTTGAAGACATGGAGAAGCCCTTCAATTTATTGGTTTGGACACATAGAGGAGACACCTCAAGTGAAGTCCCTCTCGGCCCTCAAGAAAAACACTCCCACTAAGGCCGTGAGTTCAATCCTTTTTTTGGTATAATTTATGCTGATGTTTTTGGAGAATATCATGCTGGTGTTTTGAAGATTTGCATGGTTAAAGAAAAGGAACTTATTGCATGAGAAATGAAGTGAAGATATGGACCACTCAAGCTAGACATAATCGGCCATTCACAATGCCCTAGCCGAGTGGCACATTACCATTTTTTTTGTCATTTGTTTTCTTTTTCTTTTTTCCCTTATTTTGTAACCCTAAAGTTGCACTATAAATATTACATTTCAAGCTGCTGAGCAGCTAGTGAACATTTGCTAAAGAAAACCCTAGTTTTTGAAGAGAAACTCTTCACCTCTTTGTTGAGGAACAATCGGCCAAGCTTCTTGGAGAGATCCGAGTGAGTGAGCCACCATTTGTTCAATCCTTGTTCGTTTTGGTTGAAGATCTTACTATCCCTCCTTGCCCTACTCCTTCTAAGGTAGTAGATCTAGAGTAAGTGAGGTAAAACGCACATCTCAGCCTGGTTGGAGACACTCCTTGAGGAGTTCAATCAAAACAAAGGTGCAGATCGGTTCACCTTTGACTCCTCCCGAATTTGTCTTGCATTTTTATCCATCATTCCCAGCACCAAAGCCGCTAAAATTATCACCAAAATCACCCCATATTCATCAGGTATCCAAGGAAAGAAGAATCATCAAAAAAGGAGTTTGGGTACAGAAGTTACATACCTTTCTTTGCTGAAGACTCAATCTGCCGATTCCCACCGACCTCCGAGCAGCTTTCGTGCGAGATCTCGAGTTGCATACAGGATTTTGAGCTCAACTTTGGAGGAGACAAACTAGACATATTAGAGCTCTGGATAAGAAGTTGGATCATTGCTAATCTAAAGCAGCTGCTGGAAAGTAGCAGCTGACACCTCCTACTTGCTTGAGCTACTTGCTTGTAGTTTCTCCATTTTATTGATCCGAATTTTTGACCCCTCTTTTGGAGGCACGTCAGGTAAGGTCCAACCTAAGACAACGAATTGCAAATCATGGTATGAAGATGATATTCAACACCGTTCAATTATTGTTTCAAATATAGTAGATTTGGACTCATTGGCAGGAATTAGAATTAAACAACTGCTTGAAAATGCTGGATTAGCTGGCTTGTGCCGGATGAGGGACAGTTACTGCGAGAGAGTTATAAGATTGTTTTTTTGCAAATTTGAGACTATCCACCGAGCCATTAGAGGTGCGGATGTAAGGTTCACTCCCAACGATGTAAACATTACGCTTGGATGTGTACTGGAGGAGCCAAGCGATGAATATTATCATGTGTCTTGGGAGCCACCATTTGTCAACCTAGGAATCACGTGTCTCGGGAGCCACCATTTGTCAACCGAGGAGAAGGGCTAACGGTCCTTAGATTGTTGCACCAGGATCCCAAGGTTGCCTAGTACAAGAAGCCGAAGGGCAAGGAGTTGAATGTCATAGCACGATTGATCCGTTTCATAATGACGTACATGATTTTCCCTCGGGATGGGCATCGAAACCATATTAGCTGCATGGATCTTTATATGCTAGAAAATGTGTTCACCAGGAAAAATGTGGACATTGAATTTATCATCCTCACCCACATGAATGAGGTGCTCAACAACCCAGCGAAGAACCTCCCGTACAACTGGCTCATCCAGAGCATCGTTGAGCACTATGGAGTACCCATCTCGGAGAAAGAGCTGAGAATTGAAGAGTCGGCCATTGACATCTACAACATAGCTAAAGTGGACCGAATGGGGTTCATCCACGTTGTAGGGGAATGGGTTCGTAGGTCCAAGGAGCAAACAACACCTCCACCCCATCAGAGCCTCAGCATTCAGCCCCCTCACATGAACAGCTGCCTCCTCATCAGTCAGCTCACTTTACTTCGATGCCTGAGGAGACATCCACCTGGATGAGTAGGATGGAGGAGCTCCATGAGATGTCAATGACCAGAATGTCAATGATGGAGGAGCACCTGCAAATGCAACAAGTCCAGATACGAAGAGGGGAGGAGCTCGCAGAAGAGATACATCGCAGAGCATAATAATGGCATATACAAGTAAAAGAGTGGCATATGCAAGCACAAGAGTGGCATATGCAAGAAGCAGAGTAGCATACATGATCAGAAGAGAGGCACCGTGAGGTGGTGGTAGCACTTCAAAGACGTGATAGGCGTTCAGCCCATACAGCAGCCTCGTCATCGTCATCTTAAGCAACAGTTGACACATACCGCTTGTAAGTTATTTACGAAAAGTCCAGTCTTGACTTTGTTTGTGTTTCACGTAATATCGTGTTCTTGATTTACAACATCGGTGCCGTAAGCGGCCAACCTGCTCCTCCAGTCGTGCTTGTCATGCTTGCAGTGCCTCTACCCCTTAGAACTGTGCACGTGGTACATCTTTCATTTGGTTATATATGTGTGTTCGTTCTTGTTCATGCTTTGTTAGTCTGACGGCGTTTTGACATTTTTGTTGCAGACTCATGATTTGATGAGCATGTTCAAGAAGTATGTCCAAGCAAATACTCAGAAGAACATAGAGATGTGCGTAGTTCTTGGGGGAAAGCTGGTGGTCGATGATTACGTTGTCACTAATCTTATCTTGTCGGAGCAAGTCGGATCGCCAGATACGGTGAGAAGCCTTCTTTGTATGTTAGTGTATACGATTTTATCTTAGTACTCATCTGAACTTATATGCAGTGCTATACGATTGATGACGCAGCCGTATTCGCGTTTCATCAGGAAAACCAGCTACTCTCATTAGGGTAGATTCACGTAAGTAACCATCTCGCTTATCTGGGTTGTTGTTTATGTTAACTGAGATCATCTAATGCGTTGTTTACCTTGCAGACACACCCAAAGCATAATTTTTTTATGTCGTCCGTGGACCTCCATACTCAATATGCTCACAGCAATTGCTATCGGAAGCAATCTCCATGATCGTAGCTCCCATTGATAATGAGCAGTATGTATTTTCCCTTACGTCAATACTTAATATTGCTTTCCGCATATTTTACTGGCAATTGTTCCCTTTGCATTGCAGCCCGTACGGCATCTTACGGTGTACGAGTGCAGGGATGAGAGTGATGCGCCAATGCACTATTCCAAAACAATTTCACGAACACGATGCAGCAACATTTGAGTATGAGGGTTCATTGTTTGAGACAGCATAACATGTATTCCTTGACCCACAATTATCTTTTGCGGTGAAGGATTTGGGGCCAAAATGGACCAGAAAGAAGTAGGATGCGTAGGACTTTATGTTTATGTACATTTTGTTGTAACTTGTTTACATTTACGTTGTAATGTATGTTTAATTGAATTTTTTTAAACCATGTACGTTGTAAGTGCTTTGTTGTAATTTATGTTTAGTTGAAGTTTGATGAT
This sequence comes from Begonia loranthoides, assembly GCA_022433065.1. Classification (NCBI taxonomy): domain Eukaryota; kingdom Viridiplantae; phylum Streptophyta; class Magnoliopsida; order Cucurbitales; family Begoniaceae; genus Begonia; species Begonia loranthoides. The sequence continues at coordinate 11,914,962 of CM039485.1, forward strand.
ACTAGAACTGCTTGAGATCTTTGTGCAGGATGTATGAACATAGCTTTGGGGGAGTAAAGAAGCAAGGGAGACTCTGACAAAATTTTTATAAATTGGGGTGCGGATAAGTTAAAAGTAAAAAAGTAAATCCCGTATGACTTAAATTAAGTACATAATTAAATAAAAGTGTATGAAGAACCTTGGATGAATTCTGTGCAACAATTTCAACAGTTTATGAGCAAGTTGCGGCGGTTTGCTCACAAGCCGCAGCGGTTTGTGAGCAAGCCGCCGTGGTTTGTACTAACACACCGCAGCAGTGTGTAAGCGAACCGCCACGGTTTGTACTCACACGCCGCGGTGGCTTGCGACTACAAATTGTCGCGGCTTGTGAGCAAAACGCCACGATTTTTGAACAAAACGCCGAGATTTTTCAGTAAATCAATTAGATTTTATGCACAGTCGTGGACCAAATGTATGGAAGCGACATATGAATTCAAATTGATGAAATGAAACAAATTCAAATTGATCAATTGAACTTTATGAAACCAATTCATATTTATCAATTCAAAATTGAGAAATATCGCGTACAGTACAATGACATATGTATCAAACCTAATCTACCCAATGAATGTATCATGGAAGGTTATGGTCCACACTCGTGAACGTTTGTGTTTGTGGACCTTGCGCATCAGACTGCCTGCAAAACACATTGCAAATGAAATTAGCATAGTTCAAAAACACTTGAAATCGTAAATGTGATAATGGGCTAACTTGAACTCTGTAGGGAACTGTCTCAGGGACTAGGGCAAGAATTTTGTCGGGGGCAATCTCCAGAACTCTGAACCCCATAAATGTGGACTCCGACCTTCCTTTGCCTCTAGCTCTACCGCTCCCTTTGACTTCTTCTCTGTAGGCCCCTGCACTTGACTCGCCTATCCTTTCGCAAGTGCAGGAATTGTGCCCCACACGCCCACACCGACCACAAGTGACGTTCAGATGTCTTCTGGTTAGCACTATCCGGCTTGGGGCCTCATCCACATCCTGTACTCTACGTAAGCATGCCCTTCCTAGAAGCCTTTTAAATGGCGGTGGGATAATTAGATCAAGATTCGTTACAAGAGGCCACTCGATTGGTCCATTGATGGGGCGGAGAAAGTGGAAGTACATGGCCATGTATGTTTCCCGGTGATAGCATGCATGCACAAATTCCTCAGGAGATCTCCTCGTGAAGTGAACGCACGGGATTGCATGGATACACGGGATGCCGGTCAACTCCCACCGGTAACATGTACAAGTACGCCGGTCCAAATCAACAGAGTACAAATCGTTACCGTTGCTAACCTCAAACTGGGTAGCTCCTGCAAACTGGGGGCTCCAATTTCAACCAGATAGTTGTAGTTTGGCTAGCCGGTTGCTGATCATTGGACACAAAATGTTGCCCCTATTGTTTAAAAACATTTTTCTTGTTTTGAAAATACGTCATATAAAAATTTTTCCCTTAATTTATTCAACATTCAAAATTCACTTTTGAGGTAAACGAAATCAGAGTAACTATTGCGGAATAATGTTAGGGATTCAAAACGTAATTTCTAAATGTTTTATCAAAATTTCCAAAGTCCCTACTACAATGTTTATAATATCCAAAATACTAATAAAAGTGTATTACCAAAATACCTTTTTTTTTCAACATACTAATAAGTTCCAACCACATGAGCCACATCCAGCAGATCAACTCAGTTGATAACATGAGGGGTCATCCTAGAACGCCTCCTCCTCCACTTATATGAAATCTTCATTATAATAATCACCTACATTATGGGGAAAACAATGTGATTAACACCCAGCAATAATCAGAATTCAAATGTAAATGCATATGATTCATGACCATACGATGCATTATAGAAAAGAATTGTATCTTTTCTGTTGGGCCAAAGTGTCGGATACTTCTGGTGGTCATGAAGCTTAACCGTAACTCCGAAGAGGAATCACACCAATAGGGGTGTCACTGCATACTGTCACCGATCACTTTTGTTAAAGATATTGGGGATTTCAGAACAAGAGAATTGAGAATCTTAAGATTCCCGTGACTTAACTGTACCTCACCGCCCCCTAAGTGGGAGTAGGCACTAATAGGGGTGTCATCACAAGAACCATCTCCAATTTTCCCAAACCCTCACATGACTATTTACATATATTTTATGATGACACACAGCATATGAACAGTTTTATAAGTCCTAGGATGATACATTACTCCAATAAAATTTCAGATTCAAAATCGGAATAATCACAGAGATATGGGCAAAGGAACAAGCTTTTCAGAATTTATCAGATATCCGTAAAATCCGAGTACTGAAATTAGACTGAATGTAACTCGAGTTGCATACAGAATCTAGACCTCAAATTTAGAGGTCAAATAGCAATTAACCTATATCAAAATACCTCCAAAAATACATTTCAAAGTCGACGCACACACGGAGTTATGCATGGGAGAAGTCACTGCTCAGATTTAGGGTTTCAGAAAAAACAGTTTGCGGCAATCTTGGAATAACTCAAAGAAATCCAAGATGTCGACTCCAAATCACCAAATATCACTCAAAACTTCATAAAATAGAGGAGAAACAAAATTAGGTCGAAAATATAGCAAGAACATTCAAGAAGAATGAATAGAACTCGAAGCACCAAGCTGGTCTGTGGATCCCTCACTCGGCCGAGGGGTGCGACTTGTTCAGGTGATTCAAAGAACACCTCTCCACCTTGGGTTGTGTTGTGATCTTCTAACTCCACACCCTAAGAACAACTCCAAGAGAAGTTGCTGGAAGAGCTAGTAATGATCTTCCCCTCCTAGATCACGCAAGAACAAAGAGGAAGACGTTTGATGGAGATTGTGACGTGAGGCAAAAATCGACGACCGTGAGAGCTAGAGAGAAATCTCCAAGCAAAGATGCAATATCAAATTTGGGTTTTTCAAATTGATTCCAAGGTTCCCTTAGAGTGCCCTAAATAACACTCTAGTTGCGACTTGCGAAAGCTCGCTGCCTGCAGTCGCTCGCACCGTGCCTCCCGCACGTCGCACCCTCGCCGCAAGCCATTTGGCGATCGATTGCTCCCTCTCGGCTTCGGTCTCCTCACACTCTCTCATCGGGTTTGAAGGAAATGGCCAAAGGCCAGATTTCCTTCATCCCCTTTTGTTTCCTGAACCGCACATAATGGTCTGAACCGATTCTACTGAACCGGTTCATGTTTCCCTTAACACCCAATTTAATCCCTTTCATTCAATTAATTTAATTAATTAAATCTCCTTAAATGGTTAAATCTAAATAATCTAATTTATCCCATGAATCTTACTTTATTCTTCTTCCAAATAAATCCTTAATTCGGTAAATTTTCATAAATTAATATATTACGAATACATCATTGGTAATACCCCAATAATTATCCAATTAATCCAAATGTCTCAAATTATTTTCCAATTTTCTTTATTAAATTCTGATCTAAAAAGTCAGGATATTACACTTACCATATATCTCGTTATAAAACTCTTCAGGTTTAACATTCGAATGGAGTACTAATACTTGAAGTTAAGAGTCATTGTTTCTCCACACTCATCTCGTCCAGACTCATCCATAACCATTCTATAATTCTTATCCCTTCATCCTAGAGGTCTCCACCTTTCAATTTCTCAAATGGTCATAATAACTTCTCGGCCATTTTCTCTTTCACGGTAATAATATTCCCATGTCCAGAAAACAGTCAAATGTCCATCATTATCATATAGACGACACTATCTCGACGTTTCTTAACATTCTTCATCATCCAAAAACTGCTTCAAAATGATAATCTACATTTCCAGAAGTACAGGTTGTTGCGGACACGATTGTGTCTGCCGAGAATATTCTCAACAAATATTCGTCCCACTAAACAAATAATTTCATGCCAAGTTGTAACTCCACAAGCGTCTCTTTCTGTGGATGTCTATGTTCTCAAGACTTTACTGCACTGAGTTGCTTTTGTCAAAACGACGTGATCCATAAAAAAGAAGATGGACAAAAGCATACATGTTTTAATCTATGAAGTCCAAGTTAAAGACCCATTAAATGGCAAGTCAAGGGTCATGATAGTGTTAGGGATTATGAATGATCCAGTGGAGGCCCAAGGTAGGATTGGATTGAAGAAAAAATTGCTAAAATAGAAGATGGACTGAAGCATCCCATGAGCCCACCGCACTGACCAACGCACCCACCAGCGCTGACTGGCTGACTGTCACACGTGCGTGCCTCACCCAGCGCCGCCTCTCACACAACCTGCGACAATTCTTCACCTAACATTGAATTTTTGCATTCTTTTGCATATTTTATGTAATTTTATAATGCTTCTATTTCCCCTAGAGTTGTCTATAAATAGATGGGCATGCCTTCAATGTAAATAATAACTTACAACTTGAAATTTGAGAGCATTTTGCATAGAAAGTGACTCTCTTCTTAAGTTCTCTTTAAGGACTTGATTTTCTTCAATTGTTTGCTTGAAGAGATTAAACTTGATAGCTTTGGTTCAACCTACAAGTTTGGTTTAGGTCAAGCTTGTTTTTTTGATAGTTTCAATTTTTATCTCTCCATAGATAACAGCTCAAACTCCTAATTCGTTCAAATCTCCAAAGCGTCCTGTAAACATTCTACATTGTTGTCGGGTCTCGGATCTCTAATAACTGTGGTTTGCATCAATTTGTGAGTTAGAAGTTATGAAATATCTGAGGGTGAAAGTGTGGAGGAGGAGTTACTCGGGAATCGGGAGAAGTTATGCTTTGGGGAATTCTACCGTAGGAAAATTCTACAAGAGGTAAGAAATAGGATGTGGTGGCCAGTGGTGGCCCTACATCATGAGATTTTATGTTTTCACTTACGTTAAATTGTTGTTGAAAATTCTATTGAAATTATTTGTATAAATTAACGATAAAATAAATATTGAAAACATCGTTGGAATCAATCATAAAACTTATCGTTAAAATAATGTAAACATAATTACGAAAATTATTGTTATAATTAATACACAAAATAACAAAGAAAATACTTGAACATAAAAATATATAAACTGCCTTAATATCGTATATTTACTGATGTATTGCTTTTAATTTCATTGTATTGTTATGAATTATACATGCATCATGATAGGGCTTATGAAATTGTTGACATATGTATAACATGTTAATAAATATACCAATAAACGAAAATAGGTGTATGAGATCGGTGGTGACACCCCTAATGGATGTATGTCATTGTCAGAGTGACTATTAAGCCATAAGACGATATAATAGATCCAACTTCCCTAGATTAATAAGATCTCATACATCTGAATTGTTTAGTGAAACTAAAATGGCATGTAGAGGGGATAGCTTCTTCTCTAAAAATGATTGCATAAGCATTGCATAGCATATACATACATTATATTTCTTGGTGAGCCTCTGCTCATTGCATTACCCATGACACAGGCAAATATTATTAATGAAAAAAGAGAATGCATTACTAGATGAAATCTTGGGTTATAAATTTAAGAAGACCTACTGAGTTATGGCTCAAGAAAAATTGGTTATTTAAAATTATGATTTTATTCAATAAATGGTTTGTATAGTATGGACTGCATTTTAAATTGTTTAAAATTATGATTTAAATTTATTTCGCTAATTTACTTTGATTTTCTACTTAATAATACGTTTGAAAAGATTAAAAGAAAATTTTAAAATTTTCCATAAAATTGGAATAAAAAAATTGATTTTTATTAATCCGGGCGTTACATTAACCGTCACTTTGATGAGGAGATACATCATGCTTTACAATTTAAAGGAAACAATAATGATGTAGACATGCATGGCAATTTAAAAGAAATAATAATAATATAGGCATGCTTGACAATTTAAAGGAACTAATAATAATATAGGCATGCTTGACAAACCCTAGACCCAACAACTTTTGCGGAATTAGACGGATCGTCTCACGATTTCAAGATCAAAAGGGTGGAACTACGACCCTAGCCAAACCTGTCGACTAGAACCAGAGTATTTCGAAGAGGAGCTTGACCCTATATAAACATGTCGGCTAGAACCAAAGCTATCAAATATTCGATCTTTCTAGAATCCACTTGAAGAGATCAAGTTCTTCGCCAAGAACTCAAGAGAAGGAATCTCACAAAAAGCAAAAGCTCTCAATTCAATTTGTCAAAAGGTTTCCAACAATTGTTCCCTAAGGGGCTTTTATAAGCTAAACATAAAGTAGATCTAAATCCTAACAAAACTATATCTAATCTTAATATAAACTAGGATAAAATAAATTCAACCGTAATTTAAAAAAATAACTTAAAATAAGATAAGATCTAACTAATTAGCATGTGCACGGCATGTGCTCAGTAACCAATTAATGGCATGTGCAGGGCATGTGATAAGCATGTGCTTGACATGTGCTTGAAAATGTCTTCCTGGCCCATTTATGTTCTTGGGCCTATATTTCCTCTATTACGTCATCTCCAATGCTTAATAAGTTTATTGTTCTTGGTTCATGGATCACAAACTCTTTCTCTTGTATTTTAACCACTAAAAGTTGAAGTTTTTCATTCATCTTCTTTGTCCTTGCTCTAGTCATTGGGCCTCCTATATCTCTTAACGGATCTTGATTTTTGTGTGCTACTTGGATCACATCATTCCCCCTTTCTTCGAGAAGATTCGTCCTCGAATCGCCTGCATCATAAAAGGACAAGTCACTAACATTAAAAGAAGCACTCACATAACCATATTTGCTTGGTAGATCAATTTTGTAAGCATTGTCATTGATGCGCTCCAAAACTTGAAAAGGACATCGCCTCATGATTGTAGTTTATTGCTCCTTTCGTTTGCAAATCTTTCCTTTCGTAGGTGAAGCCAAACCCAATCCCCGGGTTCAAAGACCACCGATTTACGACCCTTGTTGGCTTGTTGGTCATAATGCTTGTTCTTATTCTCAATGTTTTCTTTTACCTTTGCATGTATGTCCCTAATAAATTTAGCTTTCCTTTCACCTTGCAAATTAGTAAACTCATTAGATGGTAATGGTAAAATATCAAGCAGAGTAAGCGGCTTCAAACCATAAACAATTTCAAAAGGTGAATAAGAAGTAGAAGAATGAACAACACGGTTATAAGGAAATTCTACATGTGGTAAACACTTTTCCCATTGTTTCAAATTTTTAGATATGATTGCTCTCAACAATGTAGAAAGACTCCAATTAACAACTTTGGTTTGTCCATCCGTTTGAGGATGTGCCACAGTGGAAAACAATAATTTAGTTCCAAGTTTATTCCATAGGGTTCTCCAAAAATGACTTAAAAACTTAACATCCCTATCACTTACAATAGTTCTAGGTATACCATGCAAACAGACTATTTCTTCAAAGAATAAATTAGCCACATGTATCGCATCATTAGTCTTATTACAAGCAATAAAATGAGCCATCTTACTAAAACGATCAACAACCACAAAAATACTATCTTTACCACCTTGAGTTCTAGGTAAGCCTAAAACAAAATCCATAGATATATCAACCCAAGGTTTGTTAGGAATAGATAAAGGCATATATTTTCCATGAGGTTTAATTGTCGATTTAGCCTTTTTACATTCAATACACTTATCACAAATAGATATAACATCACTTTTCATTTTCGGCCAAAAAAAATGTTCACTCAAAACATCCAATGTTTTAGTAATACCAAAATGCCCCATCAAACCCCCTCCATGAGTTTCTCTAACTAGTAATTCACGAATAGAACATTTAGGAATACACAATTTATCTTTCTTGAATAAATATCCTTCATGCCTATAATAATTAGTCAATGCAATCATTTCACAAGCATTCCAAATATTTCCAAAATCTAAGTCGTCCTTATATAAGTCCTTGATGTACTCAAACCCTAATAACTTAGATTGAAGAGTAGTAAGAAGTACATACCTTCTTGACAATTCATCAGCAACTACATTGTCCTTACCTTTCTTATAGTGGATAACATATGGAAACGTCTCGATAAATTCCATCCACTTTGCGTGACGCTTTTGTAATTTGTCTTGGGACTTCAAGTATTTCAAACTTTCGTGATCGGAGTGGATAATGAACTCCTATGGCCATAAATAGTGCTGCCACGTTTGTAAAGTCCTCACCAAGGTGTATAGCTCCTTGTCGTAAATTGGAGAATTCAAGGGTGCTCCGCTAAGCTTTTCACTAAAGTAAGCAATTGGCTTCATCTCCTGCATTAAAACACCTCCAATTCCCATTCCCAACGCGTCACACTCAATTTCAAAAGTCTTATCAAAATTTGGTAAAGCTAACAAAGGTGCATTTGTCAATTTTTCTTTTAACAACTCAAAGGATTTCTCATGTACCTCGGTCCACTTCAATTCGGCATTTTTCTTTACTAAATCATTCATTGGCGCGCTATGGTGCTAAAATCCCTCACGAACCGTCGATAAAAGCTTACCAAGCCATGAAAACTTCGGACTTCACTTGCATTCTTTGGTCTAGGCCACTCCTTGATCGCTCTTACTTTATCTTCGTCCACGGATATTCCACTAGAGCTCACTACAAAGCCAAGAAACACAACCGACTTCATGCAAAAAGTGCACTTCTTTAGGTTAGCATACAATTGATTAGAATGTAAAGCATAAAAAACAGCTCTCAAATGTTCTATATGTTGTTCTAATGTTTTGCTATAAACCAATATGTCATCAAAGTAAACAACAACAAACTTTCCAATAAAGGATCTAAGCACATGGTTCATCAATCTCATAAGATCACTTTCAAAGGCGGGGAGAAGGACTGATGATTCAATTCCAAAGCAAGGGGAAGCCGAAGTAGCCGAATCACGTACTAGGTGCATTAGATAATCCAAAAGGCATGGCTAACCATTCATAAAGACCATATTTAGTTTTAAAAGCCATTTTCCACTCATCTCCCTTTTTCATTTGGATTTGATAATATCCACTTTTCAAATCAACTTTAGAAAATATGCATGCTCCATATAACTCATCTAACATATCATCAAGTCTAGGAATAGGATGTCGATACTTTACCATTATTTTATTGATGGCACGACAATCCACGCACATTCTCCACGTTCCATCTTTCTTCGGAACTAAGATCACAGGTACGGAGCATGGGCTAAGACTTTCTTTCACTAATCCCTTTTCTATAAGCTCATCAACTTGCTTCTAAATCTCTTTAGTTTCTTCCGGATTTGCTCGATATACTGGACGATTGGGAATTGTAGCTCCTGGAATGAAATCAATCTGGTGTTCAATCCCTCGTAATGGGGGTACACCCTTTGGCAACTCTTCAGGAAATATGTCTCCATAGTCCTGCAAAAGAGAGGAAACAACTAGTGGAAAAGAGGTTAGCTCATGAGAGGTTAACCAAATGTCTTTATATGAAAGTAAAATCAACTCTCTCCTTTACTCACTCTTTTTTATCACTCCATTTCTTTTCCTTTCCTTTTCTCCCTCGGATTTGACCTCCTCTCCCACTATTTTTTTCTCCTTTTCTCTCTCTATTTTTATTCTCTCATCCCCCAATTTCTTTTCTTCCTCATTGCCTATTTTACTCACTTTATTTTTGGCTTTTCTCTCTTTGGCTCTTTTATCTCCTTTTTCACTTTTGCCTTTTTCCTTTTCACTTTTCTTCATCTCTTCAACTTCCATATTCTTTTCAACTACTCCAAAATCTGATTTTTCTTTCTTTGTCTCAACTTTGGTCTATTCTTGGAAATCTTTAGCAATTCTCTCTTGATCTCTACTTGCTTCCCATGGCTTTAATGGGGTTAGCACAACATTTCTCCCATTTTGAACCAAGGAATACTCATTCTTGAACCCATTGTGATTTACTTTTCTATCAAATTGCCACGGTCTTCCTAGTAAAATATGAGTAGCTTGCATAGGAACCACATCACATAAAATTTTATCTTTGTACTTCCCAATAGATAAAGCAATCTCCACTTGTCTTGTAACTTTGATCTCACCACAATCACTTAGCCATTGCAACTTTTAAGGTTTCGGATGCTTTGTAGTCTCTAAATCCAACTTTTTAAATAACAAAGTACTTGCCACGTTGGTGCAACTCCCACTATCAATGATCAAGCTACAAACTTTGTTCTCAACAAGGCATCGGGTATGAAAAATGTGTTCCCTTTGAACTCCCTCATTATCCTCCTTAACTTGCACATTTAAAGCTCTCCTTGTGATCAATAATTCTCCCTTTACCGGTTCTTCAACCTCCACATCACTACAATCTTCAAGTGGTGGCATTTCATCCTCACTAGCACTCTCACTCTTTATATCTCCATTATCCATAACAATCATGGCTCTTTTATTTGGACAACTTGAAGACATGTGTCCTATCCCTTGGGATAAAAAACACTTGATGTCTCGTGTCCTTTTTGAAGTGGTTCCCTCGGCCCTATTTGGAGTAAAGCTCTCGGTCTTTATTCTTTGTGGGGTGTTATTTGAGGTCGCGGTCTTTCCTTTGGTTTCTTCTCTAGCCCTCAACTTCTCATCTTTCCAATTAGATTTCCATGTATTATTAGAGCCCGATCCTATCCTTGAACTTCTCTTAACCTTCAATTGTCTTTCAATCTTAATGGCTTTGTGAAGTAGCTCTTCCATGTCAACATAATGTTGTAAGTCCACAATGTCTGCAATTTCTCTATTTAATCCTCCAACAAACCTTGCCATTGTAGCTTCATCATCTTCTTGAACATTAGCCATTATCATGGCTACTTCCATGTCCTTAAAGTAGTCTTCCACATTATGAAATCCTTGATTTAAATCCTGTAATTTTCAGCATGCATCTCTATAATAATGTGATGGCACAAACCTTTTTCTCATTATGAACTTCATATTGTCCCAAGTCCGAATTGGTGGTTCTCCATTCCTCCTTTGATTCTTTATTAATTGATCCCACCAAATGTTTGCATAATCCATGAACTCCATGGTAACCATCTTGATCACTTTTTCCTTGGAAAGGTGGAATAGTTACCTTTATAGTGCCCAAATTCCCATCTTCTTTATCAATTTGAAACTCTCTTCCCCTTTGACTACTTACCTCTTCCTCCTCAAATTCATCTCTTTCGTAATGTCTCCTTTCTTCGCTATTTATTGGAGTTGGTGTTTCCAAATGTTCCACTCCTACAGTTAGGGAACGGAGTTGATCTAGGATAGCCCTCAAAAGCATCTTTTGATCCTGGGGTGGTTCTTCTCCACTTCGACTCATGACGTCAGATCAAGAACCAAATCAAATACAAAAAAAGTTAGTAAAATAATAATAATAAATTTTGGACCTTTCCTCTCGCTCATGTGTTTCACTCAAATAATGGATCACTCCACTCGTGTTTACACTCTATTGGCTTTTTCAAATTGATCTCACAACTCTGCCTTTTACCACTCTACCTTCCCTTTTGAGTTCTTTACTCACAACTGAATCAAAGAAAAGAAAATATTTTCAATCAAGTAAAAACTATGAAAAATCAAACTTTTTCAAACTTTAAATTCAATCGCACTTTTTTTTTTTTGGTAAGATTGATAAACAAAAGGAATAAATTTTTTATGTTTGATCGTAAGGGTCAAACCTTTTTTTGATAGATGAAGAGAAAGGAAATATTTTTTTTTTGATATTTTGAAGGTTGATCGTAAGGATCAATAAAATAAAACTAATGCGGAAAAATAAAGATAGCACCTTGAAATGTTCGAGCCTTCCCTCTGATACCAACTGATGCGAACCTAGGGTATACCAACCCTATACCCAACAACTTTTGCGGAATTAGACGGATCGTCTCACGATTTCAAGATCAAAAGGGTGGAAGTACGACCCTAGCCAAACCTGTCGACTAGAACCAAAATATTCCGAAGAGGAGCTTGACCCTAACCAAACATGTCGGCTAGAACCAAAGCTATCAAATATTCAATCTTTCAAGAATCCACTTGAAGAGATCAAGTTCTTCGCAAAGAACTCAAGAGAAGGAATCTCCCAAAAAGCAAAAGCTCTCAATTCAGTTTGTCAAAAGGTTTCCAACAATTGTTCCCTAAGGTGCTTTAATAAGCTAAACATAAAGTAGATCTAAATCCTAACAAAACTATATCTAATCTTAATATAAACTAGGATAAAATAAATTCAAACGTAATTTAAAAAAATAACTTAAAATAAGATAAGATCTAACTAATTAGCATGTGCACGGCATGTGCTCAGTAACTAATTAATGGCATGTGCAGGGCATGTGCTGGCATGTGCTTGACGTGTGCTTGAAAATGTCTTCCCAACCCATTTATGTTCTTGGGCCTGTATTATGTCATCTCCAATGCTTAATAAGTTTATTGTTCTTGGTTCATGGATTACAAACTCTTTCTCTTGTATTTCCGCCACTAAAAGTTGAAGTTTTTCATTCATCTTCTTTGTCCTTGCTCTAGTCATTGGGCCTCCTATATCTCTTAACGGATCTTGGTCTTTGTGTGCTACTTGGATCACATCAGCATGCTTGGCAATTTAAAGGAAACAATAGCAATATAGGTTAATCAATTGAGTATGCTAATTAAGTAGAACAAGTACAAAATTAAATAACCGATGAACATGTTTAATTTGCTTGTGGTTAGTGTCTTCAATTAGCATGTTATATTATTTGTTTGTTAACTAAATGAAGTATCAATCATGTAATAAACTAAGTAGGATAATTCGTAGGTTGATTAATTAACTTGAGCATGATTAGATCAACAAGCAATTATTAATTGGATTCAAGCATGTACACTAACTAGGAACAATAATTGAATGAGCATGAACATGTAACTATCTAGATTAATTAACTAGACATTTAGCATATTAAATGGAAATTAATTAACTACGCAATCAACGTGAGCATGTAACACACATAGGATAGCTAAAGTAAGATTAATTACCTAGAGATAAATATAGGGAGTAAGTAAATGGACTAAGAAATTAACTAGGAGAATGAACAAGTCAATTGATAGTATTGTATTCTATTAATTCAAGCATGCTTTCTTTGTTAAGTTCATTGTATATTGTTAATTGGGTGTTCAAGTGATATTACTTGCCTTGGGTGTGCTTTCAATCCCTATTATCCTTTCATATGCGCTTTTAAAGCCAATTACTTTTATTAAATGCGCACTTCAAATTTATAATCAATGCTTTACTTTACTAGAGAGTAGAATGATAAAGAGGATAAAAAGAGAACGAAGTAAACGTTAATGGTGTTAAGGGTTCAATGACTAAGTGAATGAATGTTTTGTAATTGTTTTGTTATTGTTTTCTTGTATTGCTTATGATAACTAAGTAGAATAAAAATATAAAATCAACGTAGGAGCATGTTAATAACTGATTAGAATAATCGCTTATAAATATAAACCTAGGAAGTATGTAAAATGACTAGGAAACATATAAAATTACTAGAAAAGAAATTAGGATATGATAGTATGTTTTCAATTTCTCTTCTGTGCTTCACTGTTTACAAGATTATATTATGAAAGTTTTCTAGTGTGTACTTTTAATTACTGCTATGTGTTATATGCGCTTTCCATTTTAGTTGCTTTTAATTTCAGTTACTTTCGGCTATGCGCACTTCAATTTCTATGAATGTTATATTGTGAAGCATCATGCATCATATTAAGTTGAGAATGTAGGTTCACGCATCATGTCATAGAAACAAAGTAGGAAGTACTTCCATGGGGTTGTACTCACATGCATGGTAAGGAAAGTAAAATGATAAGAAAAGACGAAGGAAAGGAATGAAAAGAAAAGGGAGTTAGAAGGTGGATGGGAAGCGGTCCTAGTCTAATAATTAGGAAATGCCCCTACCATATCGGGAATGAGACCTAGTTATTCATAGGAGGTTAGGTCCGACTCACGATACCATCTATCACACCCTCTTTCTCATGAGGCATGAACGAGCTGAGGGCCCGAAGGGAGGCTTCTGGGAAGTCTCCCCAGTGCGCAGGGCGGGGGCCCAACCAAGAGAGGTTTCAGGGAAACCTCCCCAACGTGCACCGGGTGCATGCCAGTCGGACAGGCAGCGCGCCAATCGGGCAGTTAGTCAGATAGTCAGTGCGCCAATCGGGTGGCTATTCGGACAGTTAGCGCTCCAAACGAGCAGTTATTTGGACAGGCAAAGCACATGGTGGAATGACTAACGGTCTTCAAACAGGGTCCCGAGAAAAACGGGCCACGCTGGCACAGACAGGGCGACGCACTTTTCGAGAAGATTGGAGCTGTCGAAAAGCCTCTCTTAGATGGGCCACGCTGCACACTGGGCCCAGCTGGGGGGTCTGGACCACACGACGATGGCTGGCCATCACCAGGAACATGCCGAGCACACTGGACCAATAGGAGGATGGGCTGCATGACCACCAAGCAGCAGATAGGCCAACTTGGAGTTGGGCCCAGGCGCGAGCGACTGGGCCGCAGCGCGCGCAGCTGGGCTGCACAACTGGGTCGCTGCACGGGCTGGCAGTGCGCAGCTAGGCCCCAGCACGGACTGGGCCAAGCAGATTGGGCCGCCAACAGGCCAACCTGGCGTGGGGCCCAGCAGACCAGAGTGGAACTAGGGGTTTTAGGAATCCTAGTTGCCTTAGGATTCCTAGTCATAGTTGTAGTTGACCTAGGATTCCTAGTTGTAGTTGAATTAGGTTTCCTTATTCGATGAGAATAGGGTTTAGTGACTCTATAAATAAGACCCTTGAGGCACCAATCAAGAAAATTGATAATCGGCTAGCGATTAGTTGTCCTTGAGAGAGTGTGGTGATCCAAGTGGCGAGAATTGTTCCTAGGTTCTTTGATTTGGAATCGAAAGAGCGGGTTGGGGGCGGGGCTCCCGTAAAGATTTTGACTTTATCGCGAGAAGACGACATCCGAAGTTTATTCGGCGGAGGCTGGCCGTGGTGGGACTACGGTGCCGCACACCATTGGCCCTATTCCGCACGGCGAAAATTTAGCGTTGTGACACCATCCCAAATGGGTTCTTCTAATTCCAGCTTGAAGTACGAGTAAAGAAGAAAGAAAGAAAGAAAACGTAAATGAAAGAATTGGTTTAGGTGGCCCCCATTCCAAATGAACTAAAGAGAGTCGTAAGCATAATGCATTAACCCTTTTTCCTTATTAAGTCCTTTGGGCTTATAGTTGCTTGTGGTGTAAATGTAGATACTACTACGCTATGAGGAATGCATGGACTAGGAGTAGCGAAAGATAAAGGACAAACAATAGCAAGCAGAGTGATGGGTTTGTACGCGCGAGGGAGATCGTGGCTGGCCAGGCATATGAAATGGGTCAAAGAGAAACTGTGTTAATTAAGTTAAGTTTTAAATGTTGTAATTAAGTCACGTAGTAAATCGTATAAAAGTGGTATTTCAATGGTTTAGTATTTCTTCTTTCAACTAGTTATTTACGCTTCTGCCAAGTTTTAAATATACGATTTTATAATGCTTCCGCTATGTTCCGCATAAGTCTTTACTAAATGAGATTTTATATCGAGTTTTACGAATGGTCGGTAGCGATCTGGTTGATGTCGCTCTCTGATTTCTTTCAAAAAGAAAATTTGAAATTTTAACTCATTTTAAAAGATTTATGAAAATCTTGGTCGTTACAATATGTTTATATATATATATATTATAGGTTGATTAAAATGGATATATTTTATGGTTTAGAAATATATATGTAAAGGGTTTCAATAAAAAGGGAATAGAATAATATATTTAGTTGGATTGAGGTTAGAATTGAAGACCCAGATGGAGGTAAATTGAAAATTTTGTCTATGATTTAATGGACGTCATCATTTGGAGGAGATGTCTGCTGTTGAGAATTGTTGGGGGATGGTGATGCAGCAAGGGGTGCAAATTCTTGAACAAGCACTCAAGTAGAGGGCGGTTGCCCGATTTTAAAACAAAACACCAAATTTTCACTTGAAACACAATCAATATATCTAGAATAGAATGTGGTCTCCAAAATTCAAGCAAATATTCCAAAAGAAGAAGAAATTATGCGTTCACGAAATTGAAAGAATCACCACTCACGCGTCTCTAAGCCAAATGACACGAAATTATGACCACACTCTCCTTTACTTGTGTATAGAAGACCCTCCAAATTCATAATCCAATTCGTTCAGGAAAAAAAACCACAAGTATACACTTACAAGTTGATCAAAGAGATGCTATGCCGACACTCCTTGACCTCAATGGATTCCTTCAAGAAACCTCTCCAACTTGGTTCATAGCAAGTCTTCTAATCTTTCTCTCTAGATGTTCAACTCTAGAAGGAGGTGAAGGAAAGATTAACTCAAGAAAACCACCCCAAAACAAGCCAAGAAACTTGGTGGATTAATGGTTGGCACACTCTCTCAGAAAACCTAGAAAATAGAGGTCAAAATGCAATGGAGAATCTTCAACACACAAGAGCCTGCTGTAGCTCAAATATGATCAATTAAACTTTCAGACAACCCCTTAATGTGATAATTACAAAAATAATCTTAAAATAAAGCAAACATAATATAAGGTTCTCGGCTAACACACCTAGCCAAGAACACCCAACAACAACATTAAATCAACATTAATCAATTAAAAAAGGTAACGCAAGCAATCATACTATCAACTAATGAATAAGAAAGCATTGCATCATGTTAGCATGTCATATCTTTAGTTGTTGTCCTCATAAGGCAGGATATTATGAATGCAAGCTTTGCCATCAGGTGAGATTGTAGCCGAGTGGGTTGTATGTTCAAGAGATTAGATGTTTTGGCATTTCTTTGTCTTTATGGTTTGGTTCATCCTCTAGGTCCTCTAATGTAACTCCACCTACAAAATAAGAATTTGTGAAGATATTATTAATAAGCTTCTTAGCTAGGGCTCTAGTAACGAGGCCTTCTGGTGCATGAGATGACATGTGTGAGAGCCAACGTGTAAAATCCAAGATTTTTTAAATAATTTTAAAATGATATGTGTAAATTTTTCGTGAATTTTTTGCTCAAAGGTTAAAGGTTGACTAGTTTTGTCGTATAGCGGCGACATGTGTTTTTGTTTCAGTAAAACAGTTGAATTGAGTTTTTCTGAGCGAAAACTTATTTTTGGAAAACATGTTTTAGTAAATTATTTTGGCTAACGAAATAATTTCAAGTGGCGTTTTAAATGAGACGGACTTAAATTGGGCTATTTAAAATATAAGGTATATTTGTATATTGTAATGTAATTTAACATATATATACATATATATATGTATTTAAAAAAAAGAACTAAAAAATAGAAAAGAAAAAACAGGACCATATTAGAGTTTGCATTTTATGTTGGGAACCGGAACCGACCAGAACCGAACTGAAACCGAGACTCGGTTCCGGTTCCAGTTCCTTGTGGTTCTGGTTCCGGTTCCTTACTCTCGAAACCGAGAACCGAATGGTCGGTTCCAAGAGGTCCGGAACCGGAACCGAGAACCGATTTGCCCACCCTTACTCAATGCCATGCCAAAGGCGAGACCACTTTCTTTGCAGGTTGGCTTGCCTTTATCCCCACTCAACTCTTTTTCTTTTGTTTTCTATTGGCGGGGCTCTTTAACTTTGAGTATGGCATTACAAGTTAGCTTTATTGAATCTGTATCTTCTGTTTAATGTTTAATTTTAAAGCCTAGTTAGTAGTTAATAGTAGAAAAAGTAGGAAAGTAAAATGACTTTCTTTTAAAAAAAAAAAGAACTAAAAAATAGAAAAGAAAAAACAGGACCATATTAGAGTTTGCATTTTATGTTGGTAACTGGAACCGACCAGAACCGAACCGGAACCGAGTCTCGGTTCCGGTTCTGTGTCCGGTACCTTGCGGTTCTGGTTCTGGTTCCAGTTCCTTACTCTTGAAATCGAGAACCGAATGGTCGGTTCCAAGAGTTTCGGAACCGGAACCGAGAACCGATTTGCCCACCTCTATATATATATATATATTATAATTTACTATTATTATTATTATAATTATTTTTATTAAAAGATTTTTATAAAATGAGAAGGAAAGATCGCGTTCTTCTCCTTCGTCATCTGAAAACCCGAGCGAGAGAGGAGAGAGGGCATTGCGAAGGAGCGTTGCGAAGGCTGAAATCTTCGTTTCTGCTGATGGAAATCGCGGGTGGTTGAGAAACGTTGTCCATGGCTATTGTTTGGTCCGTCTGTTGTGTCTTCGCGAGGAACGGCCGAGGCAGGGAGCTCGGGAGAGCTAGGGCTTCTCCGCTGCGGCCTTCTTCCGCCATTCCTTCAATTCCGGATGAGTAATGCATGAATTAAAATTTATTGTTTGGATTCCTACTCAATCCTGGTTTCTGCTCTGAATTTGGTCCCAATTATTTGTCGTTGCTGATTTCCGTTAGGGCTTCGGCCGAGTTAGGCTTCCTCGTTTCTGTTCTGCATGGTTTAGACTGATGATAGGATTGTTCTCAATTTTCTGCTCACTGGTCAGTGTCAAAAATTATCACCCTGTTCTTGCTGCTAAATTGTGAATTAAATTGTTTGGTTCCTGTTTTGTCTTCGGTGGTAGATTGTTTTCTGTCTTCTGTTGAGTCCTGCCTTACTTTAAATTTTGCTAAGGAATTGGGGTCTGTTTGTTCATTTAGTTCCTGCCGACAGTAAATGTGAGAGTTTGTTCTATTGAGTTGAAAATTTGCCCCTGTTCTGGTCTTAAATTCTGGTTTGGAAAATTTGGGATTGGTTGTTGATTCTTGGTCTGATGAAATCGGAGTGGTAGGGATTAGGACAGAATGTTGATTTGGATTTGGAAATTTGCTATTGATTGGAGTTTGTGTCTCGGGGTTTGGAGTGTGAAATCTGTTGTTGATTAATCTGTGAGGAAAGGCATGAATACAATTATCCATTTTCCCGTCTCTCCGTTAGAGATGTGTTGGTTGATGATTAAATTAGTGTACAGTTTAGAACTTGTTAAATTGATTGAAATTGTTGATTTCTTTGCAATCCTCAAGTTTACTTCTAACTTTAAAAGCGTGAGTTGATGTGTTGTTTAGCATAGATCCTTATGTAATGACTTGCTATTGTATATGTTCAATTTAATTCATGACTCAATATTGAGGAGGTTTATTAACTTCTTATGGTTGCTTGGAAAGCTTGTGTACAGTGACCTTAAGTTGGATATCTATGTTGTTTTCCTAGAACTAATGGATTCGTTAAAGCCATGTTATGCTATTAAGTGTTAAGGTTTAGGACTTTGTTTGGATTCTTAGTTTCGGTTTCGAGGAAGGAATTTGGAGGTGGCCCTAGAAATTGTTTTGAATTCTTGTGTTGTTTAAGATTTGTCTGCTATACTTGGTATGTTATGGAATGTTGACACTAGCCTTGTTGTAGGTTCTAGAGGTGTCAGGTGATTCGACCGTTCGCTTACGATAGCGCGTGGAGTGAGTTTTGTTAATAAGCATGTCTGATGCGAACCTAGGGCATACAAACCCTAGACCCAACAACTTTTGCGGAATTAGACGGATCGTCTCACGATTTCAAGATCAAAAGGGTGGAACTACGACCCTAGCCAAACCTGTCGACTAGAACCGGAGTATTCTGAAGAGGAGCTTGACCTTAACCAAACCTGTCGGCTAGAACCAAAGCTATGAAAAGGTTCGATCTTTCAAGAATCCACTCGAAGAGATCAAGTTTTTTGCAAAGAACTCAAGAGAAGGAAATCTCCCAAAAAAGCAAAAGCTCTCAATTTAATTTGTCAAAAGGTCCTTCACAATTGTTCCCTAAGATGCTTTTATAAGCTAAACATAAAGTAGATCTAATCCTAAGATAAACTAGGATAAAATAAATTCAAACGTAATTTAAAAAAAATAACAAGATAAGATCTAACTAACTAATGACATGTGCTCGGCATGTGCTCGATCCACTTCTTTAGGTGGGCCTTCATCTTGAATCTTTGGATCTATAAAAGAGTAATCCAAATAATCCTTTGAAAGCTTATTTGAATTACGCCTTGTATGAATTCCTTCAGCCACAGCCTAAGTTGATCGTCATATTGATTTGGGCCTCCAATCCGGGTAAGTGAAATCGGAATTCTTAAGCAGAATCGTAGGTCTTTATTCATGGGCCTTTTGGCATAGCAAACGAGCTCTGAATTTAATGAATAAGCCCATTCTGGAAACCTTGGGATGTCAGCTACAATCTTTTTGAAGAACACTTTTCAATATAAAATACGTAAGGACGTCGAAACCGCCAAATAGTAGTCAAAGGTCGGATCAATGATTCTGCATTTTACCATAAGTCTCTCAATATTGTGCTTGATTTTCCACATAAGCTTCATCTTGAAGAATACTATAAAATATTTGAATGATAGATGAATATAATTTATCATCTTTCTCCTTTGAATCTTTTGTTGGATTTCTTCCTCAAAAAGTGGATGTCTTTCATTCATCTTCTTCATCCTTGCTCTAGTCTTTTGGTCTCCAATGTCTCCTAATGAATCATTGTATTTATATGTTTTCTGGATCACATCAATGTCGTGGTCGCTATCAAGGTAGGGGATTTTATACTTTCTGCACTACATTGCATCATGGTTTTCAAAACTACTATTTTGGGGGCTACCCCACCTGAAAATCCGACGGGGAATGTTCGACAGAACGTCAATTTTTATTAGGAGTATGTTTTGTTACGTTTACATTTCGTATATGATTTACTTCTGATATTCACATATATGTTGATGATGTGATTCAGTGCTTGTATTTGGGATGAATCCTCCTGATGCTTTAGGCATTCTCGCGCTAAAGCATCATGAGGCTATCCCGTCAACCTTCGACTGCGAGAAGGTTTGACATCGGTTATATATGTCGGGAGGATGAATCCTCTTGATGCTTTAGACAGTCGCGCAAAAGCATCACCAAACTATCTTGCCAACCTTTGACTGCGAGAAGGTTTGACATTTGTTATGTACATTGGGAGAATGAATCATCTTGATGCTTCAGGCACTCTAGCGTTAAAGCATCATGAGGCTATCCCGTTAACCTTCGACTACAAGAAGGTTTGACATCGGTTATTTACGTTGGGAGAATGAATCCTCTTGATGCTTTAAGCATTCTCGCGCTAAAGCATCATGAGGTTATCCCGTCGACCTTTGACTGCGAGAGGGTTTGACATTTGTTACTTACATGGGGAGGATGAATCCTCTTCATGCTTTAGGCACTCTAGTGCTAAAGCATCACGAGGCTATCCCGTCTACCTTCGACTGCGGGAAGGTTTGACATTTGTTACATACATTGGGAGGATGAATACTCTTGATGCTTTAGACACTCTAGCGCCATCACGAGGCTATCCCGTCAACATTCCACTGCGAGAAGGTTTGACATCGGTTTTGTACATTGGGAGGATGAATCCTCTTGATGCTTTAGACACTCTAGTGCTAAAGCATCACGAGGCTATTCCCGTGCAATCTTCTGCTGCGTGAAGATTGGTTGTTACGTGTGAAATACAATGGGGCGTGCATGACATGTCCTCAAATTGCAAATCCTAGAAGTGAAAGAAAATAGGATGGGGCATTGGTAACGTGTCCTCAGGTCGAGAGTCCTGAAAGTTGAAAATAGGATGGAGGGTGATGATGTCTCCTTGGGTCGAAAGTCCCTAAACCTGGCAGGGGTATTGTGACACGGGTTGACAGTATTGTCAATCATGAAGATTAGCCTACCATAGTACCGTTCTATTTGGCGGGTTAGCTGGACGACTGAGTTCGCTCATCAGCAACCCTCGTCAATTTGGGACACCAAGGTTCTAATGAGTGGGGATCTATCGTTGGGCAACCCCATCCGTTACTATGGTTATGCGAGTTGTGTCGGCTTTGTGAAAGAAAATAGGATAGGGCATTGGTGACGTGTCCTCAGGTCGAGAGCCCTGGAAGGCGAAAATAGGACGAGAGAGTGATAACGCCTCCTTGGGTCGAAAGCCTCTAAACCTGGCCGAGGTATTGTCACACGGAGTGGCAGCGTTGTCAATCACAAAGATTAGTCAATCACAGAACCGTTTCATATGGCGGATTGGTTGGACGATCGAGCTTGCTTGTTGGCAACCCTCGTCAATTTGAAACGCTAAGGTTCTTGTGAGTAGGGGTCTATCGTGGGGCAACCCCATCCGTTACTACAATTATACGAGTTGTGTCGTCGCAAGGCTTGCTCGCCGGCAACTCGAGTGACGTGCTGAATCTGCTGATCACCGTCATTGGTATTTTTGCATGCCTCATGAGGTGTTGCTATTGATGAATAGCCACCTTTCTGTGACATGTATTGGGTGGGTCCTCATATGACCATCCATTTCACTGAGGACGGATTGAAAGTTGTCAGTCGCGAAAATTAGCCTATCACATCGTAGTATCGTTCCATTTGGCGAGTTGGCTAAACGACGTAGCTCTGCTCGTCGGCAACCCTCTTCAATTTGAAACATAAAGGTACTTAGTGAGAAGCGGTCTATCACGAGCAACCTTATCCGTTACTCCGATTACCCGGATCGTATCGGCGCTGGTTACGGATCGTTGGCACATTTGAGCGATTATAGCACCTTTCTACGATGAGTGACGGATGAGTCACTAAGTGACCATCCCTTTTCACTGATGACGTTTCACACAGAAAACGATATTGGCCTATGTTGTAATTATAACTGTCTAGTTTTACAACGAATTTTGATAAAGCCACATCGAGGGCCATGAGTTGGATTTATAAAATGATAAAGAGTTTTTGATTGTTTAAAATTTATGTACGGTAAATGAGAAACATAAAATGGTTTTCAAAAGAAGAAGAAAATGGTTTTAGCCCCCATTGCATTTAATATATATTTCCCTACTGAGTTAGTCACTCACTAGACTATATTTTTCCCGAGGTTAGGGTGTAGGTGCAGAGTACTGGTCTTGTGAGTGGAGTAGTTGGGCGATGCTATGGATCCTGGATGAGTGTTTCAATCTCTCCGTGGATGGGTGAAGGTTCGTTGGTCCAATCCCTCAAATTTTGGTAAGTTGGGATCTTAGTTTTTGGTGTTGTTTGGTTTAATTCCTGCATAATATTTTCTTATATTATGTTATCATGTCACAAGTTGATCATTCTGTGGGCTCCAACCCATGTTGTTGGGTTTGAGCTTGATATTGTCCTTGTTAAGTCTTCCGCATAAAAGTTTACGCCTTAGACTAGGTAACTGGGTTCTCTCCAAGAATCGGGTTACCTGACCCGACGGTTCTGTTCGGCTCGACTCCGAGTCATGACACAATGACTCCACAAAAATGTTGATGTGCCAATGGAAGGTTAAGGAAGAATATAACATGAGTGGTCGATTGTAGACTAATGATGCACCATAAGGCCCGATTTCTAAAGCCTGGGCCAAGATGATCACTAACCCTTTTTCACTCGTTATTTTGCAGGTCAAGATGCACTTGAGGGGGCTTGATATTGACTAAATCCATGATGCTAAAGCAAGGACAAAGCATCTCCTCACATGGCATATCCTTGTACCCAATCGGCCATCTAGTAGACTCGAGAATCACATTGAGTAGTCCGTGTCTTAAAGTGGATCTCAAGCTGAAGATATGTTGCTCCAATGTTATGACATGTTTATTTACTTTATGTTTTACTAGATTAATGGTTTTTTGTTCGATTTTGGTCAGAATTATTGTTGTTAAAACTTTGGTTTTTTGTTGTGCTCGGCTTGGGTGTTAGCCGAGGACTCAAGTCAGTTGTTATTGTCTTGAGGTTATTATTGTAATTTTTGTTTTAGGGAAATTCTTAAGGAAGTATTTAAACTTCCTTAAGGCTGCCTTAAGGGACTAATTGGAATTTGAATAGCAGCTGCAAATTTGTGTTTAGAGGTTTCCCTCTTAGACTCTTGGCTTCCTCTCCTAGGGTTCATACTCGAAACTTAGAACTAAAAAGTGCCTCACTCTTTTCTTTGCCTTGTCTTAAAGTGAAGTTCTTAACTAAGTTCTCAATTAGCTCATTCGGAGGTGATATCTAGCGTGGGAGCTTAGAGGACCAGTGTGAAAACAAAGTGGAGTGGTTCCTTGGACAAGGAGTCCAAGGAAGTTAAGATTGGCCGATTATCCATTATTAGACCAGCTTGTAGGTTCGAATTTTGTTCTTTATTTTGTGTTTCGATTTGAGTACTAGAATTTTGGAATTTAGTTGGTTATTGAATAAGAACAGAGTATACAAATTTTGGGGATTTTTGGACTTGAATCGTAGCTTTTGTGCATATTTCAATTTGGTGTCTGAAATTGTCTCCATTGGCACCTTTTTGGATAGCACCTTGCCGTTAGCATAAGTTCCACATTTTAATGAAATTAGTGGTGATTTTTGGAGGATCTTTTTACTCTGTTAATTGTGCCTTCTCTCCAACTTTTTGTGTCATTTGGAGTTCGGGAGAGGAAGTTGCATTGTTGGCAAATAAGGGTTCTGTTTTGAATGTTCATTGGTGCCTTTCAGAGAAGTCCATTTTTTGTCTTGCATAACTTTCGCGTCTGTGGGACTTTTGGCTTGATTTTTAGAGGGTGCTTAATTAACTAGATTGTGAGGGTGTCCTACAAATTTGGCTTAAATTGAAGTTCTTGGGTGTGAGTTACAAATTCGGCAACTCTGTGTCCTATTCTATTTTGGCAAGCTGATAACTGCTCCTCCATTGTTTGTCATTGGCATCCTGTGGTGTGTCATTTGGTATCAGAGCAAAAGTGCCCTATTTTTTTGACTCTGTAAGTTTGCTTTTATATTGCTAAGATGGTGCCAAGAGGTGTAGCATATTCTACACAAAACTGAACCAAATTGTCAAGCATCCATGCAACAATCGCCAATGAGACGTGAGCCAAATTGTCAACGCCGGATTGATGAGATAAAAACTTTGGTGCGAGACATAGCTCAAAAGCTACAAGAGGTGCAAGACCAGCATCTTAAGACCCTTTAAACCCAAAGTCCATTGGGAGAAATGGAAGAAATTATTGAAGAATCTTCCTTAACGGGAGACACTCTCAGCCTTAGAGGAAACACACATCTTGGAGGATGGAAAGCCTTCTACTTTACATAACCTAAATGTTTTATGTCAAATGCAAGAAACATAAATGGTGGAGCATGGAGATGAGCTCTTTGTAGAAACCCTTGAAGGAGAAAAGAAACATAAGGTGTTTTATGCTAAAGAGGAATCTCTCCATATGGTGTTTCAAAGGACTCTAACTCTCCTAACCCAAGAAGAATTTCCAAGAAAGAAAATTTGTCATAGCCAATGCTTGAGCAAGGATCAAATTTTCCCTATGATCATTGGTGGAGGGAGTTGTTTCAACATGTCTTCAATGGATACAGTTGAAAAATTTTATTTGAAGACAATGGTGGATCCTAATTCCTGTAAACTAGGGTGGCTAAATGATCGAGTAGATGTTAAAGTCTCCAAACAAGCTCAGATTACTTTTACCATTGGAAGTTATGTTGATGAAGCACTATGTGATGTGACACCTATGTGTGCAAGCCATCTTCTACTTGGAAGGCCATGGAAATTTGATAGGAAAGCTTCCCATGACGGCCACTCAAAGTATTACACATTTAAGATGGGTGGAAGAACTATAAGGCTAGCTCCTCTAAAATCGAAACAAATTGTGAAAGACTATGAAGAGAAGAAGAGAGGAAAGACAAAAGCTACTCTACTTATGTCCGGGAATGAGCTACTAGAATGTCATCCTTAGTGATCAAGCACAAGAAAAAGAAGATGACATTATTGACCGGTGCACTAAAACCAAGGTACTCCCTCATGGCCGAGTTGAATGCTAATAATTTTGTGTGTTGCTAGATTAAAGGATTATATGCTGATGATAAAGGTTTTAGCCATTGGAATAAACCATGCACTAATGAGTCTAAAGGTGGTTATGATCCCATGGAAGCCGTTTTTTTTAAAGATGACAATCCTAGTGTACCAACGTTCGGTTTCCAAGAATCCAAGGTGAATGTAGTTCAAGGGGTGAGCCTAAGAAACTATTTTGGTGAAAAGAAGTTATATGAAGTATTAAGGGAATTATTCTTTTGGCTGCACGTGCATGACTACATTCTCAAGTTTGAAGAAAAGTGCTTCTTTTTTAAAATGTACAAAAAGGTAACATCCATGCATGAAATGGCATGGAATATAATTGAGATGAGTCCCGAGGCTCTAGTTAATGTTATGAGGCATGGAGAGGAGGAAGATGTTGAAGAAGAAAATGGAAAAAGTGGGTCAAGCTTTCGATTTGAGATCAAATCCTCATTCACTTGAGGAAGATGATGTACCACAAGGTCCAGTTTCCAAAGCCTGGGCCAAGACAATCACTAACCCTTTTTCACTCCTTAATTTGCAGGTCAACATGCATGTGAGGGGGCTTGATATTGATTCAATCCATGATAGTAAAGCAAGGATAAAGCATCGCCTCACATGGCATATCCTTGTACCCAATCGGCCATCTAATAGACCCGAGAATCACATTGAGGAGTCTGTGTCTTAAAGTGGATCTCAAGTTGAAGATATGTTGCTCCAAAGTTATGACATGTTTATTTACTTTATGTTTTGCTGAATTAATGGTTTTGTGTTAGATTTTGGTTAGAATTATTGTTGTTAAAGCTTTGGTGTTTTGTTGTGCTCAGCTTGGGTGTTAGTCGAGCACTCAAGTCGGTTTTTATTGTCTTGAGGTTATTATTGTAATTTTTGTTTTAGGGCAACTCTTAATGAAATATTTAAGCTTCCTTAAGGTTGTCCTAAGGGACTAATTGGAATTTGAATAGCAGTTGCAAATTTTTGTTTAGAGGTTTCCCTCTCAGACTCTCGGCTTCCTCTTCTAGGGTTCATACCATAAACTTGGAACCAAAAAGTCATCACTCTTTTCTTTGCTTGATCTTGGAGTAAGGTTCTTAACTAAGTTCTCCATCAGCTCTTCCAGAGGTGATATACAACATGGGAGCTTAGAGGACTAGCGTGAAAACAAGGTGGAGTGGTTCCTTGAACAAGGAATCCAAAGAAGTCAAGATTGGCCGATTATCCATTCTTGGACCAGATTGTAGGTTTGAATTTTGTTCTTTATTTTGTGTTTCGATATGACTGCAGGAGTTTTGGGATTTTACTAGTTACTAGATTAGAATAAAGTGTACAAATTTTGGGGATTTTTTTACTCGAATCGTAGCTTTTGTGCATCTTTCAATTTGGTGTCCAAAACTATCTCCATTGGTACCTTTTCGGACAACACCTTGTCAATAGCATAACTTCCTCATTTTAATGAATTTAGTGATGAGTTTTGGCGGATCCTTTTTACTCTGTTAATTGTGCCTCCCCTCCAAATTTGGTGTCATTTGGAGTTCGAGAGAGGAAGTTGAGTTGCTGGAAAAATTAGGATTATGTTTTGAGTGTTCATTGATGTCTTTCCGAGAAGTCCATTTTTTTGTCTTGCATAACTTCCGCGTCCATGGGAATTTTGGCTTACGTTTTTTAGAGTGCTTAATTAACAGAATTTTTGGGGTGTCCTCCAAATTTAGCTTAAATTGAAGTTCTAGAGTGTGAGTTACAGATTCAGAAACTCTTTGTTCTATTCTGTTTTTGCAAGCTGATAATTGCTCCTCCTCCATTGTTGGTCATTGGCACTCCGTGGTATATCAATCTTCAGCTGTTGCCCTCATAATGATAGGTCCCAAACTCTAGTTGTGTAAAAATACCAAATCTGTAAATTGACTAGTAATAAATCTGAGCTTTAATTTTCAAACGCATGTAACTTCAATTGCATCTATCCTTTTGAGTTCAAATTTTTATGGCTGTTAGACAATAAGCCCAAGAATAATGTGGCCACGTTTCAGCTTTAAATTCAAGAAATACAGCGAGATACACGTCAAAAAGTACAGAGTCTAGATTAGGGCTTCTTTACTCGGATTTTGGACAACGAAAATGAAACGCCAATAACTTCCGTTGCAGACACCATTTTAACTCCAAATTCACAGGGCTATCATTCAATAATTAGAGGAAGAACAGATCCAAAATCCAGCTTCAAACTCGGAGTTACATCACTTCAAAATTTAACCTTGGATTAGGGTTTTTGCTGGCAGATTCTAGCAGTCCGATTATCACAACGAAAATGATACTTACATACATTTAATTAACCCCAAACTTGGAGGAATAACACACAATAGTCCCAGCAATAACTATGTCAAATATGAGCTTCAAATAACCATAATTCGCAGGTCAAATGGCAATCACAAAACACGGAACAAATCTGCCAACTCAGAAAACAGATTCTTGGAATTATATTCTTTCCTTCTAAAACAATGATAATCGACTCCAAATCTCCACAAAAACTCCACCAAATCCAGAACAACAAAGATACAGCAAATAAATTTAAGAAAGGGGAATCCCTTCTCAAAAGAAGGATGGATAAAAAGTGACAAATCGATGAAGTCCGCAAATCCTCCAAAGCCAAGGGGCGACTTGTTCGGCCACTCGACTGAATGGCTCTCTTCACTGGGGGTTGCGAGTTCTTCTACCTCCACGCCACAAGCACCACCATACAAGGAGGAGGAGTTGGAAGAGGCAGCAAAAATGGGTTTGTTCAAAATCTAGCAAGAACAAACAAACCAAGTTGATAGGTTGAAGGTGGCCGAGAGGTGAGTCCGCGGGTCTCCAAGAACGCAACAGAAAAAAGCCATTCTTTTAGGGTTTTCCAATTCGAGTTTAATATCCTCATTAGAAGGGAATAAATACCTTCTAATGACATTACAAGACAAAAGACTAAATTTCCCTTGGAAAGACAAAATAGGGCATGAATGCTTGGCTAACATGCTAGCCGAGCATCTAACAAAATCGATTTTAAAAACAAACTAAATCTAACCAAAAAAAATTCCAATTAGAAATAATCCAGTAAATATAAAGTAATTAAACATAAAAAACCCATTGGAGAACAAATCTTCATTTCATGATTCTCTTTAAGCCTTGATACCATGGTCCTCAAAATTGCCTCAAGTGAACTAGCAAACCGGGTGTGTGCAAGGGCATACCAACTGAGGAGAATGTTGTGGCCTCTCCTTCTCTTCATGGTTAAACTTCTCTTTATGCCACTTTATTGTGATGCAACCTTGTTATCTTCGATCAATGGGAGTGCTTCTAAATCGGGACAATATGGCTCAAGCCGATTGTGATTGGCATGTCATCCTGTGAGAGCATGATGTGGAGCTTCTTTGTCTTCATGTGTTGGCTTCTCTGTAAACTCCCATGAATTGTTACCCCTGCAAAATAATAACTTATTAGATAAAAAGAAGCATCATGGCTCGGCTCAGACGGTAGGGTCTTGGGACACATCACATAAGGAACGATATTATGAATGCAAGTTTTGCCATCAGATGAGGTTGTAGCCGAGTGAGTTGCATGGACTTTCCAAGTGATTAGGTAATTTGGCCTTTCTTTGTCTTTATAGTTTGGTTCATCCTTTAGTCCCTCTAATGTAACTCCACCTACAAAATAAGAATTTGTGAAGATATTTTAATAAGCTTCTTTGCTCGAGTTCTAGTAACTGGACCTTGAGGTGCATTAGATGACATCTGTAGGAGCCAACGTGGTAGGATCCAAATATCACAAGATCACAATTTTAGAATCTGTCTAGAAAACTGTGAATAACCGAGCAAGGAAGAATAAAACATATCAAACTTCCAAACCTCACGTGAACTGGACCTGTAACTTGGAAGGCTTAAACTCAACACATTGACATAAGTCGTGTTAAAATCCCATTTAAAAATCCACTCTGGTTTAGCAGATATGGCCGAAGCAATAGAACCCGAAATTAAGGTTTGGAGCAGATTAGAATTACCTTTCAACCTTCCAACCTGTATATCTCGAACTGCATACAACCAAAGAATTCCAAATTTGGAAGGCAATCAAATAACTCAGAATAGATCAACTTTCCAAAAGACACCAAATTAAAACAAATAGAGCAAGGGTCTCAAAACAGGACCAGAATCGAAAATCCAGCAACCCAGTAAATCAAACAGATCCAGCGGCCATGAAAGTAATCCAACCAAAAACTCATTCCATCTTACCTTTCAAGAACGAACAGCCAAAACAAAATATCAGCAACTAAATAAGAGGTTTTAAGAGTGCTAAGACAACCAGATATAGTATGAAGAGCTCTCAAGAAATGAGATAACAAACAAGGAGTCCGTGGACCTCCTAGTAAGAGGCACGACTTGTGGTTTGCTTGGAAGCAAACTCTCTCCAAGGGTGGAAACCTACTTTTACCTCCACACCACAATCCTCACCTGAAAGCTAAGGGATTGGAAGAAATAATAACCCGTAGTAGCAAGGATAAGAGGCTTCAAGAACTCCTTGCAAGTGGGATGGAAGAATCGGCTCAAGGGAGGGGGAGTGGTCGCGGGTTTGCTCTCCAAGAGAAACAATTTTCTTAATCAATCCAAAACTGATTCTTTCTTTCAAAAGAGGGTATATAAAACCCTAGTGTTTACAAAATAGGTCAAAAGACCAAATTGACCCTAACTTAAACAAATAGACATGACTTACACAAAAATCAAAAATCCTGAGTGGAATTTTTAGACTCTGTAAAATGGAAATTTGACATAGCAAACGAGAACAAAATATAACGTTCAATAGTTTTTCAAAACCTCTAGATGTTGGCTACATTTGGTATGAAGGACTAAAGTTGAAAAGATGTCATCCCGATTGTCGAAAAAGCCCTTGAACGTCCGCAGCTCAGATTCTAAGCAGAATTGGAAAACCCATAATTTTCTCCAAAAGATTGCATGACCTCCATTAGCTCAAATGCCAACTCCTCTTTGTTTATTTGATTCAAAAACCTACAAAATAAATAAAAGTTAGAAAATAAAGGAGCCATTGGCTTGGACCCAAGCGATAAGAATTTGGGGCACATCACAACGTGTAACGACCCAAATTTTCGTAAATCCTAAAAAATGCGTGAAAATCTGAAATTTCGTTTTCAAACTAAATCAGAGAGCGCCTAAGTCCGAACCGCTACCAACCGCTCATAAAACTCGTTATAAAATATCATTTAATAAACTATGCAGAAACGTTAAATTAAAACCATCAATATAAAACATTGCGGAAGCGTAAATACAATTTAGTGAAACCGACAAATCTTTTTAGTTGCAACTTGGAAAACTTTGGTTACTTACAACTTGGAAAACTTAACTTAATTAAAATGATTTCTCTTTTACCCATTTTCGTATGTCTGGCCAATCACGAACTCCCTCACGCGAGCGAACCTGTCATCCACTGCTCTTTATGTTCTTTTTCATCTTTCGCTACTCCTAGTCTGTGCATTCCTCATAGTGTACTAGTACCTACATCTACACCACAAGCAACTGTAAGCCCGAAGGTTTAGTGAGGAAAAAGGGTAATGCAACATGATAGAGTCCAAGACTCTTTAGTTTTCAACAACTCCAATCCGCCAAACTTAAGAAGGCCAACCCGGTCTTCTGATTTCAATTAAATGTAACTCCCGAAGCTTACAGAATTAGAAGCTGAAATTTGTAGGGATTCACACCAATATTCCAGAGAGAAACATATCAAAAATACAGATTTAAATTCGTTCTAAACACGGAGATATGCTTTGATGAAATTAACCCTCGGATTAGGGTTTTCTTGGCAAATTCTGTCGACTAGAAATTACACAACGAGATCTCGACTTGCATACATCCAATCAACGCCAAATTTGGAGGGTCAACACCTAACAATCCCAAAATTATCTTTGCCAAAAATGAGCTTCATCCAATAATTATAAACAGAGCAAAACGCAACCACAAAACGGAGCAAAATCTGCCCAGCCCAATAAACAGAATCTCGACCAACCTATATTTCCTTCCAAAACAAAGTTACCACATCTAAATCTCAACAAAACCCCACTAAATCCAGAATAGTACAACTATAGATCAATAACTTCAAGAAATTGAAACCCTTTTTCAGTAGATAGTATGAGAAATAAGTAACAAACCAAAAGGAGCCCGCTAAACCTCCAACACTAGAGGGGCGACTAGTTCGGCCGACACCAAGGAAGGCTCTCTCCAATGGGGGTTGCTAGCTCTTCTACCCCCACGCCCCAAAGCACCACCACGCAAGGAAGAGATGTCAGAAGAAGTAGCAAGAATCGATTTGTGTAAGAACTAGCAAGAAAACACAAACCGATATGTAGTATGGAAGATGGCCAAGAAGGGAATCCGTGGATCTCCAAGAACAAAGCAAAAGCTCTCCTTTAGGGTTTTCAAAACTCAACTGGTTCGAATAGGGTTCATTAGAGAGGATAAAATACCTCTCTAATGGACCATTACAATTTACAAAAGTACCCTAAATAGCAAATGACAAAACTGACCTTAACAATAACACAAACACAATAATTTCGAGTATGGATTTTTGTCTCTGTAAAGGGGACATTTGGCATAGTAAACGAAACCCAAATATGAAGAAAAATACCTCTTTGGAAAGCTCTAGATGTCTGCTACAAGTTGTATAAAGACAAAATTTGAAAGGAAGTCTTCCCAATAACCAAAAGAGCCCTTAAACGCCTGGAGGTCAGATTCTAGGTGGAAAGGAAAGCCCACCATTTCTTCTATGATTAGCAAAACATCCACTAGTACAAACGCACCAACGCCTCTTTGTTAAATTGATCAAAAAACTCTCCTCTAAGTTAGCTAGAGAAGAAACACTGACAAAAATAAATAAAAATGTTAGAAAACAGGAGCCCTTGGCACGGGCTCAGGTGACAGGATCTTGGGGGCACATCACAACATGAATGCCACTCTTTAGTCCTTTTGGAATGGGGGCCACCCAAACTGATCCTTTCATGAAGTCGTTAATCTGTTTATTATTTTACTTACTATTACTCTGATCCCTTGGGATCCATTATTCCAGTATTCCATACTCGTACTTCGAGCTGGAATTAGGAGGTTTTTCTCGTGCAATGGCCTAGTGGTCGGACCTAGCATTTTTCCTCGCATCTAGAACTCCCGTACCCTATAAAGGAGGGGATACACCTAGATTGCAGACTAGATCCACTACCCATCCACTCCAAATTCTCTTCTTCTTCTTTACTTTTTCTTAACATTTTACCTCACTTATGCATGCTTGCGTACCACCACCAAGGTGGCACTTCCTAGGCTTTCTATTAATCATGATGCATGAAAATACATTCTCAACCTAGCATGATGCATGATGCTTTACAACATAACATTCACAATGATCGAAGTGCGTATTAAAAGAAGTAACTGGAATTGAAAGTGCATATAAAGAAAGTAAAGCATATAATGGAAGGAAAGAACTGCGCACAACCGGAAACAAGTACAACATTAAATTAAAATAGCGAATGATTAATAAACTAAACATGCTCAGGAAACTTCCTAGTCCATTTACATGCTTCTTACATTTATATTTCTAAGCAATTATTCAAATCAGATTATCCAAATAAATTAACATACTCCTACGTTGATTCCATGCTTTTATTCTACTTAACTAATCATGCTTTGGTTTGACAGAAAATAACATGCTACAATTATAAACAATATTATAAACAACACTATGAAAACAATAATAAAACCTTCATTCACTTAGCCATAAAACCCTTAATTCATTCATACTTAGTTCATCTTTCTTTCATCTTTCCCATCATTCTTTAGTAAAGTAAAGTAATAATAGAGATTGCAACTAAAGACAATATAATTATTTAAAGGGAATTACAGTAAAGAGCAATACACAAAATATTAACAAGAAGGAATAACCTATTAATATTAACCTAGTTCTTTACAAACTCAAGTTGATTACATGCTCAAGGAGTCTTACGGTTATCATTTTCAATAAGACAATTTAATTAACTTCCTAGTTAGTTTACATGCTTCCTATATTTATCCTTCATTCTAGGCTATTAATGTACTTAGAGGTTACATACTAAATTCATTGCATGCTTAGATTAGATTATGTACCTTAACATGCTCGCTAGTTAATTAAACGTGCGTAAACAATAATTGCAAATTCGATTCAACTTGATTATCATTACCATGCTAGTCAACTTACATGCTACTTAATTAACGTGCTTGGGTTACTTATGTTATGTGCTAATAAGTTAACATGTTAAATTACTAATTAGACCAATTATCTTAATTGAACGAATTAACGATTGGTCAAGTTGGACATGCTCTGTTTTGTTATTTATCATCTAATTGAATATCAAGCTTGTTAAGAATCAAGCAATAAGAAAAGCAACACATTTTATAATATTCTAACTCCTTAGATTGCACATAACCACTTACATTTACTTTCTTCACCTTTTAATTCACTTTTCATTTCATCACTATCACTATCAGACTACTGTCTACTATCAAACTATCAACTAACACAACCAATAAAGGAGTTCATAGAGCAATTCAACAACCAATCAAATCGTTACAGCAGGGAGTTTGCTACTCTAACACTATTCACAGAGTATTAATAATACTATCAACAACTAACAATGGCATTTCTAGGCAACCTATACGTACTACTAGCAGTAAACATAGCAATCAACATGCTTCACAACTAACATGAACATTCTAAGTCAAGCCACATTCTTATCACACAGACTAACAAAACATACAATTGGCAATAAACTTCACTAACATTAAGCATTTAACTAACAATAAGCAAATATTAACACTAACTCACACACTGATACTTCTGGTGTAGGGCCTCATCTGGCCAAGACACCCCCTAATCCTTACTAGTTTTGATGAACTAAAAAATCAGGGACAGTTCTCTTCAAGCTCCCTCAGCTCATGGCAGTTCCAGCTCCTAGCCCCAAACTCACAACTCTCTCCTAACTCCTTAGCTCGCTCACATTTACACACACCTTAGAGCCTCACTTCTCTTCACTTACACTCAACATTTACAATTTCACTCAACTCTCTCCCTCATTGGACACTCTCTCTCACAACTCTCCCTCACTCTCTCGCTCTCTCTGGACTCCTCACCCAGGAAGAAGAATGAAATGAAGGGGAAGAAGAGGGAGGATTATTACCTGGAGAGAAACAATGAGTGCCTAAGGTAGAGAGGAAGATGGCCTAAGGTAGGGGAGGCAAACTATGGGCATAGGGGACGATTTTTCGTCACCCATGGAGAGGAAGGATCCTTCCATTGTCGGAAAATCTAGGATTTTCTTGATTTTCCTTCAATTTTCTTCATTTTCTTCTTATTTTATTTCGTAGGTCCGGGCTATTTCGGACGCATGTAGACGCATAGGTCTCGTATGCACTTCGTCCACAAGGCCAAATTATTGTAGGCCATTTTGAGGTTTCGGACGGGAAAATGCATCCCCGTCCTGTCCGTACAGTCCGCTAGCTGCATTTGGATGCCAATGGCGTCCGTGTGTCAACCGAAAGTGTCTAAAAATCGGACAGAGGCAAATCGGACGATACCCTAACTCGTCTGCAGCCGGCCGGACTCATCAAAAACCATCCAGGTTTAGAACAGATTCGATGCGGACGCCATTTTTCTCATTCGCATCGTCTGGAACCTCATCCACATCACAAAGACACATTGCACTCAGGATGTCAAAACACGTCTTGAGTCTCGTCCCAACTCTTCCCTGTGTGCGTAACGTCAGTGCGGACGATACATCGTTTATACAGTGTTGTCCGCCAGATGTCCGAAGTCCATATTTAGACACATTAGGACACCTCTTCTCATCCTCACTTCATCCCAATCCTAAGGCATCCCCAATATACACATTCAGACGATGACTTCTCATCCTTACCTCGTCCGCATCGTCCAAAACACTAAAATTCTCACTTTTCTCTATCTTTTCACACTTAACTCTTATCCCATAACATTGCCTCCATAAATATATTTCAAAAGATGACACGTATAGATATGTCATGTAACATCCTCATAACATCCTCATAACTCTAGAATGCCCTTGGTAATACACCGATAATTATCCAACTTAAAATATCAGGGTGTTACACAACGACTCCACATAAATGCTGATTCGCCAATGGAAGGTTAAGGAAGAATATAACCTGATCGTTCGATCATAGACTAACGATGAATGATGAGTAACTTCTTTAATATTACTAGACGGTCGATCACCTAAAGGACTAAATGACCATAATCTATACGGATTCGATTGTCCACTGTTTTCTAGTTGAGTAGTAGTCAAATGGTTGAGGGAGTGGGGATCGACCGGTTGAAATAAACATAAAAATAACCATCAGAAAACACATCCTCGTTCCATCGCCATGAACAACCTACTATCAATCCATTTTACTTTTACATGAAAAACAAAATTTTGGATAGTGTTGGATTGTTCAATTGTTGAAGGCATAAAGCGAGGATAGTTGTTAAGGATGTCTTGAGTTATTCTTTTGCTGTGTTGGTGATTTCTCTCACAGTTTAGTGACCATATTTCCAAGTGTAATGATCTTTTTCTGTTTGGTTATTGTTTCTTATTGGTTTGAAAACAAACTCTGTTCTTCAATTTTGTGTTATGCTAGGCTGACCGTTTTGCTCACGGAGTATGGTTAAAACTAGGGATAAAGATCTTGGTTTTGTTTTGGTTGAGCATTGTCGTGACTTATGTTGATGTCTTCTTTACCCTCTTCTTTTCTGTAGATATTTAGCTTGTTCCACCATTTCAAAGCTCTTCCCTTGAGTCTCAAAGAAGCTATGTTAACTTTTCCCCGATTTGAAATTTCATGAGTTAAAAAAATTTCTTCCAACCCTTCTTCCCAATCCAAATAGTCTTCGATCCATTTTGAACCACTGAATGAAGCTAGAAACTCATTTTCTTTCTCGCTACAAGTCACATCATAATTATAGCCTCTCGCCATCAAACTAAGAGTATGAATTCAACAAATCCAGAGTGCAAATCAAAAATCACAGAGTTACACTAAGAAGCCACTTAGGCTCTGATACCAAATGATAGGATCCAAAATCCCCAAAAATATACTTTTCAAATCTGTCCCGGAAAAACTGTCAATACCTGAGCTAGTAGCCATGAAATGGATCAAGCTCCAAATTTACACGTGAACTAGAGTTGTAATTTAGAGGACTTAAACTTAACATATTCAGAAGAGTTGCTTCAAAATTTCAATCCAAAAACCACTCTGGATTAGGAGATATGTTGAAATCAATATCAACCCGAAACTAGGGTTTCAGCAGGGCAGAAATACCTTTCAGTATTCAAACACAAATAACTCGAAATGCTTACAAGGAAATAATCCCAAATTTGGAGGGTCTTCAATTAACTCATAAATAAAAAACTTTTCAGAAGATACAAAATTGATCCAAGTAGCTTAAGGTTCTCAAAACAGAGCTGTAATCAGGCTTCCAGCAATCCGTAAATAAAAATAGATTCTGCGGCTAAAAGAGATTCAACAATAAACGTTACTCAACTCACACTTCTTGAATGAGCAACCAAACACCACACCAATAATCATATAATAGAACCTGTAAATGCCAAAAACAACCAGAAATAGTAAATAGGACCTTCAAGAATCAAGAAGAACAGCAAGGAGTCCGAACACCTCCTAGTAAGAGGGTCGACTTGTGGTTTGCTAGAAAAACAAACACTCTCCACGGATGGAAACTTTCTTTTACCTCCACACCACAATCCTCACCACAAGGATAAAGGATTGGAAGAGATAATAACCCTGGATTTTCAAGGAAAAGAAGCTTCAAGAACCCCTTGCAAGGGAATGGAAGGATTGGCGCTATGGAGGATGGCCGCTATGGAGGATGGCCACTGGTAGCTCTCAAGGAGACTGCAAATTTTAATCAAACAAAAACTCCACTTCCATCCAGCCAAAAGGGGTATTAAACCCTAAGGTTTTACAACAAAAACATAGAAGGACAAAAATATCCCTAGGTAACAAATGACTAAACAAACCCTTAATTAAAACAACAACAATAAAATTCGAGTCTGAGTTTTGCTCTCTGAAACAAAGACGTTTGACATAGTAAATTGAGGCCAAATACAATGTTCAATAGTTCATTCAAAACCTATGGATGTTGGATACATTTGGTATGAA
Organism: Begonia loranthoides; assembly: GCA_022433065.1. Classification (NCBI taxonomy): domain Eukaryota; kingdom Viridiplantae; phylum Streptophyta; class Magnoliopsida; order Cucurbitales; family Begoniaceae; genus Begonia; species Begonia loranthoides. The sequence continues at coordinate 11,952,972 of CM039485.1, forward strand.
GGACCAAAGTTGAAAAGACGTCATCCCGATTGTCCAAAATCCACTTGAACTGTCGGAGGTCAGAATCTAGGCGGAAAAACAGCTCACAATTATTCCCCAAAGATTGTAAAATCTCCATTAGCCCCAATGCCAACTCCAATGATGTTTATTTGATTCAAAAACCTGCAAAATAAATAAAAAAGGTTAGAGAATAAAAGAGCCCCTGGCTCGGGCTCAAGTTCCGGAACTTGGGGCACATCAATACCACACCTGAAAACCTGACAAGGACTTCGACAACACGTCAATTTTTATTATTAGTATGTTTTCTCATATGATTTTTGTGCCTGTGTTTTGGGTATGAATCCTCTTGATGCTTTAGGCACTTTCGTGCTAAAGCATCACGAGGCTATCCCATGAACCTTCGACTATGAGAAGGTTTGACATTGGTTATGTACATTAGGAGGATGAATCCTCTTGATTCTTTAGGCACTCTAGCGCTAAAGCATCACAAGACTATCCCCGTACAATCTTCTGTTGCGTGCAAATTGGTCGTTACGTGCGAAATACGATGGGGCATTTATGACATGTCCTCAAGTTGTATGTCTTGGAAGTGAAAGAAAAGAGGATGGGGCATTGGTAATGTGTCCTAAGGTTGAGAGCCCTGTAAGTTAGAAATAGGATGGGAGGGTGATGACACCTCCTTGGGTTGAAAGCGCCCCTAAACCTGGCCAAGGTGTTGTCACACAGGTTGGTAGTGTTGTCAGCCACGAAGATTAGCCTATCACAATATCATTCCATTTGACGGGTTGACTAGATGACTGAGCTTGCCCATCGGCAACCCTCGTCAATTTGGGACACCAAGGTCCTAGTGAGTAGGGGTGTATCATGGGGCAACCTCATCCGTTACTACGATTATGCGAGTTGTGTCGGCTTGGAGTTTGCTCCCTGACAACTCAGACGACGTGTTGGATATGCAAATGCCACCATTGGTATTCTTTGCTGTCTCATGAGGTGTTGCTATCGGCGGATAGCCACCTTTATGTGACTTGTGCTGGGCGGTAACACAAGTTGTCTCATGATTGACTGGTTTGTTAGAATCTCTGGTAATGTGCCAGATCTTTGGATCGTATCAGCGAAGGCTACGGCCCATTGGCACATCCGAGAGATCATACTCCCTTTCGATGATGAGTGACAGTGCGTCTTTGAGTGGCCATCCCTTTTCACGGATGAAGTTTTCATACAAAAAATGATGTTGGCATATTTTTTGATTATAGCTGTATATATATACAATGGGTTTTAATAAAGCCACATCGAGGGCCATGGTCTGGTTATTTAAAATGATAAAGAAGTTTTAAATGTTCAAAATCCATGTACGGTAAAATGAGAAGCATTAAACGGTTTTCAAATGATAAAGAAAATGGTTTTAGCATGCATTGCATTTAGTATAGATTTCCCTACTGAGTTTGTCACTCACCCCTTAGACTATATTTTTCCACAGGTTCGGGTGTAGGTTCAACGGACTAGTCTTGTACGTGTGGCAGTTGGGTGATGCTGATGTTACCTAATTAGTGTCTTGATCTCCCCGTGGATGGGTGGAGGTTCGCCGGTTAAATCCCTCCGTTCCTGGTATGTTGAGATTTTTAGTTTGGTGTTATTTGATGTAATTTCTGCATAGTACTTTCCTTTATTATGCTATCATATCTCTAGTTTATCACTTTGTCAATCCCAAACCATGTGATTTGGGTTTGGCCTTGGTATTATTCTCGTTAAGTTTTCTGCATAAAAATTTACGCCTTGGGCATGGTAACCGGGTTCTCTCCGAGAATCCGGTCGCCTGACCGTTTTGCTCGGTCGGCCTCTTGGTCGTGACAATTATGTCATCTTATCCTTATTGTGTAACTAGTAAAAGAAATCAAGGTAACAATAACAAGTAAAATACATTCTTAATTAACGTCTTTACAAACAAAACAGAACACATCCTCGATCAACGTCTTCACGAACAAAACACTGTAATACAAAGAAAAATACCCACACACTTTGGGATGTAGGCCAAATGGCCACACACATGAAAACATCACTTACCTTGAGGTCTTAGTGAAGTCTGATCACCTAGAATAATCACCCTTAATTGGTTAACTTCTAATTTGCTTCATTTCAGTTACAAAATGTTTTGTTTTCCTCCCAAGAATTTGAGAGAAAATGACAAACATTTACGGATCCTAATGTAAGAATGACTAGTTCCCCAAAATATGATTCTTATATTCGTATTCCAAAAATTATGTGGTCAAATGCATCTTGAATGTCTCGTATAGTTGCCATGGTGATATGCCGCAAGATCTTGTCACCTGAGCCCGTGCCAAGGGCTCATTTGTTTTCTAACCTTTTTCTTATTTTGTAGGGAACAATCATTCATTGGGATTCACGGAGGCGCCAATGCATAAAGACAAAGTAGTTTCGCTCCATGTTCTCACGTGGAGCCATGCAAACTCAATCAGCTAGCTCGTTTATTTCTCAACTTGAAGGAACTGCAAAGTAGCCAAGTTTTTTAGACCAATTGTGTTTGCTCGAGTTCTTACATCATATTTTTATGTTTTTTTTGGTAATGGATTACAACATATTTTTGTGAATTTTTAGAATGTTATTTGGTTTGTTTTTGGAAGGTGATCGATTTGCATGCAAACCGAGCCCTTATGCCCTATTTTTTCTTTCCAAGGGCAATTTTGTCTTTTGCTTTGTACTGCAATTAGAGGTATTTATTCCCTTCTAATGTGAATGTTAAACTCAATTTGGAAAAACCCTAAACCTGGAGATACCCAGCTGTGTGCTTCTTTGGAGAACTGTGAGCTCTAACTCTCGGCCACCTTCATCTTATCAATTCAACCTATTGTTCTTGCTTGATCGTGGATAGGTTGTTAGGTTCTACTTCTTCTAGCAATCTCCTAGTTTGGTTGTGCGTGTTGTGTGGGAGTAGAAGACCAAGCAAACCCCTAGTTGGAGTGTCCTCCTTTTGGAGTGGCCGATTCTCGCCCCTTTTCATTTGAAGGGTAGCGGACCAGATAGGTTTATTGAATCTGTTCATGGCTGCTAATTAAAGAAGGTAATCTTGTTCTTGATTCTCTAGTAACAACACTGGATTGGTGTTGATTTGGTGCAGATTTTATGTGATTTGGACGTCATTTAGTGGAGCAAAGGAAGGAAAGAAAATTACACCGCAAATCTAGGAACTGCGGTTACAGATTGGCTGTTCTGATTGCAGCACGCACAACTCCATTTCTGCATGCTATTTTTTGTTGGAAATTGGAAGTGTTCTTTTATAATTGTTGACTGTTGGTCCTGTGAATTTGGAGTTAAAAGAGTGTATGCAACAAGAGTTATTAACGTTTTATTTTTGTTGGCCAGAATACGAGTAAAGAAACCCTAATTTGGAATCTGTACTCTTTGATGTGTATCTCGATGTGCTTGTTGAATCTGAAGCTGAAACTTGGTCACATTACTCTTGGTTTTATTATCTAATAGCCATAAAAATTTGAGCTCAAAAGGATATATGTATGTGACCTTATTTTTGTTCTAATCTGAGTGATTGAAAACTATTTTAATTGGTAAACTTTCGAGCATATTATTACTGAGTGCATATCTCCATGTTTATTACGAATTTGAGCGTGACATTTTAAGGGCCCATGTTTCCATATGTTATCTAAGTCTCCTCCAAAATTGGAATTTATTGGCTGTATGAATTGAGAGTTGATGCCATTTAATTTGGAAGCATCGGATTAAACTTAGCAGATTGCTATCCTTGTCAGCTCATTGTTTTGATCATAACTTCCAGTTTACTTTTCCTTTGAAGCTGATTTTTGGAGAAATTATTGTGTGGGTTATTGGCTACATAATCTATGATTTTGAGCTTAGCTCAATCCATCATCTGCAAGTCGAAATCTCCCTATTTTAATTCTGGAGCTCGGGCTTATTGTTTCCTCCAATTATCCAAAACTGATTGTGGAGGATTAGAGTCTTGGGACCTATCACATGGGCATGTGTTCTTCTGCCACGGATGCATGCACTTTTGTTGCAGATATTTACTATGGATATCTGTTTCACTATAATACCAAGAATTTGAGTCATATTAAGCTTAGGATAAAGATGATGGCATTTGATAGTAATTGGAGCTATATGGAACTATATTAGTTTTGGTATATAATTTGTGGTATAATTTGGTAATGTTATGATAAGATTATGGATAAGTAAGGATTTAGGTGGTTATGGAACTTATAAAGGAAAAAGTGGTCGGTCAAGTGAAGGAATTGATTGACCAAGAATTGTATAGAATGAGGAAATAGAGTCCTCTGTTGTAGTGTGGTCGATCAAAAGTTGGTTGTGGTCATTCATCAACATTGCAGTTTTTAACAGAGATGAAATAAGGATTTGAGCGGTCGATCGTGTGTGTGTATTTGTGATCAACTGACTTCATCAAGAATTGTGAAATTTATGGATTTACAGTCGATCATAAGGAATTTGGCTATCAAACTCAGTCATTATAGATTGTAGAATTTTGGTTTGTGGTTGATCGTCCACTAAAAGGCGATCGATCGATTTTCCTGGAAAATAGAGAGAGTCTTTTATCTAGTTGTTTTGCGGTCAATCCTCGGAAGTGTTTGATCGATGAGTAATTCAAAGTGTCGCCGGAACTTGTAAGTGATATTGTATTCTGATTGGAGAAAAAGAAGGCTGGAACTATGTGGATGACCATGCGTTCTACCACCTCAAGCTGGGTGCTGGAGAAATGTAAAGTTATGAGATTTAAGGGCAGGTTGTGAAGGTTAAATTGTTCGAATGAAGGAAAGTCTCTAGAGCTCTCAAGTTTTCTCCCTTTTCTTGCAAGCTGTCTAGGTAGTCAAGGTTTCCTTATGAATAATTTATGCAGTTGTGTTAAGGAAGACGAAAGATGATGAAGGAGATAAGGTGATTGGGTAGTTTCGATGAATGAAGAATATTGTTTAATTTTCGGGTATCCTTGAATAGAACTGTATATGCATGTTATCTAAAATAGTTTAAACAAGGAAATAGTTTTGAGAATTTGGGGAGTTTGGTTACTCATTGAGAAATTTTTGGTTAGTTTTGGTTATTAAGAATTTGGAGGAAGTCTTAGTTGTATGCATCCTTCGTATATAAATATATATGAAATAGTTATTGATGATTTTTTGTTAACTTTGAAGCTGTGAATAATTAGCAAGATAAGCATAAGTGTTGAATTGAGTTGAAGACCACATGGTATGGGATATTGTACGTTTTTGGCCTATTGGCATACATGATGAGGAAATAGAAAATGGTTTGAATTGTTGTGTATATAAGGTTATTATTATGAGATGGCTTGCATGGCTTGTATGCTTTGATGTTATTATCGATATAAGGATAGTATTGATTGCTAAGGAAAGATTAAAAATGGTTGTTTGATTATTGATAAGAAACACTAAAGAATGAAATGCAAATTGTTGCATTGATATGTGATAAGATGATAGAATGTATGTATTCATTTCATTATCATGCATCATGGTTTTAAGAAAATGTACGACATTGTATTATGCATATGTTTTGAAAATGAACTGGATAAATTATGAAAATAAACACAAATAGACGCGACGTGGTATGGGTTCTTGAGTTGGTTGCCCCGTGTGGGTCAAGCGGTGTCACTCTACCTTGTAAAGTGATATCCCTAGCGCCTATGTGGGTAAGTGGAACTGAATGAAAAGGAAAGTAAACGGAAATGAAAGTAAATAGACATTGTGAGGTGTGAGTTCTTGAGTTAGCTGCCCTTTATTGGTCAAGAGGAGCCACTCTACCTTATATGGCAGCATCTCCAACGCTTGAATAGTTAAGTGAAAGTAAAGTTAAAGTTAAAGATAAAGATAAAGGAAAATGAGAATTAAAACTGCATATGTTTTTATAAAGTTGCATAGCATGTGCTGTAATACCCCGAATTTTCATATCGGAATTTAATAAGAATAATTGGAAAGTAATTTGGGGTATTTTAATTTTTGAATAATTATCGGGGTATTACCAAATACGTAACCGATATATTATTAATTAGGGAATTTATCGAATAATAATTAAGATTTATTGGGGGATAAATAGATTAAGGAGTAATTAATTAAAAAATTGGTAATTTAAATAAAATAAAAATCATAAAAAAAAATTTAAAGTAGAGAAATAGATGCTAGACATTTTGACCGAGTCGGGATTGAATCATGAGTCGGGCGTCTCGACTAAATTGCACTCCAGACTACAATTTGGATTTTTAGTCGCACTGCGATTGACTAGCGGTTGAGTTGTAGACGTGAAGGATTTGAATCTGTTTGTATTTTTGGACATTTCGGTCAACATGCGGTCGAGGCTTCAGACGCCTTCCTCGACCAAAAATTGGTGATTAAGCAAAAAATGAAAAATAAAGAGGTAGAACCAGTCCATCTTGAACCGGTCTGGTTTGAAGATAAATGGGAAGAAATAAATTGTGTTTTGAAGATTTAATTGATGGAAATTAATTAGGAAATGGGATTGGAAAATTTGAATTGGACACGTAATAATTATTAATCGCTATTTGGAATAAGTCAATAATTGAAATTGGTTGAAAATAATTTAATTAAATCATTAATAGAAGAATTTAATTGAGTAAAAAGGGAATTTAAATTAAAAGGGATAAATTAAATAGATTTAGTGAGTAATTAAAGTAAAAGAAAAATAAAAAAGGGAAAGGATGGAAGTGAACCAGTTTGGTTCATGCTGGATGGCCGGTTCACTGCTAGTCGATTCAGTTGAGAAGAAACAAGTTATGGTTTGGTTGAATCAAAGGGGAGATGAGTTGTGTTTTCTGAAGAAATGAGAGAAAGAAAGAGAAAACCTGAGAGAAGAAAAGGGGAGATCGAGAGAGGCGACCGAGAGTGATCGCGGGGGAAGAGGCACTAGTGCTGGGCTTTGCCGGTGTGCGTGGAGGTCCGAGCATGTGCGGGCTGCTGATCGTCGATGAGACGTATTGTGGGAGCGAACTGTGCGGGGCTAGGGCACATGTTCGTTTGGTCTGATTGTAATCATGATTTGGGGCTGCAATTTTCGACCGAGGTAAACGTCTTGGCTGGTTTATGCATTGTATTTTGGTGTTTTGATTGCTTGGACGAAATGCTTGGCTTTGTTGCTGTGAATTATTGGACGCGAATTGAATGGGTAGGAGAATTTGGCTGAGCTATGGTCGATGACTCGCTGCCTGGGTGGGTCTGATTTTTGGTTTGACCAGACCAGGTTTTTCTTCAGCTGCTTCCTTCCACATGGTGATGGAGCATTGAACCACCCTCCTCGATGTGGGCAATCACCCATCAACGTTGTAGTCTCCTCTCTACCTATATAGAACTCCTCTCTGGAGAATTGAGAACTGAAGATAGTGAGAGGACAGTGAGTGATTGTGAGCTGAAGGCTGTGAGTTCGCTGGAGAATTGAGAGTTGCAGATAGAGTGAGAGGACAGTGAGCTGGAAAATGAAGTGGTGCTCTGGAGTTGAGCCAATGAAGAAAGGAAAGAGGTGAAGCTGCTAGTCTATAGTCCTCAGGTGTCCTATTCTCCGGTATGTGCGTAAGTGACTTCTCTTCTTTGATTTACTCTCTGTTGATGAAATTTGGTTGGTGAATATGTTGGTAAATGAATTTTGTTTATGTAATGGGTACTCTGATTTTGTTGGTGGACACGGTTGGGTTGTGCTACCTGTTTTCCTTACAGTTGTGGGTCATTGTTGGGTTAATATTTTGGTTGGTGTTCTGTTGATAAATAATGCCATGTGGATTGGATAAATACTTTGTTGGTTGCTGCTTTGATAAATTGGTGGGTTTAATTCGGAATAGTTGCATAATTGTAAAGGCTCTCTATTCCAAGATGATTTATGCTATGAATATCCTTGTGATTAAACTACTACTTGTTATATGTGATGGAAAAGTGGTTTAAATGGTGGGATTATGTATTGTTATTGGAAATGCTTATATTGTCTACTCTGCACTCGGTTGTTTTTTAAGTTGTAAGCAATGAAAATTGTTAAGTAATTGGGTATTATTTTGGACTAAGTAATTTCATTACATGAATGAGAATTTAGGATATTGGAATAGTTATTGCGAGGTTGTTAAGTAATTAAGTGGACTATTGAGATTTGTTGAACATTAATGTTTGTGGAAATTTGGTAGTTAGTCATTAGTGTTTAATATTAGTTAAATTGGTCGATGAAAATAATTGGACTAAAATGTGAAATAATTAAGTGGTAATTAAATTATGAAATAATTAACGAGTACTAACGGTATTAAAGTTGAGATTTATAATTCATAATATATTAATAAATAAATGATAATTACTTTGAAGGTATTGACGGGAAAAATGATAAAGAACTAAACGCGCTAAGGAACGCAGGTAAGTGATACGCATGTGCTTTGGTCCTTAGGGCCCCACATCGCAAGAATAGGAGATGCACATTGATTTGTTTATTGCTTTAGTAGAATAATAGAATGTTGAGCATGCCTACAGTTTTATAAGCATGTCTATTGTTTTATAAGCATGTTTACTACTTTAAATAGCATGTCTACCGTTTTAGAAAGCATGATCTGTGAATTGTGCGTTGGTTGTTTTATTAGATTCCTTTAATCATATGACAAGGATTGTATGCATGCACGAGTATTATGCATCATAGTTTTCAAAAGATACGAAAATAGTTTCCATGAATGGTTTTGAAAAGGAAATGAAGAAGAAAAAAAACGGTTACGAAATGTAAACAAATGAACTTAAATGAGTGAGACAAGATGTGAGGTTGGGTTGGCCACTCCACCTCGTCAAGTTTAGACATCTCTAACACTTTCAAAATAAAGATAAATATAAAGAGGTCGTTTGGAGATGTGAGGTTCAGTTGGCTACTCCTCCTCGTCAAGTTTAGACATCTCTAACGTCTTTTGAGATAAAATAAAGATAAAGATAAAAGAGGTCGTCTGGGGATGTGAGGTTGAGTTGGCTGCTCCTCCTCGTCAAGTTTAGACATCTCCAACGCCTTTCAAGATAAAATAAAGATAAAGATAAAAGGGGTCGTGTAGGGTGTGAGGTTGAATTGGCTGCTCCTCCTCGTCAAGTTTAGACATCTCCAACACCTTTCAAGATAAAGAAAAGTTAAGACCAAGAAAACCGTCAAAGAAAAAGAAAAGAAAAGGCAGAAAAGAAACAGAAACAAAAAACGAAAAGAGATTTTAAAAGCTGCATGACATGTCCATCATACATTTTATTTTATATCACTTACTAAGCCTTAGGTTCATTAGTTAAGTCTTGCAATGTATGTATACGCACAGGAGAACAAGTTAAGAAGAAATTGATGAAGGATTTGCACGCGCGGATCTTGTGGCTGGTTAGGCTAAATGCATTTGAATGAAAATGATTGTAAAAGATTTTGTAAATTAATTAATTTCTTTTCTTTAATGTTTTAATTAATTATAGAGACTTCCGCTGCATTTTTTAAAAGATTTTCAGAAAGAATTTTAATTATCATTTTAATAATTAAAAAGTATTTAATTGTAAATGAGAAGAATTTTATTTATTTCCGCTGCAATTAATATAAAAGTTTGAAGTAAAATTTTTTTAATGATCGAGTTTTATAAAGGAAAAATCTTACAATGTTTTTGTAAAAAGAAAAGTTTTAAATTTTACGCGATTTTTAAACATAAGAAAACTGGGTCATTACATGTGCATTGCATATTTTATATCTCATACTGAGTGTTAGATTCATAGTTATTGTCCTGTGATATAGGTAAGGAGTCTATAGATTGATAAAAGCTTATAGAAGACACAGTTAATGGAGTATTGTAGTGTTGAGCCTTTTGTGTTGTTGGCGAACTGACCGATGGGTTACGGCTCAATGTACCCTGTTTTGGTATTTTACATTTTGATACTTATGTAAATGGTTTCAAGAATAGATCTTAACTAACATATATTACTATTTCCATACCTATGCAAACTATGTTTTATAAATACGACAAAAATTTAGTACGATCTTGGAATTGAATGAATGTTTTATATTATTGATAAGTAATGGGTTTTGAAATCACGGATAAAGTCATCCACTATGCACCTTAATATGAGGATTTGATTTAAAAGCAAAATTTTAAATTTTATGCGTTTTACCAAGAAAGAGTGTTTCAAATTGCAATGTTTAAGAAAAAGGAAAATGGGTCTCTACACCCACTCACATTGTCCGTAAATCACAATCTACCACATTTACATATTCTTCTGTGGATACACCTCGACTTGCAAATTCCACCTCACCTCCACGAACACTAACATTTCTACTGCGGATATCCACTTTGCTCACATTATCCGTCAATCACAATCTACCACGTTCATATTTCTTTCTAAGGATTTTACTTTACATTTGCAAACACCAATGCTTCCACAATGCAACCACATGTTCTTCCTAAACCAAGTACATGTGGACATCAACCTTTTAACAGACACAAACCCTTCTAGAACTAAGTATTCTCGAACCCATCACGTGCCCGACCGCATGCCCATACGAAATTATGTATCCACAGAGACTAACACTTTTGTAGACACAATCCCTCCATGGATAGCAACACTTGTGTAGACATATCACGTGCGCGGCCACACACTCTTCCAAAAATCAAGTATCCGCAGACACTAACATATCCACATACACATCTTTTGCGCAACAAGTTTAACCTTCAAATTTTCACTCCAAACTTTCTTAATCCAAAACGTACTTAATAAAATTAAATATTCATTCTATGTTTTTATCAAAATATAAACCTTTGCCACAAGAAGATAATATCCAAATGTAATGGTCGTTTCTCTTTTTAAAATCCAAAACATAATATTATACATGAAATTTTTTTCGGTGTTATAAGATCACTGTATAGTAGTCAAACACGTTCTCAAGTATCTAAAGAGAACAAGAAACCATATGCTAGTTTATTCTAGTAGGGATTTGATTCCAATTGGATATGCAGATTTTGATTTTTAATTTGATACAAATGATCAAAGTTGATATCTGGATTAGTCTTCACCTTTTGGGGTGGAGCCACAGTTTGGAGAAGTGTGAAACAAAATGGTGTTTCAGACTCTACTATAGAATCAAAATACATTATTGCTTGTGAAGTTGCAGAAGAAGCTATGTGGCTTAGAAAATTCTTTAGGGATTTCTATGCACTAGTGGAAGGGATTGAGAATATAACCTGTGAATAAGTGATTTTTGAAGAAGAATGAACGATTGGGTACTAAAGAATGTAGGCAACACGGTCGATCAAGTCTTGGAATAGCTAGGCGGTGATCGTCCGCAAATGATCCGCACAAAATTGGAAGTGAAATAGCGGTTGATCAGCAATGGTGCAAAATATTATAGAGATGAATGAATTCTCAAGTGGCTAGTCAGCTGAGGAGAAAGTGATCGACTGGTCCTTCTAAAGCTTTCTATATTTTGCCACAATTCTCTTTATGGAAGATCTAACTTTGGAAATCTATCTCCCTCAATTTGGAAGCTTTTTTTATGAAATTTTGAACATGACTTCTCTGATTAATGAAGAAAAAACCCTTTCAAGAATAATGGAAATAAACACTATGAATTTGGAAATATGCTTGAGAGAACTTGATTGGCTGGAAATAGCAAGTAGTTGTAACTAGCACTCCCATATGAATGACTTTGCGAATGAAAACCCTCTTGGAAGTTGAACACCTCTTTACACACCTTTTCTTCAAGAAGCAAGAGTTTGGATGTTAATAAGAGAACTTACTCAACTCACAAGTAAGCCCAATCTTGTGATGCAACACACAGAAGGAGACTTTAAATGTAACTCACCAAAGGTTCGAAAGAGGAATCACTCCAATTTTGAAAGAAAGCAAAAGCTTTTTAATAATCAAACTTCAATGTCTAAAATACACATACTAGGTGGTTTTACATAGCCAATTACAAAGCATAGAAAAAGAAACAACTTAGATATTCGGTCATACTTGGCTGATTACTATACTAGTAATTAGGTAACTTTCTTAAGTAATTATTTAATCATTCTTGTTGGCTTTGGCTCCAAATTTTTTATGGCTTTTGGCAGCTACTTTCTCCTCAAGTTTTGCCACTTGGATGGTTGCCAAATCTGTGCATTAATTGACCTTCCTTTGTCCACTTGCATAGCCAATTTGGAAGCTTTCCATAACTCTTCTTCTTTTTCCCTTTCTTGCCCTTCAAGCTTGTCTTCTTGGGCTTACTTCCATAGTAATAAGTGTGTGGGCCTCCCTTGGTCTTCATGGGTTGGAAGCTCCTTCATTTGGATAATTGATAAGTTACCTTCCAAGTAGTTGGAAGGGAAGGTGTTTGTGAGACCTTGAGCCCTTGTCTTTGTAAATGGACCTTGTAATCCATCATCCTCTTTGGGTTTTTGAGAATTTTACCTCAAATCTTCTTTAAGTTCGAGCTTTACTTTATATCTTTTGTTGTTTCAGAGGGAAGATAAGTCTTGTAGTTCAGAGACGTGGGCGATCACTGGCGGGAGCAAAGGAATGCCTCGGGCTTGCTGGAAGTTGGGTAGAAATGGGAGACATTTTAGGGAAGCGGAAGTCTAGTAAGTAAAAATAAAGGGAGAGATGAGTTAATGGAAAGGGACAAGTGGCAGAAGTTGAGTGGAGATAGTTGTTGGCTTGGCAATAGACAAAATAAAGAATTAAAGAAGGCTCCTGGAAACTGGAAGCTCGAACGTTTCCAGCGAAGGCCAAGGAACCCAGAGCGACGAAATGGCCAGAAGGACGAAATGAGAAAAAGGCAGTGCAAGGCAAGCCTTTGCACTCAGAAAGTGATGGGGAAATGACTTCGGAATGTTCTGAGGCCAAAATTCAGAATTTTGGTGACGTTTGTGCTTGAATGGACAGAGGAGAAATTGATAGAGAATGAGAGTTTGAGTGGGGAATGGTCTCTGTGAAGCAGAGATGAGTTTTGTTGATGGAGAGGAATGGATTGGAAGGTTTGGAAATGGTTGGCTCGTGGGAATGAATGAGCTTGAATTCGATAGTGGCTAAAACAATGGACGAATGACGAAGATGAATGGTGAAGTGATTATATGAAAGGGCGAAAAGGATGATAGAACAGGGAAACGATGGAAAATGGAATAGAAAATTAACGGGCTGGTTCGAACAACACGCCTGAAGGGTGACTTCAATGGATGCCTCGCGATGGCAGTGCTCCAGCTCGGATCAGGGCAGCTCTCTTCTTCCTTGCAGACAAGTTCTCCAACGACGGCACCTTAGAGAGAAGGGAGAAGTATGAGAGAAGATACTAGAGACTGCGAGATGGTGGCTTCAATTTGGGACACTCCGCTCGCCCGATATTACTCACCGGAGAAACGTTGTGAAACTGGAGAAAACTCCAAACGGCGACAAGGCGCTATAAAATGTTTTGTATTCCAAATCAACTGGCGATTATAGACTCCAAAAGACCCTTAAATAATTTGCTAATTAGGTTAAGCTTAATTAGCAAATTACTAACTTTCCCCTAAACAAAGACATACAATGGATAAAAAAAAATGATAAAAACGAAAGTCCACAAAATAGCATGGACACCAAGAAAACATCAGCCCCTTCGTTCGGGATCGAATGATCTGTCTTCGAGGCACATCATCCTCCCCGAATGATTGAGTATTTGACCTCAAATTCTAGTAGTCTTCCACCTCTATCTTCTTGTCTTCTTTCCCAAATCTTCCCTCCAGGATCAAAGGGGAAAATTTTTTTGATACCATGATATTTTTATATCATCTGAAACTTCCCATACCGTCTTGCTAAAGGTGGCAAAACAACGATAGATTTGCACAAGACGACATTCGGGTCGAGTAGTGGTAGCAACATCGAGTCGAAATGATCTTCTGTAAAAACCTAATTCTATTTGTTCCACAGAATAGGCTTAATACAATCACTTCTTCATCCACAATGCAGGTTATAATCAGTCTAGTAGTGAAATAATTACAGCAAGTAAAAACCTATTGAAACATTTACACAACCAGAACATAAATCGTAACAGGAAGCATCATTTCTTCACAAGAAGTAAAGTATTCAATAGAAACATTAGAAGTCATATCCTTTACGATAAAAGCCACTTTGTATACTTCAATATTTCTGTCCTAACATGTTCAACAAATTCATATCTATCCTTGACAACTTCTTCAATTCCTAGATAGAATCTGACATTCCAGCATAAGTCATGCTTCCTTATTAGGTTTTCATACTTCACTACGTCACATAGCGAAAATTCCAAGCAACTTACAAGAATTCAATTATTTCAAGCAAACCCCGTGATGTAGGCCTCCACTGGCCACACATCATTCACAATTCTTACCTCAGACTTGCAGAAAATTCCAAAGCTCTGCACTTCTTCACGACAACTTACTCTTCTTACTTCTTTCAACTTGCAGATTATTTTCCAGAGACAACAGTTTTAACAATAAGACTGTTAGCCTTTTTGTTAGACTAAGTTTTATTTTGATGAGGGCTAAATTGTTGGTTAACTTAATAAATCCATAAGTTGTATTTTGTATTTTTTGGATATTATTCGTATCGATTTATCATAATATTTATATCCGTGATTATTGGAAATACCATCCAAATGGGTATTATTAATGTGCAAACATGTTTATTTCAGTCCATATAGAGTGGCATATCGTTTTAGGACTCAATATAGTTCAGGGTTTATTTTAGAGTGAATTGGGGACAAACTGCGGATGAGAAAAACTCGTCCCAATCTACTTTGTGTTCATTCAGACGAATGCGGACGATGTACGGACGAAAGAGAGTCATCCGAATCCTCCATGGAGTGTGTCCATCAAGTTTAGGACGAGTTGAGGATGAAAAAATGCGTCCAGAGTGATTTCGGACTAGTGCGGACGGATGCGGACGAAGATGCCTTGCGTCTAAATTGAATCTGTAATATTTATAGACATTTTTTGGACCCTTCAGACGCATGCGGATGAGTGCAGATGAGAATGGAAGAGCTCAGACGCGTCTGCTTTGAATCTGTAATTTTCAGGGTGCAATTCGGATGAGTACAGATGCGAGCTACGGATGAGGATCTGCGTCCTAAACTACCGAACAGTAAAGTTTCGGATGAGTGCGGATGAGACTGTGGATGAGGATCTGCATCCTAAACAGGTGAACAGTGACTTGCGGATGATACTGCGATGAATGCGGATAAGAGGCCCTACGTCCTAAAGTCCAAATTTCTGCACAACGGCTATATTTTCAACGGACAAATTTCAACGGTCACAATGCAAACGACTGAGGACGAGAGCCAGACATTCGGAAGTGCCAAGTCTATAAATACGAGTTCACTCCATGCTCTCCACACCGAAACCGAGAATCGTGGCAAAGCCCTGCCAAATTCAAGACTCGATTCCAAATCATTGTGAGCATTGTAAAGCTAATTCTCCCTACACTTTAACTTGCGAGTTATATTTGGGAGAATTCGGATTAGATAGATTGTGCTTTTATTTCCAAATCATATTCTTGTGCTAAATTTGTAAAGGGTGATTTCCTAAGAATTCATTAAACGAGGGTGACAACCCAAAACACTCGAAACACTCTTAGACTAGATTGAACGCCTGTAAGTTCAATCATTGGGTGACGCACCGCAATAGTCAAATTTAGGGTGATGCCCATAAGAGTCAAAGGTTGACGACCTTAGAATTAGTCAAGGGTGACGCCCATCTTAAGAGTCAATTTGTAAATGGTTTTATTGGCACCCGTAAGCCAATTGCTTAGTGTATCTCCAAGTGGAACTTGGAGCGCAGATGTAAGCGAGTTTGTCGAACTGCGTAAACAAATATTGTGTGCACTTCTCTAACCCTTACTCTTTACATTATTGCATATATTTGTTATTGATATTTTAATTATATGCGTTAAATCACTTAGGGTTATTAGAGATTAAAATATCAAACAAAAATATTAGATACGCTATATTCACCCCCTCTCTATAGGCGTATATCGATCCTACAAAGACAACATTTTGTCAACTTATAGAGAAAAGAAGAGGAAAGGTTGCAGCGGACAAGCGATAGAGGAAGGAACTGTGTGGAATTACCACCTATTCAAGGGGAAGAGGACCACTGAGCTGAAGCCAAGCATCATCCCCTTTTTGCCGCTTAAACGTGTCTTCATAGCGAAAATCGGGAGAGAATGACGAGAAGAGAGAGAGACACCCAATTTTTAAATGGGTTTCTCGATCAATTTTGACCATTCCGATGCGGTTAAGTCGTCTGTGTCGCGTTCGCAGTCGTCTGAATATGTCCAAGATTTGGATAGATTCGTTTCAGATGCTGTCCATCCACATCCGCAGCCGTCCGTAAGCGTCTGATGTCCCCAGAATTTGTACAAATTCAAAACAGACGGTTCTGCTATCGTCTCCAACGTCCACAGGCATACGAACTCAGATAGTCGTGACTTTGGGATGCCAAATGTAGTCCCAACTCGTCCTAAACTCCAAGTTATGTGTTTTTCTTTAACTTTTTACACTACATTTTATTTGCCACATACACTAAATCATATTATTACATCATATGGTTTTATCACAACGTAATACCTAGATTGTACGGTCATTTTTCTTTTTGGGACATTACAATCCACCCACCTTACAAAAATTTTATCCCCAAAATTTAGTTTTCAAATAATTATGGATACCGAGCTTCCATGTCATCTTGTCTCTCCCATGTGGCTTTTTCTTCATTTACTTAGTTTTGCCATAGAACTTTCACGAGAGGAACTTCTTTATTCCGTAGCCTCTTTACATTGTAATCCAAAACACAGAGTGGCTTTTCTTCGTAACTCAAATTAGTGTGCACCCGAATTTGTTCTCGAGGTCTCATGGGAGTGGTATGACCAAGGCACTTCTGTAGCATAGAGACATGAAATACATCATGCATACCAGACGTAGCTTCGGGTAAACGTAAACAATATGCCACGTTGCCAATTCGTTCTGTGATTTCAAAAGGCCCAATATAACGCGGATTTAATTTTCCCTTGCGCCCAAACTGCATAACTCCTTTGAATGGCAATACTTTTAAGTAAACACAATCACCAATATTAAACTCCAGATCTCGTCGAAGATTATCAGCATAACTTTTCTGTCGATCTTGAGCAACTTGCATGCGTTGGTGAATAAGAGCTACAATATCGGTCGTTTGTTGAACCATATCAGGCACATAATATTTATCTTCTCCAACTTCACTCCATGCAAGAGAAGTTTGACATCTTCTTCCGTACAATGTTTCATATGGAGCCATACCAATGGTTGCTTGATAGCTGTTATTGTAAGAAAACTCAGCTAACAGTAAAATTTTCTCCCATCCTCTATGATATTCCATAATACATGCACGCAACATATCTTCTAATATATGTATCGTCTCCTCACTTTGACCATCCGTCTGTGGGTGGAAGGCTGTACTCATTGTCAAGTCAGTACCCATAGCCCTATTTACACTTTTCCAAAACATAGATGTAAATTGCAGATCACGATCAGACACAATAGATACAGGAACACCATGAAGCCGTATAATTTCTTTAACATATAGGTTTGCAAATTGCATCATGGTAAACGTCATACATACAGGTAAGAAATGAGCAACTTTCGTTAACCTGTCAATAATGATCCATATTGCTTCATGTGCATTTACTGACCTTGGTAATCCAGTAACAAAATCCATAGAAATATGTTACCATTTCTGCTATGGTATAGGTAGTGGTTGAAGTACTCCACCGGGTCGTTGATGCTAAACTTTTACTTGTTGACAGATTTCACAATGGGTCACATAAAAAGCAATAGTAACCATCATTCTTGGCCAGTAATAATGCTTACGATGGTCTTTATATGTCTTATTACATCTAGGATGATTAGAATAACTAGATGAATGTGCTTCTTTCATGATCACTATCTACAATAGTATTTCTGGAACATACCATCTATCCTTATATTTCACAATTCCATCTGCAGATAATGAATAATGGCGAAACTCAAGTAAAGTTGAATTTAGCTTGAAAGCTTCACAATGAGCATCTTTCATTTGAACTTCTTTTATTCTTTCCAAAATCGTGGGTTGAAGAGTTAAGGCAGACAAAACATCTGTTAGATATTCTGGAATTAACTGTACATCCAGTTCTTGCATATCTTTCAATAGTCCAGCTGGCATCTCCTGACATGTTATGTTCATTATAGTAAACTTACGACTTAAAGCATCTGCCACAATATTAGTTTTACCAAGATGATATTTAATTTCACAATCTAATCTTTTAGAAATTCAAGTCAGCGTCGCTACCTCATATTAAGCTCATTCTGTGTAAAGATATATTTCAAAATCTTGTGATCAATATATATTTCACAACGCTGCCCATAGAGATAATGTCTCTAGAATTTTAAAGTAAAGACCACAGCAGCAAGCTCATGATCATGCGCCGGATAATTAAGTTCATGTGGTTTGAGTTGCCTAGAAGCATAAG
Source organism: Begonia loranthoides (assembly GCA_022433065.1). Classification (NCBI taxonomy): domain Eukaryota; kingdom Viridiplantae; phylum Streptophyta; class Magnoliopsida; order Cucurbitales; family Begoniaceae; genus Begonia; species Begonia loranthoides. The sequence goes on from CM039485.1 coordinate 11,971,478, forward strand.
CAATCACCTTTCCTTGTTGCATCAACACTTTCCAAGTCCTCGTCTAGATGCTTCACAAAATATATTGAAATTTTCATTCTCAACAGGCAAGATTAACACAGATGCAGTTGTTAATCGACGTTTGAGTTCTTGAAAACTCTTCTCACACTCATCAGACCATCAGAATTGCACATTCTTCTTGGTTAAACTGGTAAGAGGTACAACAATATTCGAAAATCCCTCAATAAATCGTCGATAATAACCGGCAAACCAAGAAAACTGTGAACATTTCTTACACTTTTTGGTTGTTCCCATTCAACAATTGCTTAAATTTTTGCAGGATCCACAACAATACCTTCTTTTGATATATTGTGGCCGAGGAAACAAACTTCATTCAACCAGAAATCACACGTTGAAAATTTTGCATACAACTGGTGCTGCTTAAGTGTAGACAAAGTGATTCTTAAATGCTCAACATGCCCTTCTTCAGATCGAGAATAAACAAGAATATCGTCAATGAAAACAACGATGAACTTGTCTAAATAATCCTTGAATATCTGATGCATCAGATCCATAAAAGCTGCAAGAGCATTTGTTAACCCAAATGACATCCCCATGAATTCGTAATGCCTATATCTAGTGCGAAAAGCCATTTGTGGTACATCTTCTTGCTTAACTTCTAATTGATAATATCTCAATCGAAGGTCAATCTTTGAAAATATGCAGGCACCATTGAGTTGATCAAATAAATCATCAATACGAGGCAAAAGGGTATTTTTTCTTGATCGTCACTTTATTCAATTCTCGATAATCCCCGCACATACATAACAATCCATCTTTCTTTTTCACGAATAATACTGGAGCTCCCCAAGGTGAGAAACTTGGACGAATAAACCCTTTTTGTACTAACTCTTCAAGTTGAGTCTTTAACTCGCGTAGTTCTGCAGGTTCCATTTGATATGGATTCTTCACAATTGGTTCCACACTAGGTTGTAAATCTATTATAAAATCAATTTCTCTGGCAGGAGGCAATCCTAGAAGATTATCCAAGAAAACGTCGGGAAATTCAAGGACGACCTTTATATCCTCAACTTTTGCATCGATTTTTACCATCGTATTCATTATATGAACAAGAAAACCTTCGCATCCATGTCTCAGTAGTTGGTCTGCTTTGAGAGTAGAGATAATTGGTAACTTGTCCTTCACTTTCATTCCTTGAAACACATACGGCTCTCCATTAGAAGGATAGAACTGAACTTCACGTCGTGCACAGTTAATAATTGCACGATTAATGTTTAACCAATCCATACCCAATATAAGATCAAATCCCTTTATATGTATCATGATTAAGATAGCTTGAAAAGCACGGTTATTTATTTGAACTACATAATCTTCAAGAATACCATTTGCAGTCATATAGCCACAGGGAATAAGGACTCTATAACTTTTCTTTGGAATCTTAGGGGAACATTTTGCTTTTGAGCAAAATTGTGTTGAAATAAATGAATGAGTAGCCCTAGTGTCAAATAACGTATAAGTAGTTATATTATTAATATACGTTGTACCTACATTACTCAGATTATTACTACTTAAAACAACATATCATGCTTCAGGTGTACAATAAAATTTATGTATCTGATATAACTGCTGGTAATTCTTCTTCCTCCTTCTCCTCTTCTTTCAATGCAAAGACTTGTGGAGCTACACCGCCTGGTAAAGTTGGACAACTTCTTGCAATGTGTCCTGGTCATCCGCATCTATAACATATAGTCATCCCCATTCTACATGGTCTAGTGTGACTCTTTTTACACTTCGGGCATAAAACTGGCGCAGCAACGGGTGCAGTAGTAAGCACTTCATTTATAGGACATTTCTCTCGCCCTTGTTGAATGTCCTGCACGGGTGGTCTTCGAACTCCCCAATTATTTGCTGGTTGTCCTCACTATTGAAGAGTCTGATTATTTCTCCCAACTCTTCGAGAAAATTCTTGTTGCCTTGCTGCAATACTTTCCACATCCTCAACCTCTAATGCTCTCGCCACTATCTGTGCATAAGGAATGCCTCGGATGCCTATTAGTCTAACCTCGCGGAGGATCTCTATCTTAAGTGCTTGTACAAACTATTGCACCTTCAGTCCATTATTATTTGCTATTTGTAGAGCAAATCTCGATAATGCTTCAAATCGACGAATGTACTCCGACAAAATTCCAATTTGGCGAACTCTCATAAACTCCATCATTTTCTGGTTCTGGACCATAAAACTGAAATACTTCTCATTGAATACTTCTTTGAAATCTTCCCAGGCGAATGTCACCAAATTTAATGTCATCTTTACGAAATCCCACCAGAATTGTGCTTCATGTGTCAGAAGATACGTCTCACACTTCACTTTCTCCGTCTCTCGTATCTCTGCATACTCAAACATCTTCTCAATGGAACGTATCCAGGCTTCAGCTCCAACAATATCAGTTATGTTTCCATCGAAGTTAGGAGGTCTGAGTCGTTGAAATTTTTCCCATCCAGCTTCAGTAGGTGGGGGTACTACAATAGCCCGATTATTTTCATTTCCGTTGTTGCCACCATTCCCATTACTCCCACGCTCTATAAGTCTCTCAATCAACTGAGATTGTCGATCAATCACATCAGCAACACAGCGAAAAGTTTCATCTCGTCCGTTAGGGACTGAAGTGCTTTGTCGTGTTCTTCGTGCCATTGTAAAATTTTACTATCTACAAATAAATTATGAAATGATAAATTACTGTGCATATTAATACGCAAATGAACTGAAACTTACAGAACAAAGAGTGTATTTCATGACAAGCCTTGTGTTATCAGCAGTCTTCAGAACCAATTTTGACCTAGTTGTGCTCTGATACCAACTGTAACATCCCATACTTTTCCCATTTATTCATTTATCTTTTCAAATTTTGACATAAATTTTTCGTTTTCTATTTCATAATCAAATATATCATCAGAGTAAAAAGAGCGAATTAACATAAAACGATTTCCAAAATCTTAAATGATAGTCATAAAAGTTTATAAAACATTATAAAATAGTCCGTTTACATTTTTCCAACCAAAATAGGATAGTCTAACTATTACAATACCACAATACCAGTTTTCAAAATCCAACTTACTAAATATCAGTTTACCAAAATACCCTTGTGAGGAACCACAACCAACAGGTCAAAATGACTGATAACCCAAAGCATCATCCTGCAATACCTCCTCCACGACTTGATTATCATCAGCAAAAGCATTACCTACATCACAAGGGAAAACAAAGAGCCTAATGCTCAGTAAGAATCAGAATGAAATGCAATGGAATGCAATGCATGACCATACAATGTATTTTAAGCCCAGAGTGACATACGTGACAAACACCTTAGGGCCATGAGGAAGAATTGGTCAATTCACTATAGCATACCCATCATGATCTTCCTCATACCAGTAGTCACTCTTTTGTTATGAGAACGTTAGGGATTTCAGAACGGGAGACAATGAACCCTCGATCCCATGTAACCAACCTATTTTCTCTCTCATCTTTCCATCTTTCCATCATTCTCTGGCAGTCATATCCTTTACGATAAAAGCCACTTTGTATACTTCAATATTTCTTTCCTAACATGTTCAACAAATTCATATTTATCCTTTACAACTTTTTCAATTCCTAGACAGAATTTGACATTCCAACATAAGTCATGCTTGCTTATTAGGTTTTCATAGTTCACTACGTCACATAGAAAAAATTCCAAGCAACTTACAAGAATTCAATTAATTCAAGCAAACCCCGTGATGTAGGCCTCCACTGGCCACACATCATTCACAATTCTTACCTCAGACTTGTAGAAAATTCCAAAGCTCTGCACTTCTTCACGGCAACTTACTCTTCTTACTTCTTTCAACTTGCAGATTATTCTCCAGAGACAACAGTTTTAACAAAAAGACAACATTTTGTCAACTTATATAGAAAAGAAGAGGAAAGGTTGTAGCAGACAAGCGATAGAGGAAGGAGCTGTGTGGAATTACCTCCTATTCCAGGGGAAGAGGTCCACTGAGCTAAAGCCAAGCATCATCCCCTTTTTGCCGCTTAGCCTTTTCTTCATAGCAAAAGTCGGGAGAAAATGATGAGAAGAGAGAGAGAGACACCCAATTTTTAAATGGGTTTCTCGGTCAATTTTGACCATTCGGACACGGTTAAGTCATTGGCGTCGCGTTCGCAGTCGTTCGAATGTGTCCAGGATTTGGACAGATTCATTTTGCACGCTATCCATACTCGTTCGCAGGCATCCGCAAGCGTCTAAATGTCCCCAGAATTTGTACAGATTCAAAATGGACGGTTCTGCTGTCGTCCGCAATGTCCATAAGCGTCTGAACTCAGACAATAGTGAGTTTGGGACACCAAATGTCGTCCCAACTCGTCCTAAACTCCAAGTTATCTATTTTTCTTTAACGTTTTACACTACATTGGATTTGCCACATACACTAAATCAAATTATTACATCATATGGTTTTATCACAACGTAATACATAGATTATACGACCATTTTTCTTATGCAGTCATTTTTCTTTTTGGGACATTACATCTTCAATCTTAAAATTTCTTTCCTTAAACATAACATTAAATCCCTATTTCCAAAACTCAAAGGCAGCACCCACTTCAAAAGAATCCCCTATCCAACCAATCCTAAATAGCCAAGTAATCAAATTATTTGTTGGTTCATTCATCGAACAAATAATTTTGGCTAGTTTGCTCGTTTCTCTTTCATCATACTTTTTTTTGTAGCGTTTTGGTTACAGCAAGGGTTCCACATAAATATTTTCAAACATATGCATGGAAATCATATTAATATAGTTCCTTTTATCAATGTTCAAAGGACTTACCTTGTCCTTGTTCACATTTTGGGAAAGAAAATTTTGTGCGCCTTGACATTCTTCTTCTCAAGTTTGTAGAGTTACATCCTTTTGAATCACCACACAGAGGGGTTCGTCTTCAACAATAAACTCCACTTTATGTTTTAACTTCCCTACATTATTTACTGTCAATGATTCTCCTTCGCTCTCTTTATAATCAACTCAGAAGGATTCTTCTTTCAGAGATGTTCCTCATTCATTGGAAACTCTATCATGAATAATGGATCTTCAAGAGCATATATAAGTTCTTCTTTCAACTCTTCTACTTTAGTTGCTGCCACGGTGTCTTCTACACAACCCTTATCCCTTAAGTTCTCAAACAACATCAAAAATTTTTTGTTTGGACATTGTGAAACAATGTGTCCAAACCATAGGCACTTGGTGCATTTGAGCTCTCTAGACTTGGGCTGACAAATTTCCTCCACAATTTCCTTCTCCTCCACCCTTTTGCTATTCATAACTTTTAGAACAAAAGGCTCATCTTCACCCACTCCATTAAGTATGCAAAGGTTATCAACCCTCCTTGGAAAAACATCAGCTCTTTTGCTTGATTCTCCAATATTGTATACTAGCAAATAAAGACTCGATTGTGGCATGGCCCCTAAGCCCCAATCTTCATCCAAATGCATGTAAGCAAATTTGATAGACCTCCTTTCATTTGTGAATAATGATTATACTTTGTCCATGTTTCAACAATGGTCATGACCATTTTGCTCCACTCAAATTTTCTCTTCTCGCCATTCAATAATGAGTAGTCTTTCCATTGTCAAGAAAAAAAATTTCTCTTGACCAAGTGTTAACTTCTTAAAATCTTTGTCTCCTTCAAAGTTGCTGCAAAGAACTCATCTCTATGCTCCACTATGCTTGCTTCTTCCACTTTACATAAGACATTTCTGTTAGGCAAAGTATAGGGCTTTTTATCTTCCAAGAGCGTTTCCTCCAAGGCCATGAGTGTTTCTCCTAGAGGAGGAGTTTCTTCCTTCTTAGTTGCTGCCATTAAACTATCTCCATTCTCTATATGTTCATCCTTAAGAATTTCAACTTGTAAACACTCTTTCTCAACTACCCGAAAACAATCTTCTTCATCCACTTGAGTTTCCATCACAAATAGTGGTCCCTCGGGAGCATAAACAAGCTCTACTTCCAAGTTTTCTTCTTCATTAGTGGCTGCCCTGGAGTCAACTTGGCTTCTCTCATCCAACAAGCATTCATTTAGTATAGTACTCTTTTGATTCAGCATTTTGAAACATAGTGCCCAATTTCAAGGCACTCGGAGCAATGGATGTCTTTAGCCCTTAGCCGAGAGGTGTCGAATCTTTTTCTCATCAATTTTTTCATCATCTTCCAAGAAATAATTTCATCGTCCCCATCAAGTAGCCACTGATCTTTTAAATTATTCCACCAAGATTTTGCATAACCCACAAATTTCGAGGAGGCTAGTCTCACTTTAGCTTTATCCAAGAATTCGTGACAATCAAATATGGTCTGGACTTTTTTCAACCAATCCACACACTCCATGTTATTGTTGAATCCTATAAATGGAGGGATAGTTAATTTCACATTATTCACATCATCAAAAAAAATTTTAGTATACCTTGAGCTATGGCAAACACGGTTATGAGAACTTTTACAAGAAACATCTTCTTCAAATTTGTCACAATTTAATCTTTCCCTTTTTTTACAACTATGGTCTCTTGGTGTCAGGGTTCTTTACCCTCTCTCATGCTCATTAGGAGACTCATCTAATCTTTGCTATAGTTTGCTTAACATCTCCCTCATTTTATCAAGTTGTCGTTGAAAACTAATCTTGGGTTGTTCTTGTTCCTTTCGGGGTGAATCATTTGAACTATGTCATGTTTCCTTATTGTTATGATAAGGGGCTTCACTTCTTTTACTCATCTTCTTCTTCACAAACTAGAGTCACAGAGTTGCATACTAAAACCAACTAAGGCTCTGATACCAAATGATAAAGTCCAAGACTCTAAACTTCAAATAATCGGGTTTTGATAATAAGCTAGGCAGGAAACCCGAGCACCAGATTTACAATCAGGAGAACTACACTTGCAGACATGATATGGAGCTCAAATTTACAGATCCAATAGTCCATAATCCAAATAAGAACCCATCCAAAAATCAGCTTAAGAGGCACTGTATAAATGAAATTTTGTTTAAAGAAAATGGGACCTTGAATTAGGGGTTTCCAAAAACAGAATCTGAACACCAAAATTTGAACGAACGTAACTAGATTTGCATACGCGTTTCGGATGTCAAATTTGTAGGACAAGAAGACAATGACCAATAGATAAATGTTCCCAAATATTAGCTTCAAATACATTGTATAAACGGAGTTATGCTTCAAGGTAGATCTGGCTTCAGATTAAGGGTGAAAACCGATTCTAGTCACCAATATTAGAATGAAAATAACTCCACTTGCATACGTCTTTTGACCACCAAATTTATAGGACAAACTTATGACAACCAATGAGTAAAAATTCTCAAAACTCAGCCTCAAAGGTCACGCACACACGGTGATGTGCTCCAAGTTGCAAGGAGAGCACCTAGTTGAATCGGCTAAACAGTTTCTGAAATATTCTGACCAAACTTGCTTCAAGTAATAATATCTCCCAAACCAGACATGAACAAGAGCTGTAATTTGGTTGACATTATAACAGCAAGCTCATAAACAACATATCACAATTCCAGCTCAAGAACCACTCGGAATCTCCAGATATGGCTAAAATAATTCAGCTCCAATTTTAGGGTTCTGCCCAGAACAGTTCCGTCAACAGAAAAATAATTGGTGAGTACTCAGCATGCATAGAGCAAAACAACGCCAAATTTGGAGGATTTTAGCTCAACAACATAAAGAATAACTCAGTCAAAAACCACCTCAAAAGGACGTCAACAAGTAGCTCAAATCCAGTCTCAATCGCAATATTACAAGCAGTAAAATATCCAGAAAAGAATTTTGTCCAGCAAGAAATCCACAACAAAAAGACCCTAAACATATACCTTTCAATAGGATCAACTTTCGTAGGCAAGGGACTCTGAAAATATGAGATATAAGTAGAAAAAACCAAGAATCCCTTTGATGAACAAACAAGAAATTGCAAAGAACTACCAAGGAGTCCGCTAAACCTCCTAACGTGAGAGGAGCGACTTCAATTGGCTTACCGGTTAAGGAAGCACTCCCCAAGGGGTTGAATACTTCTCCTACTTCCACACCATAATAAGCTCCACAAGAATGGAGTATTGGAAGAAGCAACAACCCTTCTAACTCGGCCAAGAAGCATTCAAGAGAACCGAATTCGGGCAAGAGGAAGATCGGACAATGAAGGAGATTGCCGCGGACCACTCTTCACAAGAGAAAGTTAGGGTTTATGTTTTGTTCAAAATGAATCTCGTTGTAAAAGGATTCATTAGAGAGGATTAATACGTCTCTAATGGAAAATACATTTTTACAAAAATACCCTAAATAGCAAATGACTAAACAGCCCTTAACAATAACATAAAAACAATAAATCCGAGTTTGGGTTTTGGTCTCTGTAAAAGGCCCATTAGACACAGTAAACGACACCCAAATATAATGTTCAATAGCTCGTTCGAAAGCTCTGGATGTTGGCTACATTTGGTATGAAGGACCAAAGTTGAAAAGAAGTCATCCCGATTGTCGAAATTGCCCGTGAACGTCCGGAGGTCAGATTCAAGGAGGAAAAGAAAGCCCACAATTTTCTCCTATGCTTGCAAGACCTCCACTAGCCCAATTGCACCAACTCATCTTTGTTTAATTGATTCAAAAACTCTCCTCCAAGTTAGCTAGAGAAGAAATACCTACAAAAAAGATTAAAATATTAGAAATCAAAAAAGCCATTGTCTCGGGCTCAGTTGAATGAATCTTGGGGCACATCACACGGAGTTGTGCGTGACGCAATCCGAAGCTCAGACCTAAAAATCCGCTGAAACAGATTTGCGGTAACAAGTTCTTTCCTTTATCTTCGGAAATCAAGAACACCAATAAAGAAACGGACTTGGTCTTCGGAACCCTCCAATGGCCAAGGGGGCGACTCGTTCGGAAACTTCAATGAAGCAACACTCCAAATCGGGTTTTGCTAAGGTCTTCTACCTCCACACCACAAACACAACTTCATTAAGAGGTTGCTGGAATAAATAGCACAATCTTTCTTCTCAAGACCAAGCAAGAAAAACAAGAAGGATGAATCAAAGTGAGGAACACCGAGAGCAATCCACCACCGAGAGAGAGTTCCTCAATAACAAGAATCAAATCTGATTTAGGGTTTCAAAAGTCCTTACAAACTTTCACTAGAGAGGTCTAAATACCCTCTAATGATGCAACAAAATAAAATTACATATTTGCCCTTGAAAACTCAAATTTTGGGCATGAGGGCTCAATTTACATGCAAACTGAGCACCTCCATTCCTGCATCAACAAAACAATTTAAATTCTCAAAACTAATTCCTAACCAGTCATCCAACAATCAAAACATTTAAAACCATAAGTTTAACGTAGCAACTTCAATAAAATACTCTTAATCAACCTTGACATCTATTGCCAATGCGAGCTCCTCCAAGCTGGGACAATATGGCTAAAGTCGATTAAGGTTTGCATGGCCTCACGTAAGAACGTGATGCAAGCTTCCTTGTCTTCATGTATTGGATTCTCCTTAAGCTCCATTAAAATATTATCCCCTTCAAAAATAAGAATTCGTTAGAAAAGCGATGAGCCCCTTTGTTCGGGATCGAATGATCGGTCCTCTGGACACATCACATTTTGTTCACGTAATGCATATGAGTACCACCCCAAAAGTGGCACTTCCTAATTGTTTCTATTATTATGATACATGTGGATTCAGTATAAAAGAAATATAACAATAATTGAATAGTGCTTACAAATGAGTAGTAGTAATTGAAAGCGCATAACAGAGAAAAATTATAATATCGAATTGAAACAGCGAATGACGTACATAGTTTCAGAGCATAGCAATAAAGAAACGGTAAGGTAAACATGCTAATAATTGTGATTAAACCAAACATGCTCAAACAATAAGTAATTTAAATGGAAACATTCTCAGACAATAATTAACTGGAACATGCTTAAGAAAAATAATGGAAACATGCTTAAGAGATAGCTCATTAGAACTTAGCTCAAGGAACATGCTTAATAATTGGATACAACTGGAATATGCTTAATAAATTGACACTAACTAAGTACATGAATGATGAATCAATTATAATTAAGTTGACAAATGATATCATACATTCTAAAACATGGTCATTATTACAGAATGTTAACCTAGTTAACTACACATGCTCGATTAACAGGGGAGATTAACTTAGCATTAACCTAGTCCTCTACACATGCTTATATTAAGGAAACTAGTTAACAGAGAGAATTTGAACAGTGGTAATGGCCTCAATTAACCGAGTGGATTGAGTGGATCAACATAAGATTAACCTAGCTAATTAAACATGCTTAGGCTAAGGGTCAATTTAATTAAATATGCTCAGAATTAGGGTTGATTGTTACAATTACTATTCTAGTTATTTACATATGCTCAGAATTAGAAAGTAACAGCTTCTAAGGAATTTAAGCAATAGCAATGACAAGACAATACATTTATCGAAGCAATATATTCACAGAACATATTCAACATAAGTAAAGGAAATAATATCTCATTCATAATTATCATTCAAGGGGTCTTCTGTTCATTCATCTCACTTCATCATTCTATACTATAAGCAGTAAGCATCCATCATTTGTCACTTCTTTATCGTTAAGCATTTCATCAGTATTTACAGTTAAGAAATTGTAGGAAATCAACAGTAGTATATCAACCAAGGAAGTAATATAAATCACGCACACTACTTGTGGGTAGGGCCTCCACTGACTAAGACTTTACCCAAATCCTTACCCTTTTTATGAAGAAAATCACCCACGGAAAGCAATAATCCTAGTCAACATATTCTAGCTTCACATGGCTTCACACACTAAAAGACCACACCCGTGCTCACAGCACAACTCACAAAACTCACTAAATTATTTTCTCCCTCACTGGAAACTCTCTCTCATGTGGAAGAACTCAGGAAGGAAAGCTGGAATGAAGAAAATAGCAGAGGAGAATTGCTTAAATCGAGAGCCATACCTAGAGAGAGACAAACATACTCTGAACGGAGAGGGAGAAGTGTGGCTGGAGGCGAGGTGGAGTGGTATGGGCATGGAGTTGTCGACTTAGTGGGTTTTGATGGACTAGACGATAGAAGCCCTATTACTAAATCCCTAATTTTTGCAGGTCAGGATGTTTCAGATGCGAGGAGTAGTCTGGACCTCGGCCTCGTGCGTCCGAAAATCACTATTCTTCTAGCAGAAAGCACATTTGGACGAAAGGATGGCGTCCGCACCTTTGTCCCCACCCGTCCGAATATGCCATTCGAACAAAGAATGCTTTCTGCATTCAAGCATCTGCATGCGTCTGAAATTGTCCAAAAATTGAACAGATTCAAAATCACCATGTTTCCGTGCATCTACCGTCGTCCGCAAGTGTCTGAAAGTGTCCAGTTATAGATAGGGGATGAACTAGGACTCGGGGCTTCTGTCCTGCATCATCCCAAAGTGCAGGGATGACATTCCATGCATTTGCAGACAATATTTCTCGTCTTTGAGTCGTCCGCATGTGTCCGAATTCATCCAAAACAGCTTCTCCTTCACATTTTCCTACTTAATTTTCATCACATAATATTTTTTCCATAAATACACGTCACAATTTAACATGTATAGATACGCAATATAATATGTTAATTACCAACTATTTATTATATTGCGCTTACGGGGAAAACGTTATCGGGGTATTACAACAACACTATCTAATATCCAAGGAATTTATTATACATTTGGACCATCAAGTTCTCAAGCATATTAGCAGCCAAGGAAAGTTGAACCAACGACATGGCAAATGCGCAGAGTTCTTAGAGCGCTATCCCTATACTATCAAATATAAACGGGGAGATACAAATCAAGTCATGGATGCTCTCTATAGAAGGTATGCCTTGTTGACCGAGGTGCATGCAAGACTTTTTGGGTTTAGTTGGATCAAAGACTTATATGCGAAGGATACATACTTTGAAGTTATTTACCAAAGTTGTTTAAGTAAGGTCGAGCATCCCTTTTACATTTTGGATGGTATTTTATTCAAAGGTGGTAAAATTTGTGTGTCCCTCCAAGAAACACTTATGAGGGAATTACATTGTGGGGGATTGACAAGTCATTTCAGGGACAAGAAAACTATAGAAGCTATTAAGGAGCACTTCCATTGGCCACATCTTCATAAGGATGTTCAAAGACTTATCCAATGATGCATAGTGTGCAAGAAAGCCAAAAGTCGTGTTCTCCCACAAGGATTGTATATGCCTTTACCGGTAGCCACTTATCCTTGGGTGGAGATTAGTGTTGACTTCGTTTTGGGAATTCCCCGAACTGCTAGATCAAAAGATTCCATTATAGTGGTGGTAGACTGATTTTCCAAGATGACCTATTTCATTACATGCAATAAGACAGATGATGCCAGTCATGTAGTGGACTTATTTCTTAGTGAAATAATAAGATTGCATGGCGTTCCCCATTCTATTGTCTCCGACAGAGACACTAAATTCCTAAGCGCCTTTTCGAGGACACTTTAGAAGAAGTTGGGTACTAAGTTGCTTTTTAGTAACTCTTTTCACCTCCAAACTGACAGACAAACTGAAGTTGTCAATCACACCTTAAGAGCATTGTTGAGAACTATTGTGAGTAAACATCTAGCAGATTGGGATTTACAATTGCCATATATCGAATTCACCTACAACCGTAGTATACACCGGACAACACAGCATACACCCTTTGAGGTTGTGTACGGTTTCAACCCCATTACACTGATGGATCTCATTATACTACCTATGGATGGCCATGTAAGTGAAGATAGAGTTTCTAAAGTCGTAGAGCCAAAGCTCTACATGAGAGCGTAAGCAAAACCATTGAAAAGAAGAACACAGATTATGCTAGATTTGCCAACTGAGGTCGTAAGGAAGTGATATTTGAGAAGGGGGATTTGGTTTGGCTTCACTTGTGAAAAGAAAGGTTGCCTAAGCAAAGAAAATGCAAGATACTTCCAGGGGCGGAAGGTCCTTTTAAGGTACTTGAGCGAATCAACAACAATGCATATCGAGTAGAACTCCTAGAGGATTATGGGGTATCCACCACTTTTAATGTACAAGATTTGTCACCATACTTGGGAGAGGATGAACAAGTTGCCGAGGAGGAAGTTGGACAAACATTGGATTTGATGTCAAATCCTTAATTACCTGCGGGGGATGATTCACCCCAAGGTCTTATCACTCGTGCCTGAGCTGAGAGGCTCATTGCTTACATAACAAGTTGCTATTTTGCAGGGGGGACTAAGTTAAAGGAAAAGGATGAACCAATGCATAAGGACAAAAGGTGCCTAGACATGTACTCACTTGAAACCAAGAAATACCACTCGGCTAGGACTAACTTCTCGTGGCCATTTTGAGTCTTCATGACCAAGTCCAATGAAGCTTTCTAGAATAAGATATGTTCATTTCCAATTTTGACATGTTAAAATGGATCATAATTGGTGGATTGCTGTTGCATGGATTATGTTTTGGTAAGAATTAGGATGTTTTGAACTTATTTTATTTTCAGTGCTCAGCTAGCATGTTCACCAAGCCCTCATGCTTTAATTTTGTGAACTCAAGGGTAATTTTGTAATTATCTTTTGATTACCATTAGGGAAGTATTTAACCTTCCCTAATGCTGCCCTTAATGCAATTTTGAAAGCCTAAAATTGCAGCTGTAACCTTTGTTTGGAGGTCTCTCCTAAACACTCTCGAGGCTTCGGTTCTTGCTTTCCCACGGATCCATCACCAAAGCTTTTCCTCTCTCGTTTCTTGCTTGGTCTTGGAGAGGACGGGTAGTGCTAGTTCTTCAAGCATTTCTCCTAGGAAGTGTCTGTGGCATGGAGGGCTAGAAGATTGAGTAAAACCTAAGGTGGAGTGATATTTTCTTGAAGAGGTCTGAACAAGTTGCTATCCTCGATTGTGTGAGGTATTGCGGACCACCTTGGTGTTCTATTTTCTTTCTCTGTTTTGTTGAGCTATTTGTTGTGTGAAGTTCTGGAATTGGTTGTTATTGATTCTCATTATTTTCCATCAAGTTAGAAGTAATGTAGATATCCCTTTCTGAAAATGCCTTTGAGTATGTGTGGCTAAAGAACCACTTTTTGGCCGCTTCCTAAGTAGTCCTTCCTCCAATATGGTTTGCTAGGCCCCTAACATGAACTTTCCTTAGGGATTTCTTGGTAGTTTCTTAAATTGTCTTTCCCTCAATATGGTTTGCTAGATCCCCACCATGAATTTTCTTTATTAGTGATTTTTGAATTCCATGAATTGGTATACGATGCTTGCCATCCTTGGAAACATAATCTATGAATAAGAGTTTGGCCAATAATTTTGTCTTATCTTTTTTGCACTTGATCATATAAGGAAAACATTTTAGCAATTCATTCTTAGACAATGACGCATAACTAGGTAAATAGTTTTTGAAACCAAAGAACAAGCAATTATCAAACTTAACAAAAACTTTATCATCTTTTTTGCTATAAGAATATTGCCAAATAGCCAAATCAATATTATCATGCAATAGCAAAGTCTTACTCAATATGTAATATGTTCCTCTAATCTCAAAATAGTAATCAAATTCAACCAAATTTCATTGTCCTTATTGCGATAAGGGTCTTCCCATAGAAGCAAATCAACATCGAATATCAAAATTCTCCTCAATATATTCCTCTAGTCCAAAAGTAGCAATTAAGTCCATCACCAAGATTTAACAAGATCAATAACAATACCCTTTTTGTATGCATGCTAACAATGCCATCCAAATTTAAATTTCCATCATAATTAAAAAGAGTATTCTTATCATAGTGATTGCCATAAAAGTATTGCCATAGAAATAAATCAATATCATCTTCAGATAGTAAAGTCTTCCTTTCGATGTAATATGTTCTTCTAGTCCCAAAATAATAATCAAATTCGACACCAAGATTCATTAAGACCATGAAGTATCCACTATGCATAACCATAAATGAACTTCTACCAAAATTAAAGAGAACAACTTTACCATCAAAATTGTCATACACAAATATCATGCCAATAATATGAAGAGCTTTAATCCATCTAATTCTAAAAATCCAAGCAATCAATTTGCATAATGGTGCATACCTCTTTTTAATAAGCATAGTAATTTTTCAACCGATTGTCTTTTAATGTTTCAAGATCCTTTGTAACTTGCTTTGGTTGAAGTGGAGCTAGCATGATCATCATTCCACTATCTTTGAATAAGTAATAAATAGAATGGTAATTAGACTATCTGTCATGTGTAGACCTTCTATCATGTAGCCATGGTATTTCCCAAAGCAAACGACTTGTACTTATCATATCATAAAACATTATATTAGTAAAACTTCCATGAGAAAAATCAACCAAAAGTTCAATTTACCTTGATGTCTTCTTTTGTAACGCCCCAATTATAAAAATCAATTTTCTTTCTTTCGAAATATGAGGTAAAATTAAAATTTTCTTTTAAACTTTTCTAAATAAATTGTCAAGTTTAAAATCAGAGTAATTGAGCAGAATAAAACAAATCATAATTTTAAACAATTAAAAATATAGTCTATTTTATACAAATCATTTATTTCATAAAATCGTAATTTGAATCACTAATGTTTCTTGAGCCATAACTCCTCATATCTCCATCAGTTGATAACCTAAGATTTCACCTGGCCTTCATTAATATTTACCTACATTACAGGTAATACAATGAGCTGAGGCTCAACAAGAAATAGAATGTATGCATATGCTACGAAATGCTTATACAGTCGTTATTAGAGAAGAACCTATCTCCCCTTCATGCTATTTTAGTTTCACTCAATAGTCCAGATATATGAGATCTCATCAATCTAGGGAAGTTGGATCCATTTTATCGTCTTGTGGCTTAACCGTCACTCCGACAAAGAGATTCATCCATTAGGGGCATCACCACCGATCTCATACACCTATTTACGTTTATTGGTTCATTTATAAACATGTTATGCATATGTCAGCAGTTTCATAAGCCCTATCATGATGCATGTACACTTCATAACAATACAATGGAATTAACAGCAGTACAACAATCCATATATGAAATTAAGGCAGTTTCTATATTTTTATTCATTTTGACGTTCATGTATTTTTCTTTGTTATTTCATGCTTCACCATAATAATTTCCATAATTATTTTAACGTAGTTTTCATGATAATTTCTAATGATACTTTTAACATTTCTTTTATTATTAATTTATACGAATAATTGAAACACTATTTTCAACAAAAATTTAAAGCAAGTGAAAACATAAAATCTCGTGATACAGGGCCTCCACTAGCCACCGCATCCTATTTCGTCCCTCTTGTAGAATTTTCCTACGATAGACTTTCCCAAAGCGTAACTTCTCTCGATTCGCAAGTAACTCCTCTTCCACACTTTCACAGTCAAATATTGGAGACTCAATAACAATACAAAATCTTCACAAGACGCCTTGGATATTCAAACAGATAAGGAGTTTGACTCGTTATTTATAGAGAGAAAAGAACCGAAACGATCAAAGAAGGGAGCTTGACCCAAACCAAACTTGTTGGTTGAAGCAAAGCTATCAAAGTTTGATCTCTTCAAGTAAACAATTGAAGAAGATCAAGTCCTCAAAGAGAACTCAAGAAGAAAATCACTCTCTAAGCAAAAATGCTCTCAAATTTTAAGGGGACATAAAAACATTATAAAATTGCATAAAATATATAAAAAAAATGAAAAAATTCAATGTTAGGTGAAGAATTGCCACAGGTGGCACGTGGGAGGTGGCGCTGGCACGACAGTCACCACCGACGGGAGAGCGGTCAAGGCGGGCGACGCGCGGATGGTGCGGCGGGCGCTCTGTCTAGGTGGTACACTCGTGTCAGTGGGCCCGCTATCTATCAGCTATCTGGGTGGCATGCCCATTGACAATTGGGTGGCGCAAGCAGTGGGCTGCTTCAGTCCATCTTCAATTTTATCCCTTTTATATTCAATACATTCCTTCCTTAGGCCTCCATTGGACCCTCCTCAATCTCTAACACCACCATGGGTCAAGACTTGCCATTCAATGGGTCTTTAACTTGGACTTCATAGATTAAAACATGTATGATTTTATCTATCTTCTTTGTTATGGATCATTTCATTGGTCTTCTCATATTTTGTAATGTATTAATCGGAGTATTACATCTCAATTAGTTTCCAGAATATTACAATCCTCCCTCGTTATATAAATTTCGTCCTTGAAATTTGCTAGATAAATAATTCTTGGTATTTGGCTTTCATCTCATCTTCCTTTTCCCATGTAGCTTCTTCGATTAAGTGATTTTTCCATAATACTTTGACTAACGGGATATGCTTGTTTCGAAGCTTCTTTATTTTTGAGTCTAAGATTTGTACTAATCATTCTTTGTAGCTGAGGTTCTTCTGTATCTGCACATCTTCAGGAGGTAAAACCTGAGTTGGATCTCCCAAACATCTCTTCAACATTGAGACATGGAACACGTTGTGCATGTCGTCCATAGAAGCTGGTAATTGGAGTTGATAAGCTTCATTTCCCATTCTTTTAATTATCGTAAACGGACCGATATATCTTGGACTTAGTTTCCCTTTCTTGCCAAAACGCATAATACCTTTGAAAGGTGATATTTTGAGATAAACCAAATCTCCTTCGTCAAATTCCAAATCTCTTTGACGATGGTTTGCATAACTCTTATGACGACTTGACGAGGAGGAGCAGCCAACTCAACCTCACATTCTCAAGCAACCCCGTTTATGTTTGCTGTTGTCGTAATCTTGAAAGGTGTTGGAAATGTCTAAACTTGACGAGGAGGAGTAGCTAACTCAACCTCACATTTCCAAATGACCCCATTTATGTTATCTTTATCTTGAAAGTGTTAGAGATGCCCAAATTTGACGAGGAGGGGTGGCTAACCCAACCTCACATCTCGTCACACCTATTTACGTTCATTATCGTGTGGTTTCTTCTTTGTTTCCTTCTTAACATTTCGTAATCATTTCGTTTCTTCTTTTTTTCCTTTTAACATTTCGTAAACGTTTCATTTCTTATTTGTTTCCTTTTTAACATTTTGTAAACGTTTCGTTTCTTCTCTATTTTCCTTTCTATCATTTCGTGATCATTGTGCTTCTTCTTTGTTTCCTGTTTTCAAAACCATGCTTAAAAGTTATTTTCGTATCTTTTTGGAAAACTATGATGCGTGATGCTCGTGAATGCATACATTCTCTACTCGAGGAATCTAATAGCGCAACCAACATACAATTCATGCTTATAAAAACTGTAAACAATAAAACGTGCATTTACAACTGTAAACATCGAAACATGCTATTTAAAACTGTAAACACCGAAACATGCTCTTTAATATTGTAAAGAATGAAACATGCATCTCCTATTTCTTGCGATGTAGGGTCCGAAGACCAAAGCACATGCATATCACTTACCTGGCGTCCGTGGCGTGTTTAACACTCTATTCTAATAACGTATTATTAACCTTACATTTTCACAATCTGTACATGGACAACGGAATAGCAAACCTTATAATGTTGCTCATTCCATCAATGTGGCATTATAAGTTAACTTTACAAAACTCATATTTTTCATAGAAAAGTAGAGAACCATTTAATGTCTATTTTAACATAACATTACTAAGTGAATATCACTCATTCAAGCCTCATAGTCAACAATGACATACGAAATCTTATTTATGTCAAGTAATAGAATCCATATCAAACTATTATGTCACAATAACAATCCCAACATGCTTCATAAACTATAAGTACTAAATAATCCAAACTTATCACCATTCATTCTTAGCAGTATTCATTTGGCCACATCAATCAAGCATCAGACTTTCCCAATACTTACAACCACATAACCACAGTCCTATATAACCGATACCCATTTCCCATAAAACCATGAAGCTGAATATAAGCAGAGCATTAATCCACAACCCGAACAACCCACGCCGCATTTGACAGAACATAACAATAATATCACTAAGAGGAATCAAAGCAAACTCAATAGGGCATTTATCTACTTGCTCAATCCAACAATACAAAAGCACTTTAACCACAGTAGAATACCCTTAACAGAAAACAACAAAAGCCACTGATCATCAAAGGAATAACCACCCTCTTGACCCATAATCAAAACAACTCCACATCTGAAATTAAACAAAACCCAGCAACAGGACAATCAAATTATAGCTCATTCAGAATAGCAACCTTCACGGACAATAATAAAAACAACAACCAAAGAATGCAAAACAACACCAGCAGAATATATCCCAGTCTTAGATCATTACATAACCCATGAAACTCATAATGATAGTGAAGGAAAACTCACTCACCAGACACAGCCGAGAGAAATCTGTCCTGTTCATCTTCTTCTTCTGTTTCTTTTTGTCCTTCGGCCTTCACACCTTCTCCATCCAAATACTGCAATTTACTTCTGCAATATGAGGTTCTAGCTTCACCCGACCCCACCTGAGCTCTAGCTTCACCATAACACAACCCGAGAAGAACTGAACACCCAAACCAGTTCTCTGTTACCTGAATTAATAGCCGAGCAAAGAGGGGTGCACCGCTGGAGAAGACTTGCACCGTTAACAGAGGAGCTGCTGGGTGGAAAACTCCTGCCACCTAATTCATTGACTTAACCAATTTAGTTGGGAACCAGTCCCGAACTAACTTTTTCCACCGAACAAAGCCCCTGCCTCCACTGCCATTCCCAACTGAACGCCAAGTTGTCCATGCCATTCAGCCCTAGTTCGTCCAAGACAGATCACATGCAAAGAATCACTGATCAAAACGGAAGGACTTACCATAGACGACATTCGCGGCAATGACCGGTGTTCCGTTCCCGAGCTCTAACTGTGGCGTCTCGTCGTTTCCCCGAGCCGTGATCAACAGTACACTGGCGGAGCCCAGCCCTAGCCTTAGTCGCCGTCGCCGTCGCTCGCCACTCATCGCCGGAGATCGCTGTCGTTCTCCCCTTCTCGCGTCGTCCCGATCGCTCACTCCCTCTCTGTCTCTCATTCTCTATTTCTATTTCAAATGGCCAGCAGCCATTTAATTTAAGCAAACCAAACCAAACAACCCTTCCACTTTCTTTTAATTCCATTTCATTTTCATCTTTAATTAATTCATTCTTTTAATCTTTCAATATAAATTCTATTAATCCCATTTCTAATACTTAATCCCAATTTATTTAATTTTACATTATAACACATTGATTATGGTGTAGTAATATTCCGATAATTTATTCGACAAATTCGAATATTCACAATTATCTTCCAATTTATCATTTTAAATTCCGATATAAAAATTCAGGATATTACAATAATTTGTAAGGGATGCCATGTATCAATATATTCAAATCAATCCCCTTAACCATAATCAAAGAAACCATGTTAGTACAAACTCTCTTATTAATGAGCAAACATTATTCTTGTTGGAGCATTGTTTATGTAAAAGTTGTTTCTTTTGACACTCCACTTCTTGAGTATGAATAGTTAGTGCACTTGGAAGCTTATGTTCAAGGGTTCCCTTTGAATATAATATAACCCCTATTGTGTTGTCAAAGAGTCAACTTTGCCGTATACAACCTCGAGTACTTGTTCTTTGAGACAATCTTTCTCTTTTATTTGAGACTCAAAGATAGTGAAACGACCCATTTTCTTTTCTCTTTTAAAGCTTTAAAAACAAAACCTGACGGAAGGCCTTCCTAAAAAAAAAATATTTATTTTTGAAAACAATAAAATATACTAGTACTTATTGCAAATTCTTTTCTATGTGAAATATACATTTTTGCTTATAGAAATCCAACCCTTTTTCATTAACCGTTTCTACTTCGTTTAGCAAGCACAATCTCACCGCCAAATCCATCATCAATTGCTGCTCTCCTCGATAAGTGCATACCTCCTTTATGAGATAACTGTGAGCCTAACGCTTAACAGGAAATAGAATGAAGTATGATGCATGTATATGTCTGATTATGTTAGAAGGAAATCCACTCAATCTATTATTTACTCATAGTCTAAGAATAAATGCAGACATTTCAGATATTTTCCACAGGAAGAATAGATACATCCTCGAGGTCTAGGCTGGGTAGAACAGGTCACCCAATCTCTACATGAGTATACATTGTAATACCCCGACTTTTTATATCAAAATTTAATAAGGATAATTGGAAGATAATTAGGGGTATTTGAATTTAATGGAAGTTGTTATTCAACGTACGTGGATTATAGCATTTTGGTATGACATTAATTGGGAACTGTTAAAGTATAGAATTCGATGAGAAGTTATCAATGATAAATGTTTTTAATCATGAAGGTATCGGAAGAGAAGAAGAATGAAGATGAAGTGCTAATATGTGCGATAAAGTTTCGAGGTAAGGAATTAGGTATGTCTTGGCCAGTGGAGACCCTACCCACAAGTAGAGTGTGTGAGTGGTGTTTCCTTGTTGTTGATAGAGTAGACTTGTTAGTACTTTGTAGATTATTGTTAGCTCTATGATATTTCATTTAGTGTTAGCCCTATTTTTATTGTTAGTTCTGTCTTTCAAATGCTTTACTTTGATAGCTATCAATGTTGTTGTGATGAATGCTTTGAATGTGGTGGATGTTGCGTGAATGATGAATGAGCTAACAGTTCCTTAACGATGATTCTGTTCATTGCTTTACCTGCTATCATAATGATTTACTGCTTCACTGCTTTCCTTAGGGCTATACATAGATTGTTATGTGTAAATTTATCTGTGATAGCTAGAAGTTTTGATTTTCCTTACTAAGTTAATTAACTAGAGTAATAACTGAATCTTAATTAACTAGAATAACAATGACCCTTAATCAAGCATGTTTAATTAACACAACTGTTAATCTTAGCTTGTATATCAGAGCTAGTATTAATACTTGTAACAACGAACTATTAATTAGAAGTTTAGCATGTTAATTAACTAGAGAAATTAACTAGAATCACATTTGTATTAATACTTGTAACAATGAACTAAGTTATAATTAGAAGTTGAGCATGTTTAATTCTTAATTAACTAGAATTCTGTTTAATCATTGTAGACTATTCCTCGAGCATGTTTAGTTAATTAATTAACTAATTAATTAGAGTAATAAATGTGTGTTATCTTGATGTTATTAGTGTGGGTGATAATTAGAATAATCTTTAACTCAAGCATACTTAATTAACTAACTAAGCATGTTTAATCCATTAAACTATTAATTGTAATTACCCCCATTGTGTATGTTTAATTAACTACAACCCTGAGCATAAACTAATTAGTTAATCCAAGTATGTGAATTAATTGATCGGTGATGATAATCTTCCTTGAGCATGTTAATTAACTAGATTAACTAACTAGAATTATAATGATAATCTTTCTTTGAGCAGTTTAATTATGTTTAATTAACTAAAATAAAAGCATATTTAATTATTTAGGGGAAGATGTAATTAACTAGGATAACTAACTAGAATAGTATGTTACATTAACTAAGTTATTCCATGAAAATTAACTAAGATGTCGTGTCAATTAACCATGTTTAATTAACTAAGATATACCACGTTTAATTTATTAGCAACATGTTAGTTAACTAGCTTGTGCTATGTAATTAGCATGTTTAATTAATTAGCATGTTCAATTAATTAGATGTTTAATTAACTAACTATAATAATATTAGCATGTTACTTAATTCGGTTATACCATGTTTAATTATCATGTTTGATTAAGCACGTTTCCATTATCTATTAGTTGAACATGTTCCGTTTAAATTACTAATTCCATAAAGTACTTGTTGTATTATCATTGACTGAAAAGAAATGCTTAACCATAGAAAAGTAATAAATAAAGAATGTTTACTGCTGGTAGTACGTGAATGTGTAGTGCTATTTTACTGTTAATTATCCTGTGATTTCCTTACTGTAATTATCTTGTTGTAAATTCCTTTCATGTCTAATTAAAAATTATTTAGCATGTTTACCATTTTGTATGTTGTTCCATTCGTTGAGTTAAAAGCATGATATTACAAACACGTCGTTTTATATTCTAATATTAAAAGCATGCAATCTCTCTAGCAAGTTATTCATATTCATTGTTTCTATTCATTGTTATACTTGCATGCTTAATTTCTATAGTTCAGTTACACTTTATTCAATACCATTGTTTTCTTTCCCTTAAATGTGCTAATCAATTATTGTCATCTTCAATTTTTGGTTACCTTCATTTAATGCATTATTCAACTACTGTTTGCTTTCATTTCTATGCGCTTTCAATTTCTGTTATTCAATTATTGTCAATTACTTTCTTTATATGTGCTATTCAATTGTTATGTCATCATGCATCATGCTTATAGTTCCTCACTCAATGTATGCATCATGCATACATTGAGTGAGATGCATACTTTGAGTAAGGAAAAATGTTAAGAAAATGAAGAAAAAGAAAGAAAGGGAAGTTAAGGGGCGCAGATATGTAGATGATTGTTGTCTGTCAGCTAGGCAAAGCCCAAATATAGTAGGGAACAGAAACTTACTTGCACACAGGAGGTTAGATCCGACCAACTATACTATTCCAAAGGAAATCCTCCAATCTCCAGCTCGACTTACGAGTAAAGAATGAACGAACGAACGAACGTAATGAAAAGATTAGTTTGGTGGGCCCCTTCCAAAAGAACTAAAGAGAGACATATCATATTGCATAAACTCTTTTCCTTACTAAGCCTTTGGGATTAAAGTTTACTTGTGGTTTAGGTACTTGTATGCGAAGACAATGCACATATCAAAAAGCAAGGATAAGGTATTTGCACGCGCGAGAACTTGTGGTTGGCCAGGCTAAGGGGAAATAAAAGATAAAATGGCTTGTAATTAACATGTAATGCTTTGTTTAGTATTTCTTCCTTAAGAAAATTATTTACGCTTCTGTTATGTTTTGATAAATCCGTTATGTTTCTTGATTTGACTTCCGCTGTATTTTGGTAAACGATTTTCATAGTGGGTAGAACGAAAAGAGTTTTAACGGTCTGGCTTTGAAAGACACTCTGATTATGTTTGAAAATGGTTTTAATAAAGGTTTTGGTTGTATTTTGATAAAGTTTCAAATTCTAACGCATTTTTAAAGGATTACCAAAAGTCGGGTTGTTACATACATCATCATGCAGTTCTTCCAGGCATAACCGTCACTAAATTCCCCAACCTCCAATTCCCATTCGTTTAATCCGGTATCTCTCATGCAATGCATGTCCCAATTGGTTTCTATATCCATGATGCATGTCAAACAATACTTTAAACAAAACAATATATATCAATGTATGTAAATCCACATATATGAAAACGGGGAAAGCATGCTACATTGCAAACATAGTAAAGAACCATTTAAGTTTATATAAGTATCCACATAGTCCATTATACAATCATCGGAGTCACCATGCATTTCAATGTAAAGCCGATAACACCTTAAAACCTAAGACCACAGTGAAGCAACGAGTATCAGTAAAACAGGGAATAGCCACACAGTGTCAAAGCAACCCATCGATTCAGCACATACAAAATTCCAGTATATTTAAACTATGCACATCAATTCTAATCTTGTGATGTACGCCTCTACTAGCCACTCACATGCATTATTTCTTACCATTGTATGTAGTCGAGACTCACTCTTTTCTCTAGAGAGCTTCCCAAATACAACTCATACATCCCCATAAAACCTCACCTAACCCATTTTATAAATTGCGATCTGTAAAGTTGAAGCACTTGGAGAGACCACAACAATTGTCCGTTTCAGGATTATACATTTTCTATAATTATTTTGGAATCAGTCGAATAGCCAGACGAGTAAACTCGACCTCATACTAGACCGAAGCACGTCTAAAATCCAATCTCTGCATTTTTACGTGGGAGCGGTCAATGCTACTGTCAACCTCCAATCACTAGGCGACATTCCATGTCAACTGCTAGGCCATGAATCCATCTACCTCTGGATCGACTGTCACTCCGCCTGCTTCTTCACCATTACCAATGTTTCAGTCGAGTATCCATGACCATGCCATCGACCGATCACTCAACCACAAAACCTAAGAGCACTCTGTGATATATTTTGGTAGATCTGCTCGACTGCTTCGTCGACCAAAAAGCCAGGGAGTAATCTGTAATATCTTGCGGTCGACCATTTAGTCGACCATTCTCCATAGTCGACTGAATCCTCCTTTAAACATTGCACTACCTTCACAAATCCCTTAACAGCTTATAATTAACTCCTTTATTTCATTTATTCCAACTTATCTCACCTAACACCCCTTTTCAATTAAATCATTTTACCTCTCAATTAATTTACCTTTTTTCCAACTTAATTTCATATCTTAATTAATCAAAAATCTCCACTTCTCTTCATACATCCTTTTTCCCATTAACTCTAACATCTCCAGAATAATTTTCCAAACTTAATATGTTTACAAAATGTATTTTTGGGGTATTATATTCCATAATAAAATCATCCAAAAACCTCCACAATTCACAATTATTATTATTCATAGTCGAAGCTTAATTCTTGGTATTACATTCCTCTCTCCTTATATAAATTTCATCCTTGAAATTTAGATTAATGTAATCATTCTCTTAATCCAACAATCCAAGATAACCCATTGACTTTTGGAGCATAACAGTACTCAAGACAACTTAACACTTTTAATCCATTTAGCTTTCGAGAACCCAATATCGCTAATCCAAACAATTACATGTCCTTACTCTGTTTCACAACTTAACCTAACACTCCAAGGCAACCATTAGTCCTCTGATCATTTCATCTAATCCTTCAAGATATAGACAGATAATCCATTTGTTCTCTTAACCATTATAAGCAAGATTGCTTTCCTCTAATCCTTTCTTTAATTTATTAAAAATTTGGGCTAAAATTTCCCTATTTCTTTACTCCCCCAAAGCTAATTCATATATCCTGGAATCAAAACTCAAGCAGTTCTAGTATTTTCTATCTCTTATCATATTTATATCCTTCAATTTGATCAAGAAGAAATAAAGTACTTACATCCAACCATAATATTGTAAAGCATATAGATGTCCTTAAGGTTACATTCCACTTCAATAAACTTACATGTAAATTTTAAACAATATTCAACCAAATCATTTTCTTCAGGGAGCAGGAACATGTGAAGGGGGCATATCATCATCATCGTCATCGTCGTCACTATCTGGAAGAGGAGGAATTGGTAGTCTTCTTGGCGAACCCTTATGTTGGCTCCCAGATGCACTATTATCCACATAATTGTTTCTTGCAATCCATCCCTAGATGGAATGGACATTCAACTTCACAATGTCATTGGATACGTCCAGCCTAACGATATTTTCTCTCATTCCTGTCACTTCCTCTTTCATCCCTCTAATCTCCCCTCTCATCCCTTTAACCTCCTCTCTCATTTTCGCTCTCATTCCCCTTATCACCTCTCCCACTTCTGAAGTCAGAAACGTCATTCTAGCCAATAGAGAAAGGTAATATTTTAGAGGTGTGATAACTCAATGAACACTCCAAAGAAAGGTCGAGATGGAGCAAGCAAGTTTGTATCCAAGGGATCAGCAAATGCTGGAACTGGAGGCACATCGTATGTTAGAGGTACTGAAGTTGCCTCGAGATCAGCTGTGGTCCTAGCAGCTTCACTCCTATGCCTGAAACGCCACAATTGTTCCAACAACCTTATCCCCATTCTCGCCAGTGTTCTCTAATCATATACATCGGTGACTTTTTTCTTTCGCGCCACTTCGTCAGTTGGGATTTGAACTCAAAAGTATCGGAGGATGGTAGTGATCAGTGTATTGTAGGGGAGGCTATTCGTGGGACCCCGTGTAGACCCACTCATCACATTCAAAATAATGAAACTGGGATCAAAATATCCATGACCTATGAGATTTTCCATAACATATAAGTCCATGCAGCTCATATGCTCCCGGTGTCCATCTCTCGATGATAAGGTATAGGTCCGGATGTCATGAAGCACTCGTCCAATTTCCCCAAAGTCTTTGGCTCATGGTTTGTAATACCCCACAATGGTCGGATCCTTGTGAATTTGTCTTAAAAACTCGGTCTCCCTATTGGTCGAAACAAAGGCTAGCTTGGAGGAGGTACTGTAGTAACATTCCACCTCAGGAGAGAGATTGAACCCAATGATTTCATTGATGACTTCAGGAGTGATCTCAATCTCAATTCCCAACACATAAGTTCTTCCCATTAGTGGCTGAGACCGGAACGTCATATTGATATAAAATAACAGGACGAATCTCTCATATGAAGTCCCTTGCAAAGAGCATAGCCCATCAATCAGCATGCTCGAATAGTTCTTCATGCTTTAACGACTAAAAACTCTGAAAATGGACCCTCTGGGAATAAACCAGTGACCTATTCTTAAGGTCATTATGGAACAGATCTTCCTCCCTCTGGGTACAGAACTCTTCAGAAAGACATGCAGTCCCATGTCACCCCTTTTCCTTTGTTTTTGTTACTCAAAGGTCTAGAGGTTATTGCAATTTCTTCGGCAAAAGCTGGAACAAGAATTTCTTACCCACATTTATCCCAAAACAGGACAGTGGTCTTCAGCTGGTGACAACCCAATTGAACAGCGGCTCACAATCAATTCTATCAGCAAAATTCTCAATACAAGGATCAGAACCAATTTCAACAATTTATACTCGCCCAAAATATACCCTCTCAGTAGAATTCCAAAAATCAAACTCTTAATGTCCAAATTTCCTTCCAGTAACTTAAACCGTCGGAAAAAGTATACCAGCAAGAACCCAATTCAAAATATCCAAATTTTTTCTTCCTACTCGGAACACTAATCAATTCCCCATCACAATACAATTCGCAATCAGCAGGACAAAACAAAAATACCCTAATGCCTCAAAATCAGAGTTTGAAATCGGACCACGGTAAACTCCAAAATTTGGCAGAAGAAAATTGAAGCTTGAAATCGAATGTGGAAAGTCAGAATCGGATTACTTATTCGCCTTCTGAATCTCCGGGAAGTGATCTGTCCCAAAATTTGCTTCACCCGATTTTCGCAAAGTGCCCTAGCTCAGAGGTTGGAACGCCAAGCCGCGCCTTTCTATCAGAACTGCCCTTGGGTGAGAGCTGAAATCGGAGACCCGCCCTCGCCTTCAAAATCGTCAGAGGGTTGCCTGAAGGATTGCCCGAGAATCGCCTAGAGCAGTAACCCGCTCTCAGGTTTTAATTTTTCACAGGACCGATTGAGGCCCTGTTGACCGCTGGCTCAATGCTTCAGTCACATGGTTTACTTCCAGTGTCAACCGCTAGTTCGTCCTCTTGGCCTTCACTTTTCTCCCCATCCCATTAAGCTCTGCCCCTTCCTAGCAATCAATTAACCGTGACTTAACTCAACAATTCTAACTTAGTAATTCTAACCAATATTTGATTATCTATTCTTCAATACTTAGCAATCTTATGCATTCCTATAAACTCATTGAGCATCTTCAAAATAATCAATTAATCGGGCACCATCCTCAAATAAAATAACACTATCTTCTTGTCTCGTATTTCATAAAGTCGCACGACCGGCACGAAATAAAATCCAACCAAATTATTCTCTTTCGTAATAAGGACTGCAGGGTTGTAACTTCCCTCAACTAGACGTAATTATCCGCCCTGTTCTGAAATGCATTAGTATGCAAATCCAACCTCAAGTAACAATTCATGAAACTTCCCCGTTTAGCTATCAAACAAAATCCAAAATAGGTTTTAATCCAATCGCTATAATCCTAACACCCAATAGGATTAAGTAGAATCTATTAAGTAGAATCCGATAGTATCAAGTCCAATTGCAGGGCAAAATGAAGGAAATGACACTATCAAAGGGCCAAATGAAAGCAAGACACAGAAAAAGAAAATAATAATAAAGGCTGACACATGTAAGGGAAACGACAAAGAAATGACAAGGTCAATGGCAAAAAAACATAACAAGGCTGAAGTCAAGGGAATAACAAAGGCTAAGGAAAGCTAATGAGAAAATGGCAATGTCAAGGTTATGAAATAACAAGTCTAAATAAGGAAATTACTAAACGGTAGGGAACTAAGTTCAAGTGAAGGCAAAAAAATGACAACCACAAGGCAAAGAACTGATATAACCATAATGCATGCAAGTCCAACGACAAGAAAAAGAGAAGGAAATGACACTCTAAGGAGGAAGGAAAGTAAGGTCATGAAGAGGAAATGCCAAGGTTAGGAAATGTCTAGTTTAATTAAGGAAATGCCAAAACGTTGAGGCACAAAGCCAAGGTCAAGATAAGAAAATGACAAGGGCAAGACACCGACATGGCAAAGGCAAACAGAAGGTAAGGACATTGAAAGGAAAGAGGCTTTGTCAAGGCACAAAAGTGGTAAGGTTAAAATATAAGGTGAATTAAAAAGACAGGGTAAAGGAAGGAAAGTGAATGAAAGGGGAAACAAAATGACAATAACAATAATATATAAAGACAATCAGATTAGTAGAAAATATCTATTAAGTACATGGTGTCTATTAATTGTTTGTAAAAATTATATTAAACATACCTGAAGTACATGACGTCTTTTAGTTTATACAATACATTATATTAAATTCTTTGTATGTATAAATGCAAAGATTATATAAATTAGATCCTCATCCAAAAAACATATGACAATAATCCAAACATAACTAGTATATTGGAAATTAAAAAAACGACTATTAAGAGCTAGCTTGTTTAGCATTAATGCAACCTTGTTAACTTCATAAACTCAAACCCTCTATCACTTATATCATTCGGGCTAAATTAAATCCCATTATCCTAAAAAAATGACAATCATTCCAACCATAACTATATTGGAAATAAAAAAACCTGTATAACATTAATGCAGCCTTCTTGCCTTAATAAATTCCAACATTCTATCTTCATCTAGTCATCATGTTGTCATGCAATCTCCATAAGCTAATCTCACCAAACCCTAATGTAATCTTAATGCCCACATAAGCATACCTCATCATTTAAATCCTATCATCAAAACAAATTATGACAAAACATTTTAGCCTTAATGCACTCTCGTTGACTGTCTGATGCAGCAGTAGAATAGAGGTTACCAAATCTTGATGAATTTGTAAATTTGATTTCGTAACATAAAACTGCATGTGAGTTTAAGTAAATGAGTATTTGTGTCTGAAGGGACTATTTGTGAAAGTCATCAAATGTCTCGGTACTTGTATATATAATAACTATAAGTTTTCCAACGTAATTCAAGATTTATTTGTGGCGTATATTAATTTCTCCTAATGAAATTTATCTATTCTTGAAGTTTCGTATATAACTTTCATATTATAACTTTTATGTGGTGAAGCGATACTTTTATTACACAAAAGCAAATAATCTAAAATTCTAAGAAATATATAGACGACCAAATTAGTAGAAATAAGTTATGAGTTGATAATGTCTACCCGTTTTTATAAGAAATTATATTGCATTCTTTGCATATCTAAATTGAAGCCTATCATCTAAACATAATATAAGTAATGTAAAATATAACTATATTTAAAATGAAAGAGAGATTAAATAATAACCGATTTAGTCTTGATGCAATCTTGCTGCCTGTATAACCCTAACCTTCTACCATCACCAAAACACAATGTTTTGATTTTGCTTGCTCAAATCAACGTCATATAATGCTTAAATCTGTTCTCAACTCACCCCCTTAAAGCAACAAGAGATTGAGTAATTATCAAAGGTAGAATTGGTAAATTTGATTTCGTACTATAAATCTACTTAACATAAAAGATAAGTATTTAGCTGTTAGAAAACTAGTTATGAAAGTAGTCAAATGTCTCGATATTTGTTTATTGTCCAATAAGGGTTTAATACGTGTACCGCGATTTCTTTGTGTTGCATATCATTCTATAAATTAAATTTATCTTTGACTAAAATTTGACGTACTTGTTACTACAAAGTATAAAATATTGAGCTTTCGTATTACAAAAATTATAAGGCAATGCGATATTTTTGTCACACAAAACCACACTACATCATATTCTAATAAATACATGGAAAAGAGTAGAAAGAGTAGATGACATACATTAGTCTATATAATAAACTAAATTATAATATGACGATTGAAATATAACTATATTTGAATTAAAAGAGAAACACTAGGAAATTACTCACTTTTTAAGCCTTAGTGTAATTGTAATGTCTGCATAACTCAAATCTTTTATTATCCAATAAAATATGAAAATAATTGAAAATATAAATATATTTGAAATTTAAAGAGAGACAATAATAACAAATACTAGGGTTGAAGAGGGTACTTGCAATCAATATTATGCACTTTAAATATCGTCAATTTAAACTCTGTACTTTGAAATTTTCGTTGATTTAAAACCTTTGTTATTTTTTGTTAGAATCGTTAAATTGAATTGCACCGTTAAGCTTTCCCCATTTGCTCTATGTCTCTCATATTTTGTCCTCTCCTCGCCAACACATCTTTTCTCTCTCCATAAAATCCTTTCTACCACCTTCTTCTTCGTCATTTCACTAACCTAGATTATATGTATCCTCTTACTTTTGTCATCTTCTTCCCCGTTATATTTTGAGCAAGCAAAAACTCATTTTAGATTGTCCGAACAAAGGGGCATATCTCTCAAAGTTCTTCCATTTCTTTATTGCTATAATCTTCGAATGTACAATTTATGGAGATGAAAACGACATTAAAACCACCCATTTCAAAGGGTTGCTAAGTTCATGGAGATTCTGGCATAAGATCACCCTTGGCAAGGCTTTGTCTCTCTAGTGTTCCTCCTCCATGGCTGCGATCATAGACAAAGATGTGAAAGCCAATATTGCTTATTTTGATAGTAACATGAACACAGACTGTCAGATTTTAGATTGGCCAAGCCTTTGGGTAATAACACAACGGGACCATCTAGGTATGATTCATAGGAGCTATCGTAATTGGGAAATGAATTCCATCCCAAAAATATGATGTGTATTGCTTCGGCGTGGTACTACTTAAGCTAATTACGGGTAAAGAAACTAAAGGAGGTGAATATTTTGAAAAGAGAGAAGGAAATCAGGTGAAGTGAGAGAGAAAACTTAGTTTAAGAAATAGTTAATTCAAAAATACTAGGAACAGGTACCTCTGTACCGCTAAAACTCCATTGAAGAGATCAAGTATGCAACATATCTTCGAATTGCTTAAAAACATCGAACCTTCTTCCCAACCATTTCAATGAAGAAGAAAGTAAAATCGGGTGACTAGGAAGTTATTTCTTTCTAATTTTCGAAATTTTAAGTTTGAATCCATCCAAAATCTCAGCTACTTGTGGGAGAATTGTGAATAATGAGAGTCCAAATTTCATAGAGAGAGAGAGAGAGAGAGAGGAAAGAGGGATATCAACAATAGTTTCAAAGTACAGAGTTTAATTGATAAAATTTAAAGTATGGGATATTGGTTGCGGGTAATTTAACCATACTGTATTCTTTGTTTATGTGTATGTGTATAATATGTAGTCTTAGTGTACATATAAATACAATATGTCAATATCATATAAATCAAATCCTATGATCTAACTAAATGTGACAATAATAGAAAATATAACAATATTTGAAAATGAAAGATACAGCCTCAATGCAATATTTGTGTCTATGTATATTTATTTATATTTAAAAGATGAAGACCATATAAGTTAACTATTGTCCTTTACATACAAGCGATCATATAAATTAAATCATATCACTGAAATAAAATATATGAAAATGAAATTATAACTTAAATGAAAAAAAAATAGAAACTACTAACATGTTTAGACTCAATGTGATATGAAAATCTGCATAGCCACCACCTTCTATCATCGTTCACCCACAATAGTAAAAAAATATATATATTAATGTTAGATTCTCTTATGTTAGGAGGATTAGGAAGATATAATGCTAACTGTTATGCAATTTTAATTATAAATATTATAATATGTGTATGCAATGATAGTTAAGGGTTGTTTTAGTGTTTAAAAATTGTTGTGTAGAGGCAAGGGTGGTGGATTTTCGGGGGAGAGAAAGGGCTCTAGAATTCCCTTTCTAGAGTGCATGTAGGTGTGTATTTCCTTGTGAAAGTGTGCGTTTGTGCAATTTCTTGCTTTTGTAAAAGAGATTTGTTTAGTATAAGGAGTAATCATTTGAAGAAATATAATTGTCCTAATCAATTTGGTATTAGAGCCGAAGATTTGTGGGAGAAGAAATGCTTACCAGATCGGAAGCACAAAAGGAAACGATGGTGGATTGGCAACGGGAAATGGCTGGAATTAAAGAGTAACTAAATAAAGTAGAGAAAATTGCTGCAATGGAAAAAAAATATTTTTATCATCCAAGAACATTTATCAAAATTAGTGGCGAAGTCGCAAGAAACCAGACTACCGCCGGAGTTAGAAGACTTACAGAGAAATTTTGAAGCAGGAAGTAACTCCCAGGGTGACAAGAAGATGACTTCGCTAAATTGGTATTTTCTGTAGAGGAAAATAGAACTTCCGGTGTTCACAAAAGTTGACCCGAGGGCTGGTTTTTCTGAGCCAAGAGGCATTTCAACCTCAACCGCCTGACGGAATGTGAGAAGATAAAGGCAATGATAATTGTCTGAAAGGACCAACACTGTCCTGGTTTTAGTGGGAGAATGGCAATCAACCGTTCTGTTTTTGGATAACTCTAAAGAGAAGACTTCTAGAGAAGTTCAGCTGCTCGTGAGATAGAATAGGGTGTGATTGGCTGTTAACGCTGAAGCAGGAAGGTTCTGTGGAGGAGTACAAAATACGTTTTGAGTCTATTCTATCAAATTTGATGGAGATTCTAGAGGAGGTATTTTCAGTGCATTTTTTAATGGTTTAAAGAATGAAATTAAGGGAAACGTCCGTCTAATGCGACGTGTTGGCCTCCATGATTTAATGGAGTCGGCACCAGTGGCAGAAGAAATGAGTATTTTAATAAGACCTGAAAAAATTGGAGTAACTCGAGTGATGGGAAGATAGAACTGGGAACCCATTGTCAAAAGTCATTCAAGAGAATTCCCAGTATTATAGCTGACAACAAGCAATAATAAAGTGCAACAAAGAAGACTAACAGAGGAAAAGATGAGGGTGAGAAGGGCAAAAAGATTATGTTTTCGATGTGACGAGAAATTTTCACTTGGACACCAATGTAAAAAAAAATGCTCTAAGTATTGATGCTACAAGATGAGGAGGGAAATACAAAACATGAGGGTGAGATAGAAGGCCATGAGGTGGAGGCTATAGAGGAATTGAAGGAATCAATTGAACTATTTTTAAATTTGGTGATTGGGCTGACTACTCCACATACAATGCATTTGTGGGGGTGTATTAAAGGGCGACAGGTTATGTTTTTAATGGATTGCGGAGCATTTTGTAATTTTATTGCTAACCAATTATTAGGGAAGCTACAATTGTCATTAACACCTACTACACAACATGGGATTCAATTAGGCATTGAAGAATCTAATCAAGCAAAAATGTATTATTGGTTTTACTAGAGGTTGAAATTTTAGAAGAATTTCTTGGGAATGCAATGGTTAGAATCTATGGGAGATATGAAGGTCAATCGGAAACTTTTATCCATGACATGTAATATGGGCAAACAAACAGACACAAATGGTGATTATAGTTTGACATGGACAAAAAGTTCGATGAAGGCCATGATGAAGACTATAAAAAAAGAAAAACAAAGGTTGTTAGTAAAACTTGGGGAAATGGAACTGGAGCTGAACATATATGATGAAATCAGTTCCGTAGAGAATGAAGGGTTGTTGAAACAATATGAACAAGTGCTACATATACCGATTGGATTACTTCCAGTTCGAGAACAAGATCATGCTATGATAAGTTAGATCACCCATTAATGTGAGACTTTATAGATATTTGATGATTCAGAAAGATGAAATTGAAAAGCTTATCAAAGAAATGCTCGATGCATGAATCATTCAACCAAGTTCAAGTCTATATTCTAGTCCTATTATTCTTGTTAAGAAAAAAGATAATAGTTAGGAGATTTTGTATGGATTATAGAGCTTCAAATAGAAAACTAATTAAGGATCAATTTCCGATTCCAATAATTGATGAGTTGGTAGATGAATTAAATGGGGCTATTATTTTCTCAAAGCTAGAATTAAAATCTGGATACCATCAAATTTACGTGAGGGAGGATGTGCCCAAAAACAACTTTTCGAACACAGGACATTATGAATTTCTAGTAATGTCTTTTGGGCTTACCAATGCTCCATCTACATTATAGCCTTGATGAATAAGGTATTTAATCATTACCTTCGAAAGTTTATACTAGTATTCTTTGATGACATACTTGTTTACAGTGAATCATTTGAGGAGCATTTGGTACATCTCGGGAAAACCTTCCAAGTTCTGTTGAATAACCAGAGTTATATGTCAATAAAAAATGTTTATTTGCAAAGCACGAATTGAATATTATTGATAATAAAAAATATATCAACCAATGAAATGACAGATCCTCACTAATAAAAACTCACTTGTTTATCCTTATTGCAGTACTTGTGTAAATGTGTAAATTTATATATAAAAAATGGAGAACATATAAATTAAATATTATCCTTTGCATGAGTGAGATTACACAAATTAAATTGTATCATCGAAACAATATATGTCAATGAAATTATATTAGAAATAAATAATAATTAGAAAGTACTAACCATATTTAAACTCAATGTCGTCGAGACATCCACATAGCCACCACCAACAATAATCGAAATATATATATATATATTAGAAATGAAAAATAAACTAAAGAAATATCTAATTTGTTTAATCTTATTGTATTCTTCGTTTGTGTGTGTGTGTAAAATTTGTAATGTTAGTATGCAAACTAACAGAATATCAAAATTTCATATAAATCAAATATCATCACTAAATTAATAGGACGATAAAAAAATATATATATCAACACTTCTTATGAAAGATAATCACAAAAATATACTAAAATTTTTAGAATCATTGCAGTACTTGTGTGGGCATATACATTTATATATAAAAAATGGAGATCATAATTATTAAATATCATCCTTTGCTTGAGTGAGATCATATAAATTTAATCATATAATCGAAACAGAATATGACAAAAAAAATAATAATTAGAAAGTAATAACCATGCTTATGCTCAATGTAGTTGGGACATCTGCTTCACCACCACCTTCTATCATCACTCGTCCACATAAATGGAAAAAATTATATCTATGTCAAAAATAAAAAATAGACCATAGAAAGTTCTAAATTACCCTTAGTGTATTCTTCGTATATGTGCGTATGTGTAAAATATATAATCTTAATGTATACATAATTAGCAAAGTTCATACATAGTTTTAATGTATATATAATCGAAACAATATAACTTAAATATTATCCTTTGTGTAAGTGTGATTATATAAATTAAATCGTATCATCGAAACAATATATAACAATTAAATTATAATTAAAATAAAAAATAATTAGAAACTACTGACAATGTTTAGACTCAATATAGTCGGAACATCTGCTTACCCAACAGTTTCTATCATCACCTGCCGACATAAATTGAAAAGAATTATATCTATGTTAGAAATAAAAATAGATTGTAAAAAGTTCTTTTTATGTATGTGTGTGTAAAATATATAGTCTTAAGATCTATATAATAAACAAAGTCCATACAAATTAAATCTTATAATCCAAATCAATATAACAATAACAAAAGATATATCAATTTTTTAAATGAAATTTATTCACTAAGAAATTCTAACATATTTAGCCGCAATGTAGTATTTGCGTGAGTCAAAAAAAATTATATCTATGTTACATATAAAATATAAACTTGTCTGCCTTCTATCATCACCCGTCCACCTAAATAAAAAAAAATTATATCAATGTTAGATATAAAAAATAGACTATAGAAAGTGCTAACCAGTTCAACCTTAGTTGTATTCTTTGTTTGTTAGATATAAAAAATAGACTATAGAAAGTTCTAACCAGTTCAACCTTAGTTGTATTCTTTGTTTGTGTGCGTGTATATAAAATTCATAGTCTTAATGTATATAAAATAAACAAAGGTCATATAAATTAAATCCTATCATCCAAATCAATATGACAATAATCGAAAATATATCAATATTTGAAATTAAAGATACTAACTAATAAATACTAACATGTTTACCCTAATTACAGTATGTGTGTGTTCATAAATTTATGTATAAAAAATGGAGAATATATAAATTAAATAATATCCTCAAAACAATATATGACAATGAAATTATAACTGAAATAAAAAATCATTAAAAAGTACTAACTATGTTTAGAATCAATGTAGTTGGGACATCTGCTTAGCCACAAACTTCTATCATCACTCATCCACATAAAAAGTTCTAACTTGCTCAATGTTAGCGTATTCTTTGTTTGTGTGCATCTGGTCTTAAAGCAAAGATCGTATAAATTAAATCCTATCATCCAAATCAATATGACAATAATCGAAAATATGTCAATTTTTTAAATGAAAGATACTAAAAAATTCTAACATATTTAGTGGCAATGCAATTTTTGCATGAGTGTATATTTATGTAAAAAGGATGGAGATCATATAAGTTAAATATTATTCTTTACGTGCACATAAATTGACCGTAGAAAGTTTTAACTTTATTAACCTTAGTGTATTCTTCGTATATGTGCGTATGTGTAGAATATATATGTAATACCCCGACTTTTCATATAAAAATTTAATAAATATAATAAGTAGGTAATTGGAGGTATTGGATTAATTGGGTAATTATCGGGGTATTACCAGTGACGTATTAGTTAGATTATAATTTATAAAAATTAATATAATTAAAATAAATATTAGTTCAATTAATTAAATTATAATGTATGTGATCTATTGGGGTTAATTAAAGGTAAATTATAACATAAGTGATCCATTGGTATTAATATTTATAAGTGGAGGTGTATTTTCGATTAACTAAACTGATTCTATTAGGAGACCGGTTCAGCACTTCTCATTTCATCATTTGACTAAATGCGAAAGGAGAATATTAAGACTTAAATTAGATTATTGGGGATTTAAAATAGAATAAGTAAAAGAGGAATATTAAATTGAATAAAAGAAATTATGTTGGGGAAAGGAGTGAACCGGTTCGCTAAGTGAACCAGTCCAATCAAAACACAAAATAAAAAAGGGGGAATGGCCGAGAGGCCATTTTGCAAGGGCGAAGCCCGAAGAGAGAAACGGGGGAAGAGAGAAGAGAGGGCGAAGGCGGGGGAGCGATGGAGACCAAGAGAGAGACAAGGCAGGCTCGGGGCTGGACTTCACCGGTAGCTCGGGTTCGTTCCGGTGGGTGTGCGATGGGCGACGTCGAGGGGCGTTGCAGGTTAAGGCTCAGGAGGTTGGGTCGGAGATGGGGCTTCAGGACTTCCACAGGTCACAATTTTTGGCGATAAATCAGAGGTATGTTGTTGGGTTTTTCTCCTCTTTCGCGATTGAGGATGTTTGTTGGCGATGGTTGGAGGGTGTTGCAGAGACGGTGGTCGGCGATGATGAGTCGAGAAGGTAAGGGAGTTACAGTTCAAGCTGGACCGGCTGAAGGCCATGGTCCAACTTATGGTTCGATCCTCTTCTCCTGGTTCTTGCTCTGCTGGAGGTCGAATGTGTGTCATGCATGCGAGGCACACTCTGAAAAATCACAGAGGCTGGTTGGGCATGCTTAAGGGTGTCGCTCTCTCCCTTCTAGGGATTTGGTAGAGAATATCCCCTCTCCATTGTTGATATACAGAAAAGAGATAGAGGGAGAATGGAGACAAAGAAGCTGGAGAAGGGAGGCTCTCAAGTGAAGCACCTCAGGTGTTCTTCCAGGTAAAGACTTCTTCCACTTCTAAATAGAT
Organism: Begonia loranthoides; assembly: GCA_022433065.1. Taxonomy (NCBI): domain Eukaryota; kingdom Viridiplantae; phylum Streptophyta; class Magnoliopsida; order Cucurbitales; family Begoniaceae; genus Begonia; species Begonia loranthoides. The sequence goes on from CM039485.1 coordinate 12,010,507, forward strand.
TTTATGGACGTTTCTAATATGCCAATGGGTGTGGGTGGGCTGGTCATGCAGCAGTGGCCGAGAGAAGAACCGAGGCAGAGAAGGAGATGGCTGGATAGAGAGCTCTCGGGTCTATATAGTTTGTCAGGTAAAAGCTCTATGTTTCTTTTAGACGTTGCTTTTGCTGTTTGTTATGGATAGTATGAGTTGCTTGTGAACTTCCTTAATAATGTGGATGAATAATGTCTCTGTTGAGTTTTGCATCTTCGGTCTTGTTTAGATAATAACTAGATATTGCCCTGTTGTTTGTTGGTTGTGCTAAGTGGGGGAAATTGTTGAGATTGATGAGATATCATGGTGAGGATTGTGGCTCAGATTTGGTAATTAAGTTGTGGACAGTTCACTTTTGTGGAGAATAGTTCAATTAATGTGTTGTTATTTGGGTTGAAGCGTAATGTTCTCTGTTGTTAGAAACTTTTATATGGTTGAGAAGAACTGTTTTTCAGCAATGTGGTTAACGGTTGTTAAGTTGGAAGCGATTATGAATTGGGTATTAATTTGGGGGACTTAGGATGTGGGTCATAGAAGTAAGGTTATTAATATGTGATTTTAACGATGGATTATTTAATAATTGTGAAGGTACAAAGAAGAGATGAAGAATGAAGATTAAGCGCTAATATGCGTTATAGCTTCGAGGTAAGGAATTTGGGTATGTCTTGGCCATTTGGAGGCCCTTCACCACAAGTATGGGTGTGTGAGTTTTCGTTAGCTTCCTAAATATTTGTTGTAGATAACGTTAGCTGATTTTAGATGATTTCTTACTGTGTTTCCTTGCTGATTTCCCTTGCTTGAGACATTCTCTGTGTTGATAATGAAGTTTCCCTTATTATGGTTCTGTTATTGAGCTTCGTTGTTGTGTGGATCGTTCTGGCATTTTTGTTATAGTGAAACATGTTTATCAATGTCTTGAATGGATAGACAAGTGATGAATGAAAGTAGGACTTAACAAGTATGAATGAATAAGACCCATGTTGAAGATGACTATGTTTCTATAGCATTTACTTACTAATAATAGTTACTTGGGCTATATTTCTCCTTCATAACACTTGTGTTAGTCTACTATTGGTTCTGTTTCTCAGTATTTAATCTCTCTATGATAAGCATAAGCCTTCCATTTCTTCATTGTATATTTGTTGTTCTTTCATTTCACATATTGCTCTGCCATCACTATGGGAAATCTATGTTATATGTTAGCAAAACCCCATGCTAAGCAACTGAATTAATTAGTACTTTAACTTAATTGAGATATCTAATTAGAATCATAATTGTAATTAATTAACCCTTGAGCATATTTAACTTGCTAATAAGTATGCAAATTATTAGAATAGTCAACTGATTGAGCATGTTAATTAGAATAATTAATTAGTCTTGAACATGTTTAATTAGTCGTTAATAATAGTCAATTGAGCATGTAACTCATTTAGTAGTCCAAGCCTGTAAACCATTTAAATTGCCATTTATGTATTAGCATGTTTAATAAGTACTTAACTAGCATGTTTAATTAACTTGACTAGAATGTTGTAAGAGCATGTTAATTTACTTAATTAAAATAACTGATTAGAATAGTTAATATGCGAGCATGTTCCCTAACTAGTTGTAGTAAAAACTTAACTAGAATGTTTAATTAACCAACTAGACAAATGTTATGTTAAGTGAACCTTGAGCATGTTAATGAACTAGCATACTTAATTAAAGTAATTGATTGAGCATGTTAAATAATTGGAGTAATCAACTAAACCTGAGCATGTATAAGTAACCAGCTTTATTACGTCATTAATTAACTCATGATAATTGTACGTATGTTGATTAGTAGTTCAAGCACGCAATTAACTAAGTTTGTTAATTCTTCTAGGTTTAAGAACATGTTAATAACTGATTAATAATTGCTTAGCAATATAAATGTAGGGAGCATGTAAATGAACTATGATAATTTACATGTTAATCGATAGTATGTTTTCGATTCTGTTTCGAATAATATTGTTCTATTATTTCGAGCATGTTTTCCTTGTTTCAATCCATAATACTTATTCTTTGTGGTGTGCAATTACTTCCTTCTATTACATGCTTTGTTTTCCTTATATGTGCTTTCAGTTATTTTAAATGCGCACTTCAATTATCATGAATGTTAACATTATTGTGCATCATGCATCATGCATCATGTTAGGTTTAGAATGTATGGTCATGCATCATGTTAATAGAAATCGAGTAGGGGGTACCCCTTCAGGGTGGTACCCACATGCATGAGTGAGGAAAGACACTAAGAAAAAGAATGTTCGGGATGGTCGGGATGCGCCCATCACCGATGAAACCCTACCAGCGGGATACGCTGGAAGGGAAGAAACCCTGAAGGCAGGATACATCGGAAGGGGAGGAACCTTGAAGGCCGGATACGTTGGAAAGGGGACGAAAAAGGGAGTTGGAGGGCAGATGGGTAGCGGAACTAGTCCACGGCTAGGCGAAGCCCCTAACCTTGACGGGAATGGGGACCTAGTTGCAAATATAGGGTTAAGTCCGGCCAACTATTCCATCCCCTAAGACGCCTCCAATCTCCAGCTCGAAGTACTAGTAAAGAACGAACGAAATACCGAACGTAATGAAATGATTTGTTTGGGTGGCCCCCATTCCAAACGAACTAAAGAGAGTCATGAGCATAATTGCATTAAACCCCTTTCCTTACTGAGCCATTAGGCTCACGTATTACTTGTGGTGTAGGTACAAACGACGAACATGTAATAATAGACTCATATATAAGAACAATGAACAAATAATGAAGCAGAGGTGAAGGATTTGCACGAACGAGACTCGGAGCTGGCTAGACTAAGAGTAAATTGAGAAACGGCTGTGATCACATTAAGTTTATTATATTGTATTTCATTGTTTAGTTTCTTCTTTAAACAATTTATTTACGCTCCCGCCATGTTTTACAAGGATTTATTTTTATAATGCTTCCGCATATTTTATCAATTTTGTTTTTCATAACAAGTTTAAAGAAAGAGTTAGTAGCGATCCGGTTAGACGCACTCTGATACGTCTTGCTTTAAAAAGAAAACTTCAAATTTTACGCATTTTAACGAATTTATGAAAAAATCGGGTCGTTACAATATAATCTTAATGTGTATATAATTAACAAAGGTCATGCATAGTTTTAATGTATGTACAATCGAAAAAATATTACTTAAATATTATCTTTTGCTTTAGTGAGATTATATAAATTAAATCATATCATCAAAACAATACATAACAATTAAATTATAACTAAAATAACAAATAGTTAGAAAGTACTAACCATGTTTAGACTCAATGTAGTCGGGACATCTGATTAGTCAACACCTTCTATTATCACCTGCCTACATAAATTGAAAAAAATTATATCTATGTTAGAAATAAAAATAGATCATAAAAAGTTCTAATGTGATTAACCTTAGATTATTTGATGAGAGAACCATAGATATATTAAATCCGAGACCCTTCAACAATGCGGAAACTAGAATTAGGAACGTCCTTGAAACAAGTATAGGAGCTTGACCCGTTATCTATAAAGAGATAAGAACCAAAGCTATCAAATTGAGGAACTTGACCCTAACCAAACTTGTTGATTAGAACCAAAGTTATCAAGTTTATCTTCCAAGTTTAAGCTTGAAGAAGATCTAGTTCTTCACAAAGAATCAAAGAGAAAATTCTCTCAAAACTCTCAAAATTCATGTATATTAATCCATCAAAAAGGGTACAAGCTTGTGTTTAAATAGGCTACAAACATACCTAAATAAATTAGGAAATATCCCTAAAATAATTAGAAAATAATCTTAATACTATAATATTCCAAATCCTAGTGATTTTGGAAAGTTAACAAAAACAACTTTGGAAACTTAATTAAATAATATTAGAAACAAATAGGAAATTTGGAAGTGAAAGTTGACTGCCCAAATTAGGGTTGAATCTGGGCAGATTTCGAGATCCTATTTTACTTACCAAATCTCCTCCAAATCTTGTTATCTTGGTGTCTGTGGAAAGCTTAAGGCGTGTACTTTGCTTTATATGAAGACCAGTTGTCCATTTAAAATTACGAGCTAGCCCAAATCGTCTGATCTATTTTGGTGCGCAGAAAATCAAGGCCCAATCTCAAACTTTATAGCTTTTGTCTTTCTAGTTGGCCCATGTAGAATAATGACTCCCTCCATTTTTGTTGTCCTTTGCATCCATCATTGCTTCTTCATCAACACTTAGCATATTTATTGTTTTTAATATGTGTTGAGTTGATTCTTTCTCTTGAATCTCCACAATTAAGCCATGCAATTCTTTGTTCATTTTCTTGGTTCTTGATCGTGTCATTGGACCTCCTATGCCTTGCAATGGATCACCGTCTTTGGGATTAAGATTGATTGCACTTTGATTCTCATCATTCCCTCCAACGTCAAAAAGATTCATCCTCGAATCTCCTGCATTATACAAAGATAAATCACTAACATTAAAAGTGACACTTACATTGCCATATTCACTAGGTAGGTCAATTTTATAAGCATTGTCATTGATGAGCTCTAAAACTTGGAAGGTACCGTCTCCTCGAGGTTGCAACTTGTTCTTTCTTTGAGTGGCAAATCTTTCTTTTCGTAAGTGAATCCACACCCAATCTCCGGGCTTGAAGATAACTCTCATTCGACCTTTGTTTGCTTGTCTTGCATAGTGTTCATTCTTTTTCTCAATATTCTCCCTTACCTTTGCATGCAAGTCCCTAACAAATTCAGTCTTTTTCCTTCCATCAAGATTAGCAAACTCATTAGTAGGTAAAGGAAAAATGTCTAATGGAGTTAAAGGATTAAAACCATAAACAATTTCAAATGGTGAGTAAGATGTAGTAGAATGAACAACCCTATTATATGCAAACTCAACATGCGGTAAACATTTCTCCCAATGTTTTAAGTTTTTAGAAATTATAGCTCGTAACAAGGTCGAAAGTGTCCTATTAACTACCTCAGTTCATCCGTCCGTTTGAGGGTGAGCTACGGTGGAGAATAAAAGTTTTGTACCTAGTTTATTCCATAAAGTCCTCCAAAAATGACTCAAAAATTTAACATCTCTATCACTCACAATAGTTCTAGGTAATCCATGTAACCGAACAATTTCTCTAAAAAATAAATCTGCAATATGTGTAGCATCATTAGTTTTTGAGCATGCAATAAAGTGTGCCATTTTGCTAAACCTATCAACAACAACAAAAATACTATCCTTACCACTTGGAGTCTTTGGTAGCCCTAAAACAAAATCCATAGAAATATCAATCCAAGGTTGGCTAGGTATAGGTAAAGGAATATAATGTCCATGTGGTTTTAATTTTGATTTAGCTTTCCTACACTCAATACACTTGTCACAAATTAATTGCACATCAACCCTCATTTTAGGCCAATAGAAATGCTCACATAAGACATCTAAAGTTTTCTTTATTCCAAAGTAACCCATCAATCCACCTCCATGAGTTTCTCTAACAAGTAACTCTCTTAATGAACACTTAGGAACACAAAGCTTATCTTTTCTAAACAAGTATCCATCATGTCTATAATAATCATTAAATGCAACTTTATCACAAGATATCCAAACTTGACCAAAGTCCGAATCTAGCTCATATAATTCCTTAATGAATTCAAAACCAAGCAATTTAGATTGTAAGGAATTTAAAAGTACATACCTTCGGGATAACGCATCGGCTACGATATTTTCCTTACCTTGTTTGTATTTGATCACATATGGAAATGTTTCAATGAATTCCATCCACTTTGCATGCCTCTTGTGTAACTTTCCTTGCGACTTTAAGTACTTCAAACTTTCATGGTCAGAGTGAATGATGAATTCTCTTGGCCACAAGTAATGTTGCCACGTTTTTAAAGCTCGAACTAAGGCATATAACTCTTTGTCATATATCACAAGAATTTACCATAAAATAGGTTTTACAAACCGGGGCGTTACAACAGTACTTGTGGAATTGTGTAAATTTATATATAAACAAAAGGAGAACATACAAATTAAATATTATTCTTTACATGATTGAGATTATATAAATTAAATCATATCATCGAAATAATATTTGCTAATGAAATTATAGCAGAAACAAAAAAATAATTAGAAAGTACTAACCATGTTTAAACTCAATGTCATTGAGCCATCCAGATAGCCACCACCGACAATAATCGAAAAAAATATATCCATATTAGAAATGAAAAATAAATTAAAGAAATATCTAACTTGTTTAATCTTGTTGTATTCTTTGTTTGTGTGTGTGTATAAAATTTGCAATGTCAGTATGCAAACTAACAAAATATCTAAAGTCCATATAAATAAAATATCATCACTAAATTAATAGGATGATAATAACAAATATATCAACACTTCTAATGAAAGATACTCACTAATAAATACTAACATTTTTGCATCATTGCAGCACTTCTGTGCACGTATACATTTATATATAAAAAATGGAGAACATAAAAATTAAATATTTTCCTTTGCGTAAGTGAGATCATATAAATTAAATCATATAATCGAAACAGCATATGACAATAAAAAAACATAATTAGAAAGTACTTACCATGTTTATACTAAATGTAGTCGGGACATCTTCTTTGCCACCACCTTCTATCATCACTCGTCCATATAAATCGAAAAAATTATATCTATGTTATAAATAAAAAATAGACTGTAAAATGTTCTAACTTTATTAACCTTATTGTAGTCTTTGTATATGTGTGTATGTGTAGAATATATAATCTTAATGTATTTATAATTAACAAAGGTCATACATAGTTTTAATATAATCGAAACAATATTACTTAAATATTATCATTTGCGTTAGTGAGATTATATAAATTAAATCATATCATCGAAACAATACATAACAATTAAATTATAACTAAAATAAAAATAATTAGAAAGTACTAACCATGTTTAGACTCAATGTAGTCAGGACATCTTATTAGCCAACACCTTCTATTATCACCTGCCTACATAAATTGAAAAAAACTATATCTATGTTAGAAATAAAAATAGATCGTAAAAAGTTCTAACGTAATTAACCTTAGATTATACTTATACCAATATGTGATCGTAAAAGTTTAGACCGTAAAAAGTTCTTTGTATTTGTGCGTGTGTGTAAAATATATAGTGTTAATGTCTATCTAAGAAACAAAGTCCATACAAATTAAATCTTATACTCCAAATCAATATGACAATAATAGAAAATATATCAATATTTGAAATGAAATTTACTCTCTCATAAATTCTAACATATTTAACTGCAATATAGTATTTGCGTGAATAAAAAAAAATTATATCTATGTTAGATATAAAAAGTAGATATGTCCACATTCTTTCATCACCCGTCCACCTAAATCAAAAAAATTAGTTAGATATAAAAAATAGACTGTAGAGAGTTCTAACCTTTTCAACCTTAGTTTATTCTTTTTTTTGTGTGCGTGTATATAAAATTTATAGTCTTGTGTGCGTATTTATGCATAAAAGATGAAGATCATATAAGTTAAATATTATTCTTTACGTGCATGCTATCATATAAATGAAAGGAAAATTAACACTACAGATCCTACAGTATTATATCAACGAAAAGTTAAATCCTGAAGAAAATTCACAAACAACAAAAACCCTGAACTATGAAAAAAGAACAACGTCGACTTCGCAGTCACGTTTCTAGTCAAACGAAGTCGTCAAAGGCAGCAAGATAATGCGAGGGACTTCAATCATGCCCGTTAGATTGGAATGGATGCCAAGGATGGATTTAGGGAATGCCCCAAATGATGAATTTAAGACATCCATCCAGAGATGGACGTCCCTCGACCAAAGACGAATAACAGTTTCGACCTGAACGATGTAGTCTTAAGTCGAGGAATGTCTGTTGTGAGACTAGGGAAGTCCATTATGGGCAGAACAACAATCTCAAGACGAGGGATGTCGGGTTCAAGATAAGGGACGTCCAATTTGGGAAAAGGGACGTTTGTTTTTAATGAGGGATGTCCGTTGTGGATTGAGGGCCGTTCGTTGTTGTTGTCTTAATGGGAAACGTGACTGTGAGGTCGGCACCATTCTTTTTCCACAGTTTTCAGTTTTAGTTGTCCACGAATTTTTTATAAGGTATGTAGTTATTGGTTGTTGGAGTAAGTGATGATGAAATATGCTCTTAATTTGAAAATGATTGTTAATATGCAGTTTTGTTATGACTACCCCTGTTGTTTACTCTTTTAACTAAAATGTAAAGGATGTTAGTGGGTTTTTGGAACTGATAAGTGATTGGTTATATTCCAGTATATGAAATTATGATATCGAGTTAGTTGAGCATAATGAATTATAGAAGTGAAGGTAACTATATGTGACTTTGACGATTACTTATTTAATGATTTTAAGGGCATTAAAGGAAGAAGAAAAAAGTGTAGAAAAGCGTTCCAGATGCCAGGTAAGTAATGTTGCTTGTGTTTTGGCCTTTCAGCCGTACAATGCAAAGTGATAGGTGAGTCTTCTCTGTTATTCATTTCGGTGCTATTTTCTGTTGATTCTTGGAGATGATTGTTTATTGTTTCTGTTATATTTATTTGGGGATGTTATGTTACTGTTACATTGATGTAAAGTGTCCAAGTTATATGGCATTGCATGTTCATGCATGAATCAGCATATAAGAAAGATAAAAAGAGGAATAAATGCATGAGATGCGACTGGGTGCCATCCATACCAAGTGGATGAGTTCTAGGCTGGTGGTATGGGACGGTAGCCCAATAATAGGTTTGTGAGGGTTGATCTCCCAATCAGACTGCCTACTTGGGTTGAATGATTACCCACTCGATATCAAAGCGAAAGAAAATACGTAAATGGTGACTGAGAATAGGTTGCCCAAAAAGGGTGGGCCAGTGGGACATTTGCCCGTTAGCTTGTTTCCGGCACAACCTGGAACTGACAGGCACAACGGCAGCCCAGGGTCGCAGTGCATTAAATTGCACGCAGCTAACGGAGGACTCCCAAAAAAGGTGGAGTCTATCTTCATAAAGGCTAGAGACCCTCCCAAAAGGGGGAGAAACGTAGTTAGTGCCCCACTGTCGTGCCTACTCATATTCGAAGAGATGAAGGAAAGAAAAAAATGAAATGAAATGAAATGAAACGAAAGCAAAGCAACGAAACGAAAAGAAAAAAAAAAGAAAAAAAGAAGAAATGATAGCAAAGAAATGAAATGAAAGAAAAGAAATGAAAGCAAAGAAAACGAAAAGAAAGAAAAAGAAATGAAACAAAAAAAAAACTAAAGTCACGACATGTCATGTTCATGGTCACATGCATTATTTGCTAAGTCTTAGACTTATAGATGAGCTTTGCATTGTTGGTACAGGTATTACAAGGAGAATGGCAAATGTGATGACACGTTGAGGAAGCTTGCTCATGATGAAGACTTGGCAGTTGTTTGGTAATCTGACGATTTGTTTTAGTATTTTATAAAATGAATATTTTATGCAAATTGTAAAGGACTGTTAATTAATTGTGTTATGGCAAGAAAAATATTTAAGTGAAAAAGTCTTCCATTGCAAATGTTTTATGAATGCATGTTTTAGTAATTGGTTTTAAAGTAGGGTTTTATTGCAAAAAGAATTTAAGTAACATTGTTTTAGTAGGAGGGTTTTAGAGAAAAAAATATATCCCAAGAATTTACAACAAAATAATGTTTTCTAAAACAGTGCGTTACACAATATATGACAATGAAATTATTATCGAAGTAAAAAATAATTGTAAAATACTAACCACGTTTAGACTCAATGTAATCGGGACATCTGCTTAGCCAACACCTATCATCACCCATCCACATAAATTGAAAAATGTATATCTATGTTAGAAATGAAAAATAGATCGTAGAAAGTTTTAAAATGATTAATCTTAGTGTATTCTTTGTATGTGTGATTGTGTGTAAAATATATAGTCTTAATTTATATATAATGAACAAATGTCATATAAATTAAATCTTATAATTCAAATCAATAAGACAATAATAGAAAATAAATCAATATTTAAAATAAAAAATACTCACTAATAAATTCTAACATGTTTAGCTTGATTGCAGTACTTGTTTGTGTATACATTTATAGTTAATTTATAATTTAATTTATATATAAATTAAATATTATCCTTTGCGTGAGTGCGATTATACAAATTAAATTATATCATTGAAACAATATATGACAATGAGATTATAACTGAAATGAAAAATAATTAGAAAATACTAACCATGTTTAGACTTAATGTAGTCAGAATATCTGTTTAGCCACCACCTTCTATCATCACTCGTCAACATAAATCGTAAAAAACATATCTATATTAGAACTAAAAAATAGACTGTTGAAAGTTCTAACTTGTTTAACCTTAGTGTATTCTTTGTTTGTGTGCTTGTGTAAACTATATAGTCTCAATGCATATGTAATACACGAATGTCATATAAATTAAATCTCATCATCCAAATCAATATGACAATAATCTAAAATATATCAATATTTGAAATGAAAAATACTCACTAATAAATTTTAACATATTTAGCCGCAATGAAGTTTTTGCGTGATTGTGTAATTTCTATATAAAGTATGGGGATCATATAAGTTATATATCATCATTTGTGTGCGTGTGATCACAAAAATTGAATCATATCATCGAAAAATTATATGACAATGATATTATAACATAAATGAAAAAGAATTAGAAAGTACTAACATATTTAGACTCAAGTAGTTCAAACATCCGCATAGGAGCCACCATCTATCATCACCCACTCACTATAATTGAAAAAAATATATCTACTGTAGATATTAAAAATAAATTGTAGAAAGATCTAACTTGTTTATTCTTAGTGTAGTCTTTGTTTGTGTGTATGTATACAAAATATCTAGTCTTCATATACATACAAACAGAATATATAACATCTCGTAACCTTTTCCGTATAAAATTTTTTTTTCTTTAAAACCATTGTAAATTCATTGCGTAATAGAAAAACCAGAGTAACATACAGCAGAAATCACAATCGTATAAAACTCAGAGTAAACATACAGCGGAACTCTTTTACATTTATTTGAAATCATAAAATACTTAAAAGCCTTTAAAACATTTAAAAACATTTATTTCATTTCTGTGAGCCATAACCCAAGGTCAATGTCGCCAACAGTACAAACGCCCACACAACAATACTCCATCAGCTACGTCCTTTAATAGCTTTATCCATTCATATGTTCCTTACCTACATCAACGGGACCTAACTACGAGTCTAACGCTGAGTACATGGTAAAAACGTAAAACATGAAATTCACATACAATTTCTATAACATCGTATATTGTTTTCTATTTTGTTTCCCTGTTACTGTTCATGTCTTTATCGTTATTTCATCTGTTTATGTGTCGAGTATATTCAACCCGACCACACAAACATCTGTTTATTGTTTCTTACTTTCACTATTATTCCATCTGCTTATGTGTTGGGCGTATCAAACCAGTCCATTCAAATATCTGTTTACTGTTTCTGTCTTTTTCTGTTTATATGACGGGCGTATCAAACAAGACCACACAAACATCTGTGACGGGTGTAAGTAACTGGACTATAGTTGGTTTACTTATCTTTGGTTTTTGTGCCGGCATATCTAACCAGTCCACAAAAACAACTATTTACGTATCTTATTTTTTAATTCTATTGTCTCATACTATTTCAATTTTTTCTGTTTATATGTCGGGTGGAGCACACAAACATCTGTTTACTGTTTCTGTCTTTTTCTGTTGATATGTTGGGCGTATCAAACCAAACCATAAAAACATCTATGCTCGGTGTAACTAACCGGATCACAGTTGGTTTACTTATCTTTGGTTTTTGTGCCTAGCGTATCTAACCGGTTCACAAAAACAACTACTTATGTATTTTACTATTTAATTTTGTTGTCTCATACTATTTCAATCTTTTTTATTTATGTGTCGGGCGTATCGAACCGGACCACACAAACATCTGTGTCAAGCATGACCAACCAGACCACAGTTAATACTTATCTATGGTTCTTGTGTGGGACGTATCTAACCAGACCACATAAACAACTATTTATGTTTATTAGGATTTCAAGTCTTAACATTATTGTGCACATACAATTCTATCTAACGTGGTGATCGGTCGTATCAACTTAAATTTATTAAACATACAAGTAAACAACATACGTGTCCAAATAACAAAGCCCATATCTAGTAAACAAGAATCAAACAAAACCCTAATTTCCCATGACGTAGGTCCTTTCGGACAAAAAACATGCAGTACCACGTACATGAAGTCCTTAGCTTTAAAAGGTTTAACACTTAGAGTTTCTTCTCAAAACCAGACAACTCACAAATTCAGGCTACTCATCAAACCTTTCCTCATTGTCTCCTACAACGTTTACACAAGAATCGTCAAAGACTCACAACCATAACTCCAGAAGTAAGACCTCATATCTCTAGGAGCACTCACCATAAACTTCAGAATAGCCTGACAATTCCAACAACTCACAGAAACATAACTCTCTTAATTGTCTCACTTTCTCATAACCCAAAATATCCTCATCTTCTCTCACACAACCTCATAGCAATGCTAAAGCACAATTCTCATCACCCACAGTTTCACCACATTCCGACAGAGTAACCCCACATATTCTTTCTCCGTGAAACTTTGCTCCCTTCACCCTCTATTTATAGGCTGCAAAACTTGACCCATCATTAAGTCTCTAAAGACGGAAAGCCAAAGGACTTGTATTCCATCAATGCCCATTAATGTGAAGACGGAAATCTAAAGGACTTGCAGTCCATCAATGCCCATTAATGAGGAGACAGAAGGCCAAGAGATGCAACTCTTCGACGTCCAACAACTCTTCGACTTCCAGATGTTACAAAACTCTTCATCGTCCATTTTAATAATGACAGATAGCAACCATCACATCTTAATAATGACAGACAGCAACCATCACATATAATAATCCTTAATAAAATGTGAATGAAGTTAGAATTACCTGAATAACAATAGAGAATAACAACTGAGACATTTTTCTAAAATTTCTAGCTTCGCTTATCCTTCCTCCTTCACTGCCATTATTCACACTGCATTTATATCTCAACTTCAGAATCCATGTAGACCATCATAGCCATGCAACATCTCATCCTCACAAGATTCCTCACTATCTCTCTATCTCTCTCTCTCATTTAATCTCTTCTCTGAAAACAACTTCACAGTATCACAGCTTTGCTTCTCTTTAAAAATCTCTCACAACTTACGTCTCCAAAAGCATACACTCAGCACTCACAAATTTCTCAACAAGAATTCCTAACAACAAATTGATAGAGCTTCCGCATGATTTTCTTCCTCTGAAACCTCAATGCCCATGACTCTATTTATAGACAACTTTTCTAACGTCCAATATAAATGTCCAAAGGAAGATGGATGATCAAAGGTTGTAGTCCAATAACTCTTTCAACGTCTCAACATTAACTCTCTGAAGGCAGAAGGCCATGTGACACAGCTCTTCGATTCCCAGACGTTCAGACAACGTTTTCACTTCATCTTTTGTCGGTTAAAACTCTCCAGAATATTCATAATTGTTGGCGGTCGTTTGATTTTCCTTCAAGCCAATCGATCACCCTTCATACAATTGACCACTACTTTTCATTGTTTTTGAATGGTGGATGACCATGGCGGTTGTTCTTCTCTCCAAGCAATCGACCACAATTTTTCCTTCAAAATCTATCAATCTACACGCCAGTCGATTGCACCTTGCCGATCGACCGCCTATTTATGTATATATATATATATTCCCCCTATATATAATTATCTTTAATCAACTATATCTCACTTTTCCAATATCCAAACCTCAACCCATATTATTTCGCTATTCTATGCAACAAATAATAACGAGCAATATATATGTATATGCATATACATACATACATACACATATATATATATATATATTATCCGTCCAAAATTCATTCTTCTAATTTATCTAACATTCGTCGTATACCAAATGTTTCACCATTATTTCTTTACATGTCATTCATTAAATCCAATATGTCCTAAAATAATATAAATCCAATACCTTTAACCTCATAATATCCAATTGCGTCCAAATATGTTTTCTCTTACTATTTCTCATTGACTATCAATCCAATTGATATCATTCAATATAAGTTTAAGTATCACTAAATAATTCTCCACTTGACTTCAATCATTCACATAATCTAACTATGAACCTAACGGGGTATCATAATTCACTTATTCCAAATGCATTTCTCTTGATCAATATCTTTACTTGTCCAACTTAGTTCCTAATATCCCCAAAATTATCACTTAAGCTATGCTTTCATCTTAACGAATATTTGAGATATTACAGTTTTCTATGATTACACCATTGCTTTATAAGCAGATTCATGAAAAACCACATCAATTTGGCTTTGAAATTCCATTTTAGGCAATGGGGAAAGAATTAAGTGACTCTAAATGGTTGAAAAATTTGGGAGATTGATGTCAAACGTCTGCGAAGTTCAAACGACAAAAGAAATGTTCCCAATTTAGGAATTTAAAAAGCCAAGTGAGCAGCTTAAAAGTATTGGAGCTCCATATATTGATGTTCAAAGGTTGGATAAGTGATTGTGTCGAAGATGGTAAAGCTTGTTGTGAGATTTGAGCTTAAAAAATGGAGAAAAAAAGAGAGACTAAGGTTCACACAAAATAACACAAATAGCCAGCACATGTAGATTACATGACACATTTAACAGTTAATCCAAATAACCCAATTTGCTGACTATTCAGTGTCAATTTGCTTAAGGTCCTAATTCTCAATATTTTAGAGGATTCCTAAATACTTATACTTTAGTTTCTTTAAAAAAAATCATTGGATAATTTTATTAAACTAGACTTGATTAGTAATTGATGTTGATATTACCTTTCCTTCGATATTCTCCATTTTTGGATTCTTCTAGTTCTTCATGGTTCTTCTAGAATAGATATAATAATCCTATTAGATAATGGGGAGCTAGAAAAGTTAGTTGTTTGGAGTTAGGAAAAGTAATTGTTGTCGATATAATTGTATATCCTCTACACACCGAGGAGAGAGGAGAGAAGGGAAAAGAAGATTAGTGTGGAGAGAAGAACTCAAATTAGGAAAGGAGGTTCCGTTCTTGTTTTGGGAATGTTAGTGTGATTGGTGTGTCAAAACATATTGTACTTGATCAATTCAATACGAAATACAGTGACGCACTATTCAAGAGTACCTAGTCCTAGTAGATGGTAGTCCAAACACATAGTTGATCGAAAGTCTTCTGATCGATATTATAATGTAATATAATGAATCAAAGTAAGATTTTATTTTTAAGAATATTATGATTTTAATAAGGTTAGTTTGTGTATTTTCTATTATGGTTTTGATTATTTAATTATAATTTTAAAATGATTACATAGTTGGGGATTTATATAGAATTAGAAACTTGAAAGTTGATGATTATTAAATTAAATTGTATTGATAGATTGATCCTTGCCTCTAGGTTGAAGAGTAGCAATTTGTTTGCGATATTTTAAGATATAGTCTCTAATGTCCAAGGGTAGTACTTGAAGATATGTTATGAGATGTTAGTAGGTTCCGCAAGAGATATTAGATTAGTTATTATGTTATGAATATGTTGATTGATATCATGTTGCTCAAGGATGTGCATGAACAGTTATTAAGCCTCATGTGCATTCCATGCATCACGTTTTTCACGAAAATAACGAAAATGATTTTGTTTTGATGAAATAGAATTTAAAATATGAAATAAGTTGACTGTCCTGCTATAATGACCCGGATTTTTCCGTTTATCTTAAAAACACATCAAATTTTAAACTTTTGGAAAACAACAAAAATCGTTGTTAAAAAATATTTTCAACCTTAAATGCCAAAATCCGATCATCGCTAACTCATTAAAGCAGTCAATTAAGTTGGGAGAAAAACTATAATTAATAAATTTAGGGGAAACGTAATTAAAGCATCACTTAAAACATTAACCAAAATCCAAGGTTTAGGTTTCAAGTGTAATCTACTTAATATCCAGAATAAATACTCAAATAAGGGTTAAAATAGTAATTAATATTTACAAAACATGTTTTCCGTTAAACCCTTACAAAATAGCTTCCTCTTTCTTCACTCGATGACATGCTACTACTCGGGTTGCATTTCCTTTGGACACACCGTAGGCTCCACGGGAATGGCCTCCTCTACTGCTCCTGGCACAACCATTTCATTACATACACCAGAAGTAAGGACGTGAGCATGAAGCCCAGTAAGGAAATGGGTTAATACAATCTCATATGCCTCTCTTTAGTTCCCTTTTGGAATGGGGACCACCCAATCCAATCTTTTCATTAAGTCGTTAGTTCTTTGGTTCTTTACTCGTACATCGATGTGAAGATTGGGGGTTGTCCTTTGAGATGGCCTAGTTAGACCAGCTTCTAACCTCTTGTGTGCACACTAGTCCCTTTTCCAACTAGGTAAGGGTGTATCCTAGCTGCCAAGCTAGATCCGAACTTCCCATCTACCCCAAATCCCATTTCTTTTCCCTTCGGGCGTATCCTGCCCTCAAGGTTCCTTTCAGTGATAGGCGTATCCCGCCCATCCTGAACATTCTTCTCTTAGCGTTTTGTCTGACTCATGCATATATGGGTTCCACTACCAAGGTGGTACCCCTCTACTCAGTTTCTATTAGCGTGAATGCAAGATATGTAACGCACCAATTTTTTTTGTAAATCCTTTAAAATGCGTGAAAATTTAAAACTTTTATAAAATCATTGAAATGGCCTTTAAAACGTATCAGAGTGCGACACTAAAACCGGACTGCTACTAACCTTTTTTTAAACTTGTTATGAAAACCAATTAATAAAATGCGGAAGCATTATAAAATCATTTCTTTGAACCATTTCGGAAGCGTAACTGAAAGAATTAAATAATTAAATACAATTTATTACAACTATTTTCTCTTCTCGCTTTAGCCTTGCCAGCCACAAGTTCTCGCGCATGCAAATCCTTCATCCCTGCTTTTTTATCTATTAGTCATTTGTAACTACACCACAAATAATACTTGAGCCTAATGGCCCAATAACGAAAAAGGTTTATGCAATATGCTTATGACTCTCTTTATTTGTTTCTGGAGTGGGTACCGCCCCAAACCAATCTTTTCATTACGTTTGTTGGTTCTTTACTCGAACTTCGAGCTGGAGATTAGAGAAATATGTGGAAGTAGGGTAGATCTTTGTCCGCTTCAACCACCTAGAGTAGACCGTCTCGCAGTCCCGACAAGGGAAAGGTAACTTTCTCTTTTAATCCTGTCTACCTGGCTGATCCGTACTTACCCTACCATCCTTCAACTCCATTTTTCTTCTTTTTCATCATTTTCATCATTTTCTTCATTTTCTTAACATTTTGCCTCACATAATACATGTGTAAGTACCATCACCGAGGGAACTCCCTATTAGTTTCTATTAACTTCATGCATGACCATACATTCTCATCGTAACATGATGCATGATGCATTATAATATAACATTATTAAAAATTAAAATGCGCATATAAGTAATTGAAAGCAACTGTAATTGAAAGCACATATAAAGAGAGTAAAGCATATAATAGAAGGAAATAACAGCGCACAACAGAAAACAAGTACAATATCGAATTGAAACAACGAATGCATACTAGTAAAGGGGTGTTACGGTAAACATATGAGTAATCTATTTAAACTAACATGCTTAGGCAATTAGAAATAGAGACATGTATAGACAACAAATAATGAAAACATGCTTATAAATTCGTAATTTCTTATTCTAGTTGATTAAGCATGATTTTATTCTAATTGATTAAACATGCTATACTTTAATAGTTTCGTTTAGTTAATTAACTGATTAATTAATTATGCGTGCTCAGATAAGTTGGTTCAACATACAAAGATTGAACGTATGAGCATAATTATAAATCATTATCTTAGTTAGTTACATGCTCAGGTCTAGTTAATTACTCTAACCAATTTACATGCTCAACTTCTAATTGAGTTAATTACTCTAGTGAATTAACATGCTCAAGGAATAATTAACAACTAGTTAAACATGCTCGTACAATTGTCATCCTAATTAACTGCACACATTCAGATTAGAAAATAGAATTGATAGAAAAATATACGCATAGATTAATAGAAATGAAAATAAACACGGAGAGACTTAAGATAGACAGCAAGTAATTAATAAAGAACAGAACAGTTATTCTTGCTCATTTATGCTTCTTTCCTTGGTTCATCATTCTACACCCATCATTAACTCACTAAGCATTCACAGCATTAATTTCTATCAAGTAAGGCATTTGCAGTAAAGAAAATGAACTAACAGTAAAGGAAGCGTCTAAAGAGTACCAACAAGGAAAGACATTTGAGCATGGAACCAACAACAAGTGAATTAATATCAAACAATAGTTAACTAACATGTATGGAGATTATTAGTTAATTGACATGTTTGAAGATTAAACAAGTAGTGGTTAATTAACATGCATAAAGATTATTAGTTAGTTAACATGCTTGAAGATTAAACAAGTAGTAGTTAATTACCATGTATGAAGACTAATAGTTAATTTAATTGATAAATCTAACAACCTAATTAATTACATGCTCAAATAATATTTAACATGTTTAAGTTGCTTAACATGCTTAAGTCAATCAACATGCTTAGATCTAATTAATCACTCTAGTTCAGTTAATCACTCTAGTTAAATTATTTAACATACTTAAGTTATAATTAACATGCTTAAGTTGATTAACATACTTAAGTTAATTAACATGCTCAACTCTAATTTAATTACTCTAGTTAGTTTGTCATTCTAATTTATTGACATGCATCAAGGCTTAGTCAAATTATTAAACATGCTCAACTTGTAAATCGATTGTTGTCTTACTTAATTAATGCGCTCAATAAAGTGATTAACAATTGTTAAATTAGTTGACTAAGTCATTAATTAAACATGCTTTTGTAAATCAAATGTGCTAATCAGATAACCTAGGTGATGAACATATTATTAAACATGCTTCAATGATTTATTATGGGATTAACATGCTCAAATTAACAGGTTTGATTAATTAAGGAAAACCATCTAACTATAGTAGAGATATTTAAGAAATTGAAATAACAAAACAATGTATATGTCTATGTATATGGCACGAGTACTATATTAACCGGAAGTAAGGCAGAAAATTCATATAGCTATTTAAAATCAAAAGAACCCTTCAGTCATTCATCATTCATTAGCTCATTTATCGTTCGTTAAGCCTTCTTCACAACATTATCTCTATCAAGAGAGAGTAAAGAAAGTGTCATAACAAAGTCACAGGAAATTTAACAATAGAATATCATCCAAAGAATAATAGTCATAAATCAACCAATGAACTATCAACCATCAACTAAGAATCAACTACAGCAGCAACAACAAGAAAATCAGAGGACACTAGACATAAAACTCATGCACACTACTTGTGGGTAGGGCCTCATCTGGCCAAGACACACCCAGTTCCTTACCTCACATCTTTATCGCAGTTGGTACTTAATCGCTATCATTCTTCTCCTTTTAGTACCTTCAAAATTAGAAACATTTACTTATTGATAATAATCCCTCCAACAAACATTTACAGAGTTCCATAAATCGCAACAAGGTATAGATCCGCAACCACACTAAATCCAACATATTCGTACTCTAGGCAATAACCAACAAAAGGTGTTTCATTATTCTTGATCCAACATTAGGTTAACAGCCTAAATGGGTTAATAAGTTATCTCCAACAACTAGAACAAAAAAATTTCTCATATCATAAATTTAACCCCCTCTGTGTTGACAATAACAAAACAACAAGCTAATACACTTAACAGAACACCCCCAACCAACCAATAAAAGGGAAATCCATTTTCCAGCACCTAAATCACCAAAGACTAACACAATAGAGATTAATCTTCCAACAACAATGTATTTATCCGCTTATTGGCCAATAACAGAGCATGAATGTTCATAAAAATCTAGGATAAAGTTGGGGAATACCTCACAGCTCACAGAGGACATGATGTGATCCGGGAAAGCTACAAATGCCAAGATCCAATAGGAGACATTGGATATGTAAAAAAATAAAGTTTCAAAGAATATCAAGGAGTCATTCAAGGTCAAGCATAGGTGGAAGTTCAAGAGCAATAGAAAGACTTTCCAAAACTGTCCACTTTCAGACGTGTTTGAATATTTGGGCATCCTAAACGACATCATTACAAAATGTGGTCTTCATCAACATTGTAGCGGACATCCTAAGATTTATAGAATCAGTTGAATCGTTAAATTCAGAGTTCATTTGCTATGTAAAAAGCCCACGGAACAGAGAGCAATGATTAAGGAAAGTCCAAGTATCCAAACTTGGAGACCAAGGAAATCACAATATGGAAACCCTCCAAGTGGCCAAGTACCAGCATGGAATAGTTGCCAAATACATATAGACTTGAAAAAGAAGAAATAAATATGTTAATTAAATATTATGATGAAGATCCAATGGTGGAAGTCAATGTGCTAACTAGAAGGACAAAGAATAAGGAAATTTTGGGACTAGATTTTCTGCGCACAAATATTGTTATGGCAATTTAGGGACGGTCCTCACTTCCAATGGCTACGTGATCTTCATACCAAATAAAGAAGACATCTTAAACTTTCCATAGACAGCAAGATCGTAAGATTTGGATATGATTTGGGCATTCAAAAGGGATTTCAAATACTACTCAATTTCTAGCAAGGCTACTATGTGTGGAACCCATATCTAAACCCTAAATTTAACCTAATTTGAATATGTTACGTATGGAAGCTAACCCTAGCCAAATCTAGGGTTTCCTAATTGTTATTTGTATTATTTTTAATTCATTTGAGTAGTCTATAAAAGCATATGTAAGGTGCCTCATTAGAGCATGGATATTTGAAATAAAAACTTGTGTGGTTGTGAGGTTTTCCTCTCTTTTTCTTCTTTATGAAGAACTTGGTCTCTTCAAGCCTCAATCTTGAAGTATCAAACTTTTGATAGCTTTGGTTCAACCAACCGGTTTGGTTAGGGTCAAGCTCCTCTTCTGATAACTTTGGTTCTAGTCGACAGGTTTGGCTAGGGTTAAGTTCCTTTCTACAATTTCTTGATTTGATCGACGATTCGTTGTCTAATTCCACGTTTGTTGTTGGGTCTAGGGTTCTTTAATACCCTAGGTTCGCATCAGGACATTTCTCCTAGCTGCCCTCCTCTCCAGCTCTCAACTCAACCTCTAGAGAGCCCCCCACTTTCTCTTGCCATTCTCAGAAGCTCTCGGCCATCCTCCAGAGCATCCATCTGTCTTCAGTATCTTCTCTAGAGAAGAGGAGTCGTCTTCCCTTTTGTTCTCCAAAAATGCCCGACAATTCTCTCCAGCTTTTCGGAGGATGTTCCCCATGCCAGACACACTGTCGGTTTCATCAGGACAAAACCAGAGGAGGAAGTGTAATATCCCAACTTTTATATTGAAATTTAAAAATGATAAATTGGTAAGAAATTGGGGATATTTGAATTGGTCGAATAAATTATCGGGGTATTACTAATGACGTATATGTTAGATATGGACTGATCCGATTTTGGTTTGGCTTGGTCTGAAATAATGACGTGACTTGATTTTCTTTAAAAATGAAGAAAATAAATAAAGTGGGATTTAATTAGAGATTTATGAATTAAATTATAGGAAATTTATTAAATTAAAAAGAAAAAGTGAATTAATAAAAAAATTGGGTTGGGTTGGGTTGGGTTGGGTTTGGGGGGTGGGAGGAACTGGTTTGATTTGAATCAAATGGCTTGCTGGCCATTTGAGAGAGAGAGAGAGAGAGAGAGAGAGAGAGAGAGAGAGAGAGAGAACAGATGAGAGAGTGAGAGAGATATTGAAGACAGAGAGAGGGAGCGACAATGACAGAGGCTCGGGCTCGAAGGGTTGCCCAGTGAACGAGGGAGAGTCAAATAGTGACATTGTGCGGCAAGCGACTGCGAGCTAGTGCTCGGTGTGCCGCGACTTGTAGGGACGATTTGAAGCTGTGAATCATCGGTGAAAGTAAGTCTTGTTAATGAATTTAACTATTTTCTGTGTTCTTCTCCCTGACATTGAATGGATTCCAGCCAAAGTGTGACCGTAAGTTGCTTCGGTTGATGAGGGCAGTGACGAATTGGTGATGGCAAGGCTTCGGTTTGTTGGGGAGTCGGTTCGAGTTGGGTCCAAGTTGTCCACCGTTGAGCTGAGTTGTTCAGTGCTTTGGCTGGCACAGTATGAATCTTCCACGTGGCATCCTCCTTGATTTGGTACGTGTGATTGTCCATCAATGTCCGTTTGGCTATAAGCCCGTGTAACAGGTCATATAATCTGCAATTTTACAGAGTGATTCCAATGTCAAGTGAATTGTTTAGCTTTTACAAGAGTAGAGGAAGTGTGAGAGAGAGCTGCTGCGTGAAGTGGATTGGCAGTGAAGAAAAGTTGGAGATGGAAGGAAGGTCGAGTGTCTCTAAAAGATTGCAAGTGATAGATTTGGAAATTGTCTCTGATGGTTGAGGTGTAGTGAAACTCTCTGGAGAATTTTGAAAGTTGTGGCCGAAGAAAATATGAGATGAAGCTCCCTACTCCTAGCTTCAGGTGTAGTTCAGGTAAATTGGTTCCTTCTTGAAACTGTAAAGTTGATATAAAGATTTTACTGTGATGAATTAAATATGTGATATTGCACTGCTGGATGTTTGGTTTTGTTGTGGGTTATTGTTGAGATTTGGTATTCTATTGATGAAGATTTGGATAAATCCTCTGTCGATTTACTGCTTTAGTTAATTCTCTATAGATGATTGTTGTTGAAGAATATGAATGTGCGCTATGGGTTTCAAATGCACTCTTTTATTGGATATTGTTCTCTGTATAATCTGTTGACGAATGGCCCCTGTTTTGGATATGTTGTCTACTTCTGATTTATAGTTGATGCTTATGGATTTTATGGAAACAAGTCTATGTTTGTTTGATTTATGTGTTAGAAATGGTTTACAGAAATATGGTCGAGAATAATGTCAAGGATAGACTGTTATTAAGAAATATTGTTGTGGGGTGTAATTGGTGTTAAAGGATAAGTTGAGAAAGTGTGGATTTGTTGACGTGAATTCTATTCTTTGGCTTGGATTATTCTTTGGATAAAAGGAATTAAATGATTCTCTACTCTGGTGTGGAAAATATGGTTTTGTGATAAAATACTACTCAGTTTTGTAAAGTAAATTCTCTGTGTTATCCTGTCACATTGATGGAATGAGCAACTATTGTGGGTTATTACTATTCTGTTGTACATGTGCATATATAATGGAAGTGTTAAGGTAATGTGGCATAGAAGTAAGATTAACAATACGTGATTTTAATGGTTTTGAAGGTACGGAGAAGAGAGAAGATACAGAAATACACTATGGACTCCAGGTAAGTTGATACTTACAGTGTTTTGGTCTTCGGACCCTACATCGCAAGAATTAGGGTTGCATGTTGTGTGTTTGCTAGATTGAGATTCTTTTAATGATATGTTTATTAGACATTTATATCATCATAGGACTATATGAGTTCACAAGCATATTGCATGACATAATTAATATATGTAAATAGCGTGTGGGGGTTCGAGATATTCGCTAACTTTCCATCGGTAGACTAGCTACATGGAATCTATGGTTCATCCTTCTCCCATTCTGAAATCCCCAACGTCTTCAACAAAGGAGTGGATACCGGCATGTGGAAGACCCCCGATGGATATATCTCCTTAGTGGAGTGACTGGTTCTTCCACATGGCCCTAGGGTGAATTCAATTATTTACTATTCTTTAATACTTTGTTTTCATTCCGCTGCATTTCATTAAAAAAGATTTTATTACTTTTGCTTTAAGTGTTAAATATTGTAAGTAAAGAGGTTTAACGATCAGGTTTTACAAAGGAAGAATACTCTGATGTTTTTACGAAAGAAAAGTTTTAAATTTTACGCATGTTAAAAAGAAATGAAAATCGGGTCGTTACAGGAAGTACCTGTTCAGGCTTAACCACAACTGGGTCACACCAGAGCCGAAGCACTCGGGTCGGAGCTCGACCCGAGCTGGAAACCTCAACCCCCTACCGCCACGAGCTCATCGGATTCTGTTCCTACAACACCCTCTAGCCAACACCTGATCCTCAGAACGTGAAGGAGGACGAAAACCCAACCAACATACCTCCGATTTGTCACCGGAATCGCTACTTGTTGAAGTCCCGATTTGTCCTTTCCCGCCTTGCTTCTCGAGCCCTAACCGCGACCCACAACACAGATAGCAGCGTGCCAAACCCGTCGTCACCATCGCCATTTGTTGTCTCTCACTCGTTGGCTCCATCGCTCCCTCACTCTCCAGCACTCTCTCTCTCTTCCCCTCGTTTCTTCTCTTCGAGATCGCTCACGAAGAAGGCTAAAGGCCATTCTTCTTTTCCATTCAACCGGTTCACTTAGTGAACCGGTTCAAATGGCGTGAACCGGTTCTACTGAACTGGTTCATGTCTTCCATATCCCTCTTTTTTTTAAATTTTTTTTTCTTTAACCCAATTAATTAATTAATTTAATCCCTTTACATTTTAAGTCCCAAATAGTCTATTTTAACCAATTAAATTCATCTTTAATAATTTAATTACATCTTTCATTTAATTAAATTATTCTCAACTCAATTCCAATTCTCGATTTATTTCAAATATCGCTCGAAGATAATGATTGTCAATTACGTCTTTGGTAATATCCCGATAATTATCCAAATAATCCAATTATCCCAAACTACTTTCCAACTAACTCTATTAAATTCCGATATAAAAATCTGGGGTACTACAGGATAACACTTTCAAATTAAATGCCGCATATATGGAAAAACAAATGACAATGATTTAAAGAATTGACAATTCATAATTAGGTCAGAAATTAAAACATGTATTACATGCATCAACAATTGCTAGGCAATATGAAGCAATTTAAATAAACACATAGTAGCATACGATGAACAAAATAAATCAATAGAATGTGCTCTCAACGGTGCATTAAAACAGCAGTATATATATGTATATCGAACAAGATAAAACGATCTAACATGGTTTTAAAAAAATACATGGTAGCGTTCAATAACGAGAAATCATCACATGCTTCTTAACGACAATACACATCAAATTAAACACGAAGACGTGCCTCTTCAAGCGACTATAAATAGCAGCAATCGAAACGAAATAGCTGAACGTGCTTCTTAAACGATAATATACAATAGTGAATAATAATCAACATGAAATAGCGAAACGTGCTTTTCAAATGATAATATACAGCAGCGAATATGACGAAATGGAACAACAAAAGATGCTTCTAAATCGAGAATAAACGGTAGCATTTTAATGACGAAATGGCACAACGAAACATGCTTCTAAATCGAAAATAAATGGCAGCATTTAATGACAAAATGGAACAATGAAACATGCTTCTAAAGTGATAATGAACAGTACTGAGAAATAACGAAATGAAGTAGTGAAAACATGCTTTTTAACGACTAAAACTACAGCATCAATATTGAACCAGGACAACAAAGGACATGCTTCTTAGATGATAATAATAGCAGTAAGAATAACGATAACAAATAGCAAAACCATGCTTCGTAACGACTAACATGACATCATGAATGAACAATTAGTCATACTTTTAACGACTAATAACACAGCAAAAAATAAACACTAAACATGCTTTTAATGGAATAATACAGCAGCAGTTAACAATAGGTTAGGAGCTAACATACATGCTTTTAAATATCGACAGCGAATCTGCTATTTGACATAAAAAATAGACGATACAAACGTGCTTCGAATTTCGACAGCGATCACTAAATATGACAACAAGTAAGACGTGAATATGTTATATGAAATTTGGTAGTGAACTAAGGAACGTGGCAGCAACAGTGGAAAACAGAACATGTTTGTACAGAATAGAATACTTTTTGCAAGAATAAGCAAGCAAGGAACAATACAAACCCAAGTTGCAGGGAATGAACAAACAAATGGACAATCAGGACCCAAGTACCAAAGTAGTATCTTATAAAGACATTAAAGCACACAGAGTAATTGAATAACAGAATAGGTGATATAACTAAATGTTCTCGTGAATAAACAGAGCCATTCGTTCCTTTCATTCTCATTCATACTTCATCCACGGTCCCATATACTAGACATATCATCAGACAACATTCTTAATAAACATAAACAAGCGTTGAAATGAGATTTGCAGCAAGTTATATAGAAGGTAACTACAGAGTAACTCAACCACAAGATAAAGAGTAAGGACAGTAAGAAATATTGTCTGGGAAATCGACAAAATCAGTCTAAGAAGTTTACAAGATTTAATAAGAAAACCACACAACAAACACACACGCATTTTACTTGGGTTTAGGGCCTCCACATGGCAAAGACTACCCCGTTCCTTACCCTTTGTTGAAGATTTGACTCACGGACAGCTATGTCCAGGACCACCCTTCACGCAGGAGAATCCCTCCACGAAGAAGACACCGAACTAGAAGAACACAAGGGAGAAAAATGAAGGTGAGAGGCATGGCAGGATCTAGGAATGACCCACCCCTTGGAGACAGGCCGTATGCCTAGAAGGGTATGTGCAACGGACAGTTTCTAGCTGGTCGGGACATGGGGAGTGAGATTTTGTGTCAAGGGCTACGTTTCTATTGGTCAATTGACGATTTGTTATGATTTTAAATCATTTCTTACTCAAATCTGAGATCTTCCGGATGAGTGTGGATGCATAGATCTCGTCCGCATTCATCTACATGAGTAAAATTTCATAGGCAAATTTGTGGTCACGGACAAGAAATGGCGTCCCCATCCTCGTCCGTACCGTCTGCAGCCAAGGTTCGAACGCCATTTAGCGTCCGTACCTAGCGTCAGCATATGTTCAAAAATCAAACAGAGGCAAATTGGACGAGGCCTCACCTCGTCTGCACTCGTCCACGAGCGTTCGAATGTCTCCAGTATTTGGATAGATTCGATGCGAATGCTTCCCGTCCTCGTCCGCATCACCCACACTTCGTCTACAAAGGGACAGAGTCGCTTCAAGACGCGAGGATCCATCCTACAGTCGTCCCCAGGTAAAATCTGATGGTGCAGACTCCAACCCAAGTCCCCATGGCGTCCGCAGGCATCTGAATTCGCCAGATCTCTATTTTCTTCATATTTTTCTACTAACTTTTTATTCCAAAATAATATTCTCATAATTACCCGTTACAACTTAACACGTATAGAGGCGAAATGGAATATATAATAATCTCCAAAGTTTGATTACATCGTGTACACGGGAAATTTAGTATCGGGGTGTTACAACCGCTTGAGGTGAATCTAATGGTGTCAAATAAATAAATGTAAATGATTGTTACGAGCGAGGTTCGAGTTGACTGTCCCATAGGAGGTGGACCTAATGGTGTTACTCTCCCTTAGACTGATGTCCCTCAACGATCAGACTGTAAAGTAAAAGAAAAGAAAAAAAAACATAAAATAAAATAAAAGATTGATAATCGAAAAGACTATTTTATGTGATGCATCTCATAGTTATGTCATACGTTGCATTTTATATGTGTTCACACTTTATGTTATATTTCTTGTTGAGTATTAGACTCACTAGATGTACCTTGTGATGTAAGAAAATAAAGGAGATTAATGAGCTTGATGAAAAGAACCTGTTGATTGCGCTGTTGAAGAGGAATTCTCATGGGCAAAGCTAGAGCGTTGTCGAATCAAATTTGATCATGGATGAGAATTTAAGAAAGAGAGATTTAATAATGTAATCTTTTGTTAAGATTTATTTATATTAGATTTAAAAGAAAATATTTATAAATGTTTTTAGTTCATTTAAAAAGTTGAGTTTTGTTACCTTTAGTACTAAAGGAACTTCTTAATGACTTCCGCTGCATATTTTAAAGGAATATGAAAAGTAAATTAATAAAGATTGAGTTTTGCTAAGCTTTAATTTCAAAAGAGAATTTTCATAAAGATTTTATTCATACGAATTTCTAAAGGACCCTGTTTTCTACAAAAAATAAAATAAAATTTGACGCTACGAAGCGTTACATAGTCAGCCTCAGCTTTCATCAAAAGTAAGCTAATGAACTTATGCCTACCGATCTACCCTTTTGGAAAACCTGTCCTCAATATTCATTTCAATACATTTCGTTGTCTTTTATTTTTCTTGAATGCAAACTTATGCTTGAACATATCATCTTAATGCAACAGATCAAATCCTCAATATCGTTCCTAAAAACAAGCAAATAATCATACAAATTCTCAAATTCATTTGTCATCATAAATAGAATTGTCATCATCATATAACTATAAAACCGAGCCTCAACATTATTTCTCGCAGTAAACAAAATAGAGCATCAACCAGAACCTCAACCAATAAAATAATAGATACCCAAATGCACTTATCATCGTAAGCAAACTCATCATCATCAAGCAACCATAAAACAAAGTCTCAAACTCACTTAACGCAGTAAACAAGAAAGTACCTCAATCAATGAAATAACAGATTCTCGACATCATTCTAAGCTGAAAATAAACATAATATCTATCATCATACTTTACAGAGCATCACATCCTCAATTCAATAAACATAAAATAAATATAGCAAGCAAGCATTAGATCCTCGAGAGTTATCAGTAAAGAACACAATAAGCAAGACAACTCAACCTTCCTAGCACCTTGCCATATAGGCCGTGAGGCCATACACACGCAACATTACTTATGTGACGACCTAATTTTTTATAACCTTTTAAAATACGAGAACGTTTTAAAATACGCGAAATTTAAAACTTTTGTAAGATAGCTAAAATCCTTCATAATCAGAGTGCTAAAACCTCATTACATTCGTTATGAAAATTCTTTATCAAAACATAGCAGAAGCAATAATAATTTATTTAAAACATACCGGAAGCGAAAACATTCAAATTAAAACATGCTAAGTAAATCGTTATGTTTTACAAATTACTTTACTCGTCTTTAGCCTAACCAGCCACAAGCTCTGCCCGTGTAAACCTGTCATCAACTGCTTTGTATTTTGTTCATCATCCTTCTCGTCATACACGTATACCTACACCACAAGTAAACTATAAGCCCAAAGGCCTAAGGAAAGAGAATATTCAGTATGATCATGTCTCTTTAGTTCACTTGGAATGGGTCCAGCCCAAAACAATTTTTTCGTTACGTTTCATTCATTCGTTCATTTCTCGTACATCGAGTTGGAAGTTGAAGGAACACATACCACATGGTATAGATTGATCGGCTTCTAGCCCTATGTGGACTAGATGCGAACTACCCATCCGCCCTACAACTTCCCATCATTCATCATCATTCATTGCATTCGTTCTTTTCATTTTCCTCACTCATGCATGTGAGAACCACCCCGAGGGGCACTCCCTACTTGTTTCTATTATCATGATGAATGTGGACATAACATAAAGGAATTGGTAATTTAACAATACAAGTAACAAACAACGAATAGTAAGAATAGTAATAATGGAAATCATCGAAGACAAGAATATTATAATTAAAAGCAACATAGAAGTGAATTGAAAACGACCTATGATATGCTTGATTCCACCAAAACATACAATAAGGATATGGCAAGAATAACAAACTAATAACATATGAGATATCTAAACGAATTAAACATGCTTCACAATGTTACGAAAGCTTAGATGCAATTTAATAATTGAAGGAAACATACTCCACAAACGACAATTGTAAACATGCTTGAATTATAAGTATAAACTATTAAACTAAACTAATTACGCATGCTCATCTACACTAACCGAACTTAAACATGCTTAATGATTAACAATGGAAATGTGCTCATAAATTAAAACGAATTATTAATGGGATCATGCTTAATTTATCATCACACAATCAGTAAAGTAAAACTAGCTTTGCATGCTCTTCTAAACAAAACAAAACACAAACTAAATAGAATCAAAGCATGCTTGTCAAACACATGCTAGAAACGTGCTTAATGAATCGATACCAACTAAAGTCCTAATCAATTATAAATGAAACGACTAACTGATCTTATACATTCGAAATTAACATGCTAGTTCATTAAATTATCTAAAGATGCTCAGAATACTTAAGGAACTCAAACTAAACATATTTGGATTATATTCAAGAAGCTCAAATAATATTTTACATTTCCTAATTGATTGATCACGCTTTTTATTCCAATTAATTAAACATGCTAGTTAATTAAACATGCACAGAGTCCTATTTAATCAGACATGCTTGGTTTAGTTAATTACGCTAAACATGCTGCTATAATCATCATCCTAATTTATCTACACATGCTAGATTTACGGAAATGAAGCAAGTATTAACAATTAAGAAGCTACAACGAATAATATAATGAATTGTACGGGAACTACAGCAAGTGAATATAACAAATTGTACAAAATAGAATTTAAAGTCTCTATTCATTAATGATCATACATACATATCTTGTCAACCTTCATTTCGTCATTCTATCCTACAAACTTAACGTTTCCATTCATCATTCATGCATCACATTTCTATTAATGTAAAGAGAACTACAATTCCTAACCAGTATAAAGAAACAACAACATATTAGAACTAGATTGCAAAATACTAAACTAGACTATCAATGCATGCTTATCCAAATAAAATAGAACGTAAACATGTTTATTGAATCATATACGGAAATCTACTTAACGAATTACGATTAGAAAACATGCTGGACAATTTGATATAATAAGAAATATGCTAAACGAAATTATATCAATTAAATCTAGAGCATTGATCGCTCCTAACCAGAACCAAGGAAAGTAATAAGCATTACAAGGAATTTTTAGCAATTAAAAACAGTTAACAAAAATAGAATTCTTAACTTATGCAGTTCACAACTCATTCATACTCATCCTATCATCCTATCACTTTCCATTCATCATTCGTTTCATTCCTAAGCATCTCAATTCAACATTTGTAGTAGGAAAATTATAGGAAATTAAACAACACAGCAAGAAATCACAACCAAGAGAATACACTGCACAATATATTCAAGCAATGGACATCATAGGAAAGGAATGCAATTCACACATAATACTTGTGGGTAGGGCCTCCACATGGCCAATGACTCTACCCAATCCATACCTCAATTATTTATCGCGTATTGCACTTAATCGCTATCCTCCTCTTTCGTTTTTCCAATACCTTCATAATTCCATAACATCATGTCATTAATATCCATTTCTCCATTAGTTGTTAACAAAGTTTAATAACACATATGGGTTTCAACATCTATAACTTAACAACTTCATCCTTATTTATGTCTTTATTTCTTGTTATCCAACACAATAGAACATAAAACACACATTCAACCTCCAAAATCCATCTAGAACATCCATCAAATTGCAACCAACACAAGCAAGAAAGGTTGTGTTACCGAAGGAACACCGAGAACAGCCAACCCGAGTTGAGTCAAATTGGGTTGGAGAACCCAAACACAGCCCGACCAGAACCTCCAGCGGATTCTTCACAAACCAAACCATCGTCCCCTGTCGCCGCTGATCCATCGCAAACCACCGTTGTCCACCGAAATCCCAATCACAGAATTAATTTACACAACATAAACAATCGAGATCCTCACCTCGATCAATCCCAAAGCGAAACCGCAACTCCAATATGTCCCTACACCCGCAGCAATCCAAACCCTAGCCACGAAATCGAGCCAGACAGACGACGCCACCCTGCACATGGCCGAACACGACCTGCCGGACCCAGCACTGCATCATACAAGTTTAGTCGACCCTCGCACTCTCTCCCTCGGCCTCCATCTCTCCCAATCGCCATCCCTCTCTCTCGTCGAGTTCTCTCTCCCTCCCTTCCTAATTCTTCTCTTTAAAAAAACCAAATAACCTAATTTTATCTCCCTTTCATCAATTAGTTTCTGAACCGAACCAAGCCAACCACACAAACCAATTCTAACCTAAACCGGACCTGTCCTCCTTCCCCTTTTAATCTTTTTTTTTAATTCTTAATTTCTATCTAATGAAATTTAAATTTCCTTTAATTTAAATCATCTTTTTACTTAATTAAATTCCTCTTTAATAATTTAATTAAATCTTTCATTGAATTAAATTATTCCTAACCCACTACTCATTTCCAAATAATTCCAATTATCGCTCAATGATAATGATTGTTGATTACGTCCTTGATAATACCCCAATAATTATCCAACTTAAAAAGTAGGGGTGTTACAACTAACCTCAAGTTTTCCAATGGAAGAAAACTGTCCAACCATAACAAGGCCTGTCTCGCAACTTGCCTTCTCTTTCAAAGGCTTTGCCTTCTTGCATGAGCTTCAGACAAGCTCCTTGTCGCCGCCAATAACATAATAGTGTGGTTCCCCATAAATGCTCCTTTTATTACCATGATTTAGGGCATGGACAGGAGCTCCTTAGACCCAGGCAACTTTGTCCCTTAATCTGGCAGATGCGTTGCCTACTGCAGAAGCCCATGCTTCCAAGGCAAGCATCTTTCTTCACTAGCTTCTGACCTAAATGACCGCGTTTCATATGTTTCACGACAATGTTCTCTCCCGTGGACAGATAAGCTTCTGCGCCGCTCACCTTTCCTCTATGACCTGTAAACTAAATGGCATCATTTCCTTTATTCACATACGTGTTCCATTCTACAGATGCCTACGCTCTTGCAACTCCCATTTTTCTTTGCAGATTTGTAATACCCAAGAAAATAAGTAATATTTTAAATAAAATTAAGTGGGATTTTATAAGAATTAATTCGAGAATTGTAACATCCAAAGAAAATGTCACAAATTTAATATTATTTGGAAAAGAGTTGGAATAAATCGTGGCCACGGAAAAGATAATTAGAAGGAATAACTGACGTTGGATTAAAGGCAATGGAGAAAACCTAGCCGTTGGATTAAAATGATGAAGGGAAGGAGGATGCTTGTTGAAGGAAAGATGCTTCACAAAAATGAAGATTCCATGTGGGAGAAATGGCAGATGTATATCACAAGTGAAGAATTAATGTGAATCGTTCAATTCAGGAAATGATACTCCTGCCGATGGGAAATATTCCTTTGCTGGAGGGACGTGGCGAGTATATGAAGAACATCTTTGTTTGGTAACAGAACGATGCAGTTTTGGTTAGTTGGACCGCATTGAACAGTAGACTTGTGGGAGCGTTGGCATCCGTGGATGGAAATGCATCTTCTTTGAATAGTGTAAGCTAGCGGTGGGGTAACATGGCGTTACGTGACTGGCTGCTTAAACAAATATTCCTTGGATTGATGCTCTTGCGGGAGCAAATACATCTGCAAGCAGACACATAGGCTTCCGCGTTTGATTAATTGGCAGAGGTGATTTACTTAAGAATCAGTCTCCGTGAACAAGTAAGTATTTCAGTATAGCTAGGTGGCAAAATAGGATTGGCTAAGGGGGAAATTATGTATTTCTCCACCACCTTGTTTTCCCTATAAAAAGGGGGTTTCGGTTTTGTGATAAAGCAAAGAAGCCTCGAGTTTTGAGGGTCTTAGAAAGGTTGATTGGTGGAGTGGTCCTTGGAGGTTTCGGTTTAGAGTGCTCAGTGGGGGTCTCTAACTTGATGATTTGGGAGGATTGCTCTTCAAAGGATTTAAAAACAATGGAAACAAGTCTCGATCACCGTAATTCCGTGTATGCAATGGTTGTGTGTGTTTGGCCTCTCGACCTACAACACAAGAGCTGAAAGGATATTAGTTAGAATTATGAATTTTTATAATTGATAATTATGGTATGACACAGGACTGTTGGTTTAATTGGGTGAAAGAAATAATGAACTGTTTGATTTATTGGATGAATTATTGGCTGATTGTGATATGACCTTGGACTTTGGGATTAATTAGAAGAAGTAATGGTTGAGGATATATTGCTTCATTACAATTATTGGGTTATGTTATTGAGTTACATGTTCAAGGATCTATTTAATATATGTTCATTTTTAGGACCTGTTATGAAATAGATTAATGTGACTGTTAATATTATGTTGCTTTATTGTTATTGATGATATGTTTTCATGCATCATGTTTTTCAAAAAGGAACGAAAATGTTTTACATGCAAAGGTGTCATTAAAAAAGAATTAAACAAAATTAATATACATAAATGGCCTTGTATGGAAGAGGCTCAAAGACAAATAGAAAAAAAAAAAAGATGAAACTGACAAAGAAAGAAAAACGTTGATTGTTTAGAGGTGGGATAGACTAAACTATAATCTTCCATGGATTGTGCTCCAACGATCTGGGATCGTTTGGAGGTGGGATTAATTGGACTATATTTATGATTCCCTAGACTGTGCTCTAACGATCAGACATGTAAAAAGAAAATAAAAGAAATAATGCTAATTGAAACCAAAAGAGACAAAGGAAAAGGGAAAGAATAAAATGTCATGTTTTTAAAAGCATATTGCACGATTGCTTGAAGTTTATATCCAGTTTAAGTTAAGTTTTTACATTGATTACTGAACATTAGGTTCATAGATGAATCTTGTGTTATAGGTAAAGTGATGAGATGGAAAATAGTGAACCATTCAATTGGTGGCGCATCGTTTGTGGGAAATGCTTGAAGTTGTTACAACAACTTTGATTGTTCAAAAGACTTGTGATATATAAATAAAAAGATTGTTGTAATAAATGGACTTTTTGTATACATGGAATTACGGTGATCGAGACTTGTAGATGACCTTTGCATTGTAGGTCGAGACTTGTACATGTCCTTCATTAAATCCAATATGTCCTAAAATATTATAAATCCTACACATTTAACCTTATAATATCCAATTACGTCCAAATATGTTTTCTCTTACTATTTCTCATTGACTATCAATCCAATTCATATCGTCCAATATAACTTCAAGTATCACTAAATAATTCTCCATTTGACTTTAATCCTTCTCATAATCTAACTATGAACCTAACGGAGTATCATAATTCACTTATTCCAAATGCATTTCTCTTGACCAATATCTTTACTTGTCCAACTTAGCTCATAATATCCCCAAAATTATCACTTAAGCTATGCTTTCAGCTCAACAAAGATTTGAGATATTATAGTTTTCTATGACTACATCATTGCTTTAGAAGCAGATTCATGAAAAACCACATCAATTTGGCTTTGAAATTCCATTTTAGGCAATGAGGAAATAATTAAGTGACTCTAAATGGTTGAAGAATTTGGGAGATTGATGGAAAACGTCTGCGGAGTTCAAACGACAAAAGCAATGTTCGCAATTTAGGAATTGAAATGGTTGGGTGAGCAGCTTAAGAGCATTGGATCTCCATATGTTGATGTTCAGAGGTTGGATAAGTGGTTGTGTCGGAGATGGTAAAGCTTGTGGCGAGATTTGAGGGCAAAAATGGAGAAAAGAAAGAGAGAATAAGGTTCACACAAAATAACACAAATAGACAGCACATGTAGATTACGTGACACATTTAAGAGTTAACCCAAATAACTTAATTTGCTCACTATTCAGTGTCAATTTGCTCAAGGTCCTAATTCTCAATATTTCAGAGGATTCCTAACTACTTATACTTTAGTTTCTGTAAAAAAAACATTGGATAATTTTATTAAACCAGACTTGATTAGTAATTGATATAGATATTACCTTTCCTTCGATATTCTCCCTTCTTGGATTCTTCTAGTTCTTCATGGTTCTTCAAGAATAGTTATAAGAATCCTATTAGATATTTAGTTTTGGGGAGTTAGAAAAGTTAGTTGTTAGGAATTAGGAAAAGTAACTGATGTAGATATAGTTGTATATCCTCTATACACCAAGGAGAGAGGAGAGAAGGGAAAAGTAGATTAGTGTGGAGAGAAGAACTCAAATTAGGAAAGGAGGTTCCGTCTAAGTTCTGAGAGTGTTAGTGTGATTGGTGTGTCAAAACCTATTGTACTTGATCAATTCAATACGAAATACAGTGACACACTATTCAAGAGTACCTAGTCCTAATAGATGGTAGTTCAAACACATAGTTGATCGAAATTCTTCTGATCGATATTATAATGTAATATAATGAATCAAGTAAGATTTTATTTTTAAGAATATTATGATTTTAATAAGATTAGTTTGTGTATTTTCTATTATGGTTTTGATGATTTAATTATAATTTTAAAATGATTACATAGTTGAGGATTTATATAGAATTAGAAACTTGCAAGTTGATGATTATTAAATTAAAGTTAAGTTTGATATGAAATTATAATTAGATGATTTATGCATTAAAATATTTAATATAGGATTTATATAGAATGAGAAACCTGCAAGTTCATAATTTATTTAATTTGATATGAAATTGTAATTAGAGGTATTTGGACAAAGTGAAATGTTGTCGTTGGATTTAATGAATTCAAGGTGATGCTGGTGTTTATGAGAGCGTTAGTGTCTGTGGAAGGGATTTTAGAAATAGATAACTACATGTGGTAGACGACAATTGTTGAACGAACCTTCGAATTGAAGTTTTCTGTGGAAGCGTTGGCTTTCACATAAGTGCTGGCGTTTATGGTTGCTTTAGTGACCGCAAATATAAGTTTTAGGGTTGACGTGATTGTTGACCATTGGTCAAGGGGATTATTGCGGACGTCGCCACCAACTGTTTGCACATTTACTGTAGCTCGAGCGGGTTTTTAAATTAAGTTAGTTTTTCCAGATTTTTGCGAGCTACAATTCGATCTTTTGATAGTTTAGGAAAAGATAAAAGTAAGATACTATTTTATAAGATTTTCTCCCGCAAAGCTCTCTTGTTTTGGTCTTTGAATTTGGGTTGAAACCCTAATCCACTCGAGAACCTCAAGACAAAAGGATTTATCTCTAGCTCTCGGGTGAATATTTCTTCAAGTTTCTAAAGGTAGGTTGTTACTGTGAGGAGTTTAATATTTTTTATTGGACTGTTTAGTGTTAAAGGTTATCATTTTTGTTAATCGACGCTTTGTTCTGCTTGTTGAAGAAAGAATTTAATAATCAAACCTTCACTAAGAACTTCAAGTCAGAGATGTTTGTTTTTGTTTGGCCTTTAGCTACATCACAAAATGCGAGGGTAAGGTAGCATGTTTGGATGACATGTTATGATGCCTATTGGCCGTGTTTCAAGGATATGTTTTATTTACTATTTGATGTCGACGTGTTGTGCTTGGAGAATGTGTTTTATTGACTATTATTATAAATTCTTTATTAGAAATATATGACATTAGGATAAAAGGTAATAATGTGTTTCAAGGATTATTTCAGGATTAAAAATTAAATAATTAGATAGTGTTTTTAATATCAAGAAACAAAAAGAAATACTTAACAATTATCAAAGCATTTTTTAAAAGAGAGTCTTCTTAGACCTCTCAAACATTTGCACTATCATTGTAACTTCATTCGTTTCAATTGTATCGTTTTTATTTGTTCTTACAAAATTTTACAAGATTTCTATCCAAATTATTGAAATTTTAAGTAAAAAAGGAAAAATAATGCAAACTGATATAAGTGAAAAAAATACCTTAAAGAATAGTTAACTTTTACTCAGAAATTCAGTTTACCAAACTAGAAATTATATTGTAAATATATA
Source organism: Begonia loranthoides (assembly GCA_022433065.1). NCBI lineage: Eukaryota > Viridiplantae > Streptophyta > Magnoliopsida > Cucurbitales > Begoniaceae > Begonia > Begonia loranthoides. The sequence goes on from CM039485.1 coordinate 12,048,300, forward strand.
CAAACGTACCTAGTATAAATTATTTAAATATGGTTTTTTATAATTACCTGTGTTAGTAAACTCGTAGACAAACGATGTTTGGATGACATGTTATGATGCCTATTGGCCGTGTTTCAAGGATATGTTTTATTTACTATTTGATGTCTACGAGTTGTGCTTGAAGAATGTGTTTTATTGACTATCATTATAAATTCTTTATTAGAAACATATGACATTAGGATAAAAGGTAATAATGTGTTTCAAGGATTATTTCAGGATTAAAAATTAAATAATTAGATAGAGTTTTTAATATCAAGAAACAAAAAGAAATACTTAACAATTATCAAGGCATTTTTTAAAAGAGAGTCTTCTTAGAACTCTTGAATATTTGCATTATCAATGTAATTTCATTCGTTTCAATTGTATCGTTTTTATTTCGTTCTTACAAAATTTTACAAGATTTCTATCCAAATTATTGAAATTTTAAGTAAAAAAGGAAAAATAATGCAAACTAATATAAGTGAAAAAAATACCTTGAAGAATAGTTAACTTTTACTCAGAAATTCAGTTTACCAAACTGGAAATTATATTGTAAATATATACAAACGTACCTAGCATAAATTATTTAGATATGGTTTTGTTATAATTACCTGTGTTAGTAAACTTGAGGACAAACGATGTGTCAATCACTCTTGCATAATCTACCTTGAGTGTTCTGGGCAAGAATATATAAGTAAACCAAAAACCAAAGACATTGAATGTTTCAAACAAGACAACGAGAGTTAGAACTCAATTATTAAAGGGCATAAATATGTTCAACGCCTTAAGTACATTGCAGGTCATTGTTCATACTGTGACCTACCAAATAGTCCTCTTCTCCAAGAGCTAATATATTTCTAAATTTGGTACAATTTTTTATTTTTTTTGGATAAGTAGAGCGTCTTCCACGCAATACAAGGTCAAAAGTTTGTTTAATTAACAAATTTTTTAGAAGAAAGAAATTATTCCTGTGCATCAACAAATGAACAAGTAACGTTATCCAAAACTCCCGAGGTAATTTCAGTAATCTCACTTCTGTAGCCTACAACTGCTCTGCAAAGCTTGACATATTCATCAAATTTTAACTGAAATTAAACTAGTAAAAAGAAATGACATTCAAAAGGACAGAGATAATTGTATTTATAATGATTTGTCATGAATTATTAGATTGTATTTATAAATCTTGATCAACCACACGCTTTCACTAAAGCATCAATACAATCTTTACATAGAACCATCTCACAATCAACTACGACCATTGAATTTGATCTTAGTGCTTTGGACTTGTTACTGAGCTTCGTAACAACCCATCCTTACACAACAAATTTCACAAATTTTCTGCAATGGAACATAATGCTTGAAAGACAACATACATAATTGCAACATATTTTCAAGAAGTAAAACATAATCCTTGAATATCGTATGAATAAGAATCAACTTTTATAAAAACAAAGAAAAGATACCACTCTTATAAGGAACTAACCACAAAGTTTATAATTTGTTGTCAAAGAATGTGAAAGCTTGAACAAAGACAGACTCTATTTTTTTAAATGCAATATTTTTTGAAAACTTGAAAATGAATTTTAAAAGTATGACATGACATCAATAGAGACACCTTAAGGATCTTAAAAGAATTTTTATTACTCTCAAAATTCAGACATAAGAAAATTAAATAGCAAGAAAATATTTTTTAAAGAGATCAAACTGGCAAATGCAAAAAAATAAAACCACAAAAAACAAATGCAATCACACGACTTCGTTAAATACGAAATGAAAAGTGAACAAAAGTTGCAACATCTGACCTTTTCATAGGATGAGAAAGAGTAATTAGTTGCGTATTAGGAGTGTTTCAATGTTAAACAGACCAGCATCTGCACAATAGTGATAATAATTTAACATGACTTACAAGAAATAAACATATAAATTCAAAGAGCACCACAATTTAAAAAAGGATATAGTATCTAAACTGAAAAATAAAAAAGAAACAATGATACAGTTAATCATTGAACAATGAACGTATACAAATCAATCACGCATATTCAAAATGGAGAGATAGTCAATATGGGTAGCTTAGATTTTGTAAGCAAATGCAAATGACATATAAATTACTCCATCATAAATTTGTGTATAAGAACTTAAATCTCATTGAAAAATTAATGTCAATGAAACTTATATTGGTGGTACATTATAAGTAGATCTCTTAAGAAACTTAGCGACCAAATTGCGTTGCATGTGGCACTAAATCACCTTGTTGAAAAATTGAGAACTTATAGACAATCAATCTTATTTAAATATAAAAATAAAAATGAAATAAGACTCATTCCTAATAGGAAACAACCCTTTTTCTATTACCTTCAAATCATCTTCCTTCGTAAAAGTCTTGAGAAAAGCGAGAATAACATCATTGAACCTCCTACTAGGATCACTCAAGCTAGCACCTAATTTTTTTATCATGAGAGTTAAGAAATTCCTTCCAATCTCCTTTATCGCCTCTAATACCACATTATTGGGAGAGCTTCACAATTTCAACAAGAACCTGCCTTGAAAAAAGATGAAAAATCAGTCAGATCTATTTAAACAAACAAAGAAGATGCAATTGAAACATGTGTAATTGGTAAAGTTAAACGATAGTGAGTTAGTAGTAGATTGATGAGAAGAGCATACCTTCTTCTCTACCAGGCCAATTTTCTCGTCCATGATGAACTTGGAAATTGTTCTCGTCCATGATGAACTTGGAGATTGAGCTAAAGCTGAGGACGAACAATTTTCAATGTTTTATGTTTTAAGTCAAGAGGAAAATGATATATTTGACTTTTCACAGACATGGTGTTAATTTTTAAGATAAAATATATTTTTCTAGCATGTTTAGAGTTGATTTAAATCTCTATCCCTTTAATTTTCTTACTAAAGTTTTTATACATATATTATTGTCATTAAATAGTTATTCTGTCTCTATGAATCGTGTAAAATATCAAGTTGTTTAACATGTTTTGTTAGTAAAAGGACATTCAAAGTAATTTCTCCCCAATTAAAATGGAAAAATCTTAATGTAATCCTCAACTATTTTTCAATTCACTTAAAAACTAACATTTTTAATTAATTAAAACTACAATCAATTAAAACCCCGCGACAAGAATATTTTTAATTAATTAGTCAATAATACGCAAAAGACTTTTAACTAATTACACCTACTGTCACAATAATCAATAGTTTAAAAGTTAAATGATCACTACCTCAAACTTTTATTGTTAACAAATATTAAATTTTGCGACATATTAATTAAAACTAAACCTCAAATGTTAAATAAACTAGATTATCTACGCAAAAGTAAATGCTCAATTATAACATATTTAAATAACTAGCAAACCTATGACCAATAAATTTCAATAAAGATTCCTTGCTGATCCATGTGATCTCCTAATTTCATTTGTTTGTATGCTCGTACGCAACTGAATGATTACAATCTAACTTCACAAGGTTAGCTAATAAAAAATTGTACTTTGATAGCCTAAAATCTATTATGGATCATTTGCATAGTGATTGTTATTTTTGGAAAGAAATTTAATGCATTTTCAAGTTAATAGAAACTGTGAAGCCTTGTGAAACTAAAATCTCCCTCGTACCAATTAGTGGAACTTCAACATTTAATAAAACCAAAATATTTTTTGAACCAAATATGAAATAATCAACTTTTCTTCTTTTTAGTAACCTATGTATATTACAAGGAGAAATTTAATGAAGAATAATTGATGCAGAATATAAATTACCAATTATCACCACAATATAAATGATCTACGTCAAACAACACAAAAATCACCTATACCATTTTAACTCCAAAAACTGCCAACAAATTTTCCAATCAACAAATCATATCTACTAATGAAAATCACTAACCACCTAGGTCTAACAGACTAGATATATATCGAGTCAAAAAAAATAGTAAATTGGACACAGAAAGTCTCTTTTTGTTTAAAGTTTTGCCAATTTTATCAACAAATTATACCAAATAAAAAATTAATTAAATTTCATCAAATTAATACCATCAAATAAGATAAAAATAGTAAGGAATAACCACAATAATAATCCTAAAGACCAATAGTCAGATTAAAGTTTAGGCACAATTTGGACGATAGGTGGAGAGCTTGTTATTCATCTTCTAGTTCTTTTTTTTTTTTTTTTGCATTTCTTTGTGATAATTAACAATTAATGTTTTTCTTTTCATCATCTAGTCATTGAAGATGTCAAAATTGAGTTAAAAAGTCTTCACATTGCAATATTTTGCAGTGGTTGTGGAGAAGCCTCTAATCATGGGAACAAAGTTCACTTGTTCTTGTGTTTGGTGGTTTGTTCTTCCATTTTGTCTTGACAGGTTAACAATTCTGGTGTTATTTGTTTGATCGTTAGTTGTCTAACGGATTAGTTCTAGACTGCGAGAGGTTTTAGTCGATTAGATGATATATTGATTTGATTGGTGAATAATGGTGCATATTTTTTGTTGATGTTCGTATTTATTGGTGTTTTTGTGTTGAAGACCATGGCTTTTACTTCTGTCTAGAAATCTGTTGGCATATAAGGAGAATCTTTTGCTTCAGATGCTAGTAACAGAAAGATGATTAAGAAATTTATATGTTTCTCAAATAATTCAACCTAAGAAAATAATGACACGATGAACTAAAACTTCAAGAAAAATGAGGATAGTCTAATTTAGAATATGGAAAAATAAGAATAGTACGACCTAGATTATGATCGTATCTAAATTTTATATTTTTCTAAACAATCTAAATATCAAATCGTACCTCACAAGAATCTAAAGAACTAACTTATTTGAAATCGGCCCAAGCTATAGCTATTGGGGACGTTGGTAACAACCTACTCGACCAATTGTCAACAGTCACGTGAACCCTAAAACTTACATTCGTTGTCGCTATATTATCCACCTGTAAAGACTGCTCAAATTAGGAGTGAAACTTGGTAAATTTAAAAACTTAACTTTGAGGCCTTATATGAATGTTGCGAAATATTTAAATATTTACTTCAGAGGTGCTCCCAATACGGTTTCTTAGATTGGCTGTGAATTCAAAATATTTTACAATGTATTGAATGAACAAACCAAAATTATCATCAATGCCACAAATGGAGGATCACTCATGGGCAACGCTATTGAAGATGCATATGCTTTCCTAAAAGACATGGTCTCAAACACTTGTCAGTGACCCAATGAAAGATCCAACATGAGAAATGTATCAACATGCTTGGAGGTTGAGCCCATTAAAACTCTCACCACACAAATGTCATCATTAGCACATAACATTGCAAATCTGATAGCAAAAGAGGATTAAAGGGTGGAGAATCATTATCAAATCCTAGTGGATCAGACATGGCTGTTGAAGAGAATAGAGAAGAGGTTCAATTCATTAATAATAGATGCTATAACAACTTTAGCAATAATAATATGCCCAACTACTATCATCTATTGCTTAAAAATCATGATAACTTTAGCTATACAAACAATAAAAACATTCAAAATTCTCAAATTCAACTTCTTAGTTTTCAAAGTGAAACGGATGAGAAGAAATCTTCTCTTGAAGATTTAGTGAGAACTTTCTTGATGGAAAATAGGGCGAGATTTACAAAGACTAATAGCAACCTGAAAATTATGAAACTCACCTAGGTAACATGAATACTTCTATCAAGTCTCTAGAAACTCAAATTGGACAATTACTTACTATTTTAAATAATCCAAATAAATGGCATTTCTGAGTAACACTCAGTAAAATCCAAAAGAACAATGCAATTCATTGACACTCTGAAGGAAAAAAGATTTACAAGTGCCAAATAGAAGAGAAGAAACACAAGTTAGAGAAATTTTGACTAAGAAAGAAGATGAGTCCAAGCAGTCTGCTAAGCCCAAATTAATGTAATTTCTAGACAATCCTTCAATTTTAAACAAGAAAATTGATGATCAATTCTGAAAATTTCTTGAAATTTTTAAGAAGATTGACATCAACATTCCATTTGCTGAAGCCTTAAAATAAAAGCCAAATTATGTAAAATTCATAAAAGAGGTGATGCCAAAGAAGAGGAAACTTGAAGAATTTGAGATTATAAAGTTAACTAAAGAATGCAGTGCCATACTACAAAGGAAACCTCCTTAGAAGTTGAGGGACCCTAGAAGTGTTGTTACCATACCATGTACCATTGGAAATTCATCATTTGACAAAGCCTTGTGCGATTTGGGAGCCTGTGTTCAAGAAACTTGAGCTAGGATAGGTAAGGCCTATCATTATTACACTGTATCTAGTAGTAGGTCCTTGAATTATCCTTGCATTATAGTAAAAGATGTGCTAATCAAAGTAGAGAAGTTTATATTTCTATCCAATTTCATTGTGTTGGATATGGAAGAAGATCATGAAATGCTATTAATCTTAGGAAGACTATTCTTAACTACTAGATGTGCACTAATTGATGTGCAACAAGGTCAATTGAAACTGAGAACAAATGATGATGATGTCAAATAAACACCTATCATATCATAAAATTTTTAATTAACAAAGACATGCAATAGAACTGAAATCTTGGAGACATGTACAACAAATTCATTCACAGCAAAGAGCATCACTTATCTATTGTCAATTCACTCACTCAAGAATCTAAAATTGACATTAAAATTATAGATCAAGTGTCTGTATTGGAAACCACACCACAAGAGAAATTAGCTCCTACAAAAAATGAGGATCTTACTAAAGACATGCTTGATAACGAGATAAAGGTCAAACCTGAGCTTATGTAGTGATCTAAACATCTGAAGTATGTTTTTCTTGGTGATGAGTCATCATTACTGTAATGACCCAGTTTTTGTTTACTTTAAAAATCGTGTAAATTTAAAACTTTTCTTCTTATAAAAACATCAAAGTATTTATCTTTTATAAAACCCGGTCATTAAAACCATTTACTTAAAACATTTATCAATTGAAGCGAAAATAATAAACTCATTTTTTGAAATGCAGTAGAATTAAAACAAGTACTAAAGAATATTAAATAATTTACAAACCCTTTTACAAACAATTTTCATTTAACTCTTTAGCCCAGCCAGCCACAAGATCCACTCGTGCAAATCCTTCATCGACTGCCTCTTAGTCTGTTCACCTGTGCGTGTACCTACATCGGAAGACTTAACTAATGAGCCTAATGCTTAGTAAGTGATATAAAATAAAAGGTATGGTGCACATGTCATGCAACTTTTTAATCTCTTTTCGTTTTCTGTTTTTGTTTCTCTTCTTTCTTTCTTTTCTTTTCTTTTACCGATTTTTTTATCTCAACTTTGCTTTATCTTGATTTTACTTTACGGTTCATTTCTTTATTTGATCGTTGCTTTACTTTATCTTGAAAGGCGTTGGAGATGTCTAAACTTGACAAGGAGAACCTCACATCCCCAGATGACCCCGTTTATCTTTATCTTTATCTTTACTTTATCATGAAAGGCGTTGGAAATGTCTAAACTTGACAAGGAGGAACAACCAACTCAACCTCACATTTCCAAATGACCCTGTTGTATGTTTATTGTTGTCTTAATCTTGAAAGGCTTTGGAGATGTTTAAACTAGACGAGGAGGAGCGACTAACTCAACCTCACATTCCCAGATGACCCCGTTTATATTTATCTTTATCTTGAAAGTGTTAGAGATGTCTAAACTTGACGAGGAGGGGCAGCTAACCCAACCTCACATCTCGTCACACCAATTTACGTTCATTTCTTTACGTTTCACAATTATCTCTTTTCTTCTTTGTTTCCTTCTTGTCATTTTGTAATCTTTTTGTTTTTTCTTTATTTCATTCTTAACATTTTGTAATCGTTTTCTTTCTTCTGTGTTTCTTTTTCAAAAGTATGCATGGAACTCATTTTCGTATATTTTGAAAACTATGATGTATGATGCTCGTGAATGCATACATTCTCTATTAAAGGAATTTAATAAAACAACCAACATACAATTCACAGATCATGCTTATAAATTGTAGACATGCTTATAAAAATAGTAAACAACGAAATATGCTATTTAAAACTATAAACACCGAAATATGCTATTGAAAACTGTAAACACTGAAACATGCATCTCCTATTCTTGCGATATAGGGTCCTAAGGACCAAGGCACATGCGTATCACTTACCTGCAGTCCGTGGCGTGTTTAGCACTCTATTCTTTTCCCGTTAATACCTTCAAAATAATTATAATTTATTTATTAATATTTCTATCAATTATATATCTTAAATTTGATACTGTTATTCATCGTTTATTATTTAATAATTTAATTATCGGTTAACGAATTTCTATTATTTTATCTTCATTAATTCCATGGTCAATAACGAATAACTTTAATTTATACTTTTTCCCTTAAATCACAATTGTCCAATTTAACCGATATTTATTCATTTATAACAATAGCTGAATTTCCATAATTCTTAATGTTGAAAACACGAACAGACCCAATAGTGTTGCTGCTAACCTCTCCTTCCTCTTTTCTGCTTTCTTCCTCCCAGACTCGGCCATTTCCCTGCCCAATTCCCCTGCCATTTCTATATAGGCAGGGAAAGCTGCAGTGCAGGAGGATTGCCCACTGCAAAGAGATTGGTCCAATACACGATGGCCATGTGTAAGACCTTATCCTGCCAGCCAGACCAATTCAAACCACTCGGTTCAACAGTGAACCATAGAAACGGACCTGAACCGATCCATGCTCCAGCCATTCCCTTCGCCAAATCGCCACTACCGACAACGGGTCAACAATACGTGAAAGAGAAGGAAGAAATCAACCATGATTACCTGCAATCGTCGCAGGAAAGCACGCCCGCAGGAGCTCTGACTTCGAGCCCTAGCCACAACACTATCCAGCTGTTCCTCGTCATTCACAGCCACTTGCCAGGAGGCTGGCACGCCGTCGAACAGTGTCGTCCATTCGCCGGACGTCGCCCTTCCGTTGCTCCAGATCTCTTGCCTCGGCTCTCCCTCAATCACGCCCTCTCCCTCTCCTCTTTTGCTTCTGCTCACCGTGAAAGGCCAATGGCCAAAATTAAAATGTCTGCCCCTATTTTCAATTAAACTGTGACACATGGACCAGACCTGAACTGGTTCACCAGCTGAACCGGTTCAGCTCCTTTAACCTCTTTGTTCATTTTCTTCTATTTTAATTAATTCATCATTTCAATTTCTTTTAAATAATTAAATTCTTCATTTAATTATTTTCATCTCAATTCTAATTTTCTTTTCTCCAAATATTGCATGATGATAATTATCGGTCCAATTAAAATTCTTCAATTCGACTTCCAAAATAATTATCCAATAATTGATATAATTATCTCCCAACAATTATTTTTCTAAACTTATTTTCATGATAATATATTCCATAACAAAATTTCTCTGAATAATCTAATTATATCCCAATTAATTTTCCATTTATCCTTACTTAATTATGTAATGGAAAATCAGGGCATTACAATTACTAGTGATAGTTTCTTCTTCATTAGTGAAAGTCGAAGATGAAAAGTTACTCAGAGTGTTAAGAGAGCACCAAACTACAATTAGTTGGACGATTGATGATATTAAAGGAATAAGCCCAACTATCTGCACCTATAGTTTTAGTTGAAGAATCATTTAAGCCATCGATTAAGCATCAAAGAAAACTAAATCTGACATGAAAGAAGTTGTCTTAGTAGAAGTGTTAAAATTGCTAAAAGCAAAAATCATCTATGCAATATCAGACAGTCCATGGGTAAGCCCAGTTCAATATGTACCTAAGAAATGAGGAATGACTGCGGTGAAAAATGAGGACAATGAATTATCCCTACAAGGATAGTTATAGGGTGGCAAATTTGCATTGACAACATAAAATTAAATGAATTCACAAGAAAATATCATTTACCTCTACCATTCATTGACCAAATGCTAGACAGACTAACTGGTTATAGTTACTACTATTTTCTTGATGAATACTGTAGATACAAGCAAATGGTTGTCACTCTAGAAGATCAGGAGAAGACAACATTCACCAGCCCATATGGTATATTTGCAATTATGCAACCCCTTGCTACATTTCAAAGATGTATGACGCAATTTTTCATGGCATGGTCAAGGAATTATGGAAGTATTTATGGATGACTTTTTTGTATTTAGATCCACATTCGATGCATGCCAACACAACCTATCTCTTGTATTACAAGGATGTTAAGACACCAACTTGGTTACGAACTAAGAGAAGTGTTGTTTCATGGTGAAAGAAAGAATTTTTTTAGGACACCAAGTATCATCTAAAGAACTAGAAATCAATTGAGCAAAGATAGTTACAATTGAAAAACATTTCCATCCAACTAGTGTAAAAGGATTCAAAAGCTTCTTGGGTCATGTGGGAATTTACAAGAGACTTATCAATAATTTTTTAGAAGATTGTTAAACCGCTTTGTCATCTCCTTCAAAAAGAAGCACCATTTGCATTTGATGAAAATTGCATGCAAGTAGTCCTTGCACTGAAGGAAAAATTGACTTTTGCACCTATCTTGATAGTACCTAACTGGAGTTTACCATTTGAAGTGATGTGCGATGGAAGTAACTATGCAATATGAGCTGTTCTTAGGCAGAGAATAGTAAATATTTCAAGCCATTCATTCTCCCAGCAATACTCTCAATAATGCTCAAAAGAATTACAACACTATTGACAAGAAACTGTTAGCAATGATATATCCATGTGACAAATTTCAACCTTACATAGTCTGTTCTAAAATCATTGTTTGTGCTGCCTATGTTGCCCTTTGGTACCTTTTTGTAAAGAAAGATGCTCAACCACGATTGGTTCTTTGGATCTTGCTATTGCAAGAGTTCAACCTTGAGAGTAGAGAAAAAATAGGTTTAAAAAATGTCATGGCTAATCATCTATCTCAACTAGAGTTCCAAAAAAATAAAGAAGAGAGATCTATCAATGAGACATTTCTAAATGAACAATTGTTTTTTCTCACTACAAAACTATCATGGTATTCAAATTTGGTGAATTACCTGGCATGTTGGATACTTACACTTGATGTCTCATTTCACCAGAAAAAGAAATTCTTACATGATGTGAAATTGTACTTATGGGATGATCTATGTGATGCGCACGCGGAATGCTGGTGGATGAACTATGGATGAATGCACCACTTCTCACCTCCTTGTATAAGGATGTGGATGCAAGGTTCTCTCGTGATATAACTCACACAAGAGAATCTTTGGATATGACTCACCAAAGGCATTTGGATATAACTCACCAAAGAAAGGAAAAGGATGACTCCAATTTTTGAATCAAAGCAAAGCTTTAATTCGTATTCAATTCTCAACTATCTAAAACTTAAAATTAGGTGGCTTTATATAGCCTTTTACGAACATAAATTAAAAAAACTAAATAAAAGCTAACCTAGATAAGTGGATCTAAATCTCCTAGATAGGTGGATCTAGATATCCTAGATAAGTGGATCTTTTTTGTTGCGATTCTCGATCAATTCAAAAAGTTTCCTTGATCTTCGGCTTGATAGCTTTTGATTGACTTTCTTGTCTTTCAAACATGTCTTCTTGGGCTTCTTTCAATTGTAGTAAGTGAATGGGCTTCCTTTGATCTTCCTGGGTTTTGGCCTTTACTCTTGTCTTTGGGCCTTGTCGAAATCGTCTACTTAAATGGTTTTCATATCTTGATTTTCCTTGGTCTCCAAGTTTGGAAACTTGAACNTCATATCTTGATTTTCCTTGGTCTCCAAGTTTGGAAACTTGAACTTTTCTTAACTTTTTCTCTCTGTTCCTTGGGCTTTTGACATAGGAAATGGACTCCGAACTTAACGATCCAACATGTTGTAGAAAGCTTAGGAAGTTAGCTATAATCTATATGAAGAACTCTTCTTGCATTGACATCGTCTTGAATGTCAAAATAGTCATATACTCATTGGAGGTCAAAGAAAGACAGTTTTTCGAAACTCTTTCCATTTCTCTTTCATTGCTCTTGAACTTCCACCTATTCTTGACCTTGAGTAACTTTGTGATATTCTTTCAGGCTTGATCAATAATAGAATTGTTCTAGTTCACATCACTATGGCTATTCAAACACACTATCTCCACCAAGTTATAAGACGATGTGTGCTAAAAGATTAAGTTTGAAAGATTATTAATTGATGTCATTCATTCCCATATGGACGTCACTTTAGGGTCACAAAAAATATTTCCAAAATATAAAAAACTGCTTTCTATTAGCCTACACTTTTTCGTGATAGTTACACATTCATAAAAACATATGATCAATGCTAGCAAATGGGCAACATCTCAATACAACAAGAGTTAACCCCTACTCACAGATGTAATTTGCTATTAATGAATGAAAAAGTTTTTTATATACAAACTCTCTTTATGCTCACTATTTTCAATGACGCTATTTTTAATTAATCTCCCTAGCATTCTATTTGCTCGTTAGACACAAAGCCCACTCTAAGAACGTGGGCAATTAGTGTCGTTGGCACACCACGTAGGCTGGCTAACCAACATTCCAAAAGTCAAAATTTTTTATGTGTGGGGAATTGATTTTAAAGGACCCTTTCTAGATCCTTTGGTCGTACGTATATTTTGTTATGGATAGAGCTATATCAACATCAATTAATTATTTAAAAATGGTGATCAAGTTTTTGTAAATGAACATTTTTACTTGATCTCACAACCCGGAGAGCAATTTTTTGTGATGGAGGTATACATTTTTGGAATAAATCATTCACAAACCTTCTCACTAAATATGGAGTAAATCACAAATTGACTGTCATAGAATAAAATTAACACTGATGTTAGAAAATGGTAAGGTCTTTGTGCGTCCGGTTGATAAATCTATAAACCTTGTGGATCCTATTTTGTGACCCTATCTTGGTGATCGAAGAAAATTGGAGATTTATGGGAACGTTGTTGCTATTGTGAGTGATCATGTTATAATTAGGTAGGATTCTGAGATATTAATTGGTTCTTATTTTCTCAATGTTTTTACTTAGAATCTGTCTGGGTTAGTACCCAATCGTGAGATTGAGTTTTCTATGGATTTAGTTCTCGGTACTTCTCCGATCTTTATTCCACCATACCATATGGATCCTTTTAAATTAAAAGAGTTAAGAGCTCAATTCAATGATTTATTGTACAAGAGTTTTATTCGAAATATTAATTCTCCCTAGGGTGCACCAGTTTTATTTCCAAAGAAATAGAATGGTTAACTTACGCCTGTGTGTTGATTATCACTAGTTAAATGAAGCGACAATTAAAAATAGATACATGTTGCCAAGTATTGATAACTTGTTTGATTAGTTGGGTGGAAGTAAACATTTTTCTAAGATTGATTTGAAGTCTTGTTATCATCAAATGAAAGTTTATGAAGAAGATATTCCTAAAACGGCTTTCAGAACTCAATACGGACATTTTGAGTTTCTAGTGCTTCCTTTCTGATTAATAAATGCATCTATAGCATTCATGGATTTCGTGAATTGAGTATTTCATTCTTATCTTGACAAATTTATGGTGATTTTAATTGATGATATATTGATATATTCGAAGACACATGACGAACATATGAAGCATCTAAAAATTGTTTTGGAGACTCATTGGTTATATGTGAAACGGGAAAATTGCAACTTTTGGATGATAGAGGTAAAATTTTTAGTTCATCTTGTTTCTCAAGATGTCATATTAGTGGATCCGACTAAGGTCGAGGCTGTCTTAGATTGGAAGCAACCCAAAAATGTCAGAGAAGTTAGGATTTTCTTGGGTTTTACTGGTTTCAACCATTGGTTTGTAAAGAACTTTTCTTTAGTTGCTATGCCTTTAACACAATTAAGTAGAAAGAATGTGAATTTCAATTGGAAAGACAAATGTCAGATGACTTTTGATGAGCTTAAACTGAGGTTAACTACAACTCCAGTTTTAGCAGTACCTGATAAAAAATTGTCATACTTAGTTAGTATATATAGATGCATCGAAAATTCGTTTAGGTTGCGTGTTAATACAACAAAACAGAGTGATCGCCTATGCTTCTTGACAGTTGAAGACTGATGAACGAAATTACCTTATACATGATTTGGAGTTTGTTGCTATTATTTTAGCATTGAATATTTGGCGGAGTTATCTATACAGAGCTAAATTTGAGATATTTTTTTATCATAAAAGTTTGAAGTACCTATCACGCAGAAGGATTTAAATATTCGACAGCATCGATGGATGGAATTCATGGGCGATTATGATTTCTCTTTGGAGTATCACCTCGGAAAAGTTAACATAGTAGCCAACGCATTGAGTAGATATCCTCAAGCTTCCATATCTTTTCTAGTATTGGAAGATTGGAAAAGATGTTTAACTATTGGGGATTATGAGCTGGGGTATTGAAAGTGATCAAACAGTGCGAGTGTTCAATTTATTAGCGACTCCTACACTTCATTAGTGTGTTAAGGATATGCAAAAATTTCATGATGAACTTCAAGAATCACTTGAAAAGATCCGAGCAAATGAACAGTTTGACGATTGGAAGATCAGTTCAAATGGTTTTCTGTATTTCAAAGACCAAGTGGTGCTATGTAGTGATTCTAATTTGAGACCTACTGTTTTGGCAGAAAAACATTAGTCAAGATTTTCTATCCATCCCGGTAGCACAAAATGTATTATTATTTGAAGCATCAGTTTTGGCGCAATGGAGGGAAAAGGAACATAATGTATTATGTTTCCAAGTGATTAATTTTTCAGCAAATAAAGGAAGAACATCAAAAATCAGTTTGATTAATACAACCTTTGCCTATTCCAGAGTGAAAGTGGGATAAAATTATTATGGTTATTGTTACTGACTTGCCAAAAATGATACAAAAGTTTGATGTAGTATGGGTTGTGGTTGAAAGACTGACTAAATCTGAACATTTTATTCCAATTAAGATGGATTATTCTCTTACAAGGCTAAGTAAATTGTATATTGAAAGCATTGTTCATCTTCATGGTGTTCCATCTAACATTGTTTCAGACAGGAATCCAAGGTTTACTTCTAAATTTTGGAAAGTCCTTCAAAGAGCCTTAGGCACCAAACTTAGTTTGAGTATTGCATATCATCCATAGACGGATGGTCAATTAGAGTGTACAATTCAGATTCTCGAAGACATGTTAAGGTCTTCGAGAATATCTACTCAATGGTTGGATTGATCATTTGCCTCTAGTAAAGTTTGCTTATAATAACAGTTATCAGACGAGTATTGGGGTTTCACCTTATGAGGCTTTATATGGAAGATTGTGCTGATCACCGTTATGTTGGACAGATGTTGAGGAACGTGTCACCCTCGGGCGTCATGTGATTCAGGAAACTATAGAAAAATTCAATTGATAAAAGAAAGGCTGAGATCAGTGCAAAGTGACCAGAAGAGTTATGCAGATTTGTTAAGAAGAGAAGTTGAGTTTGAAACTGGAAATTTAGTATTTTTGAAAGTTTAGATCCATAAGGGGTAAAAGCCGTTTTGGGGTAAAAGGGAAATTGACTCCTAGATATATTGGTCCTTTTCACATTACTAATAGAGTTGGCCTTATCGCATATCGTCTGGACTTGCTATCACGACTAAACTATGTTCATAATATTTTTCATGTCTTCATGTTAAGAAACTATGTATCTGACCCGTCACATGTAGTCTCTTGGACCGAAGTGCCTATTCAGGAGGATGTTTCTTATGAGAAGAGCCTGATAAAATTATTGGTGGCAAAATTAGAGTTCTTCATCATCTTGAAATACTGTTGGTTCGGGTACAGTGGAAGAACCATAATGAAAGAGAAGCGACTTGGGAAATTGTATCAGAAATGATGGCAAAGTATCCTCACTTATTCAATAGTATGATTGTGGTTGTTCTAAATTTTGGGGAACGAAATTCTTTGAATGGAGAAAAATGTTATACCTGAGTAGGCCCAGCCCATGGAAAAAATTTTTTAAAATTTTAAACTCCCCTTTTCATGAGAGTTGTTTTCGAAACATACGGATCCCCTCCCCCCTTATTTTAATTTGTGTGGAGGGAACTGCTCCTCCCCACTTCCATTGTCGTCTCTCCCTCTCTCGCTCGACAGTGCTCTCTCCTGGTAAACTGACGACATGAAGAGGATGAATTTCATTGGTGAAGTTGGCGTCCCGTCCATGTCTAAGGTAAGTTTTGCCTCAATCTGTTATTTTGTTTTCTCCTCGATGTACCATGTTAATAGGAGATTGTTTCTCTAAGGTTTGAGGACGTAGCACGGGTCTTGGATGACCTTTTTCTGGTGAGCGTAGGATATAAAGGTTGTGAATTCTCAAGTAAAAACTTAATTTTTAACTGTCCCTACAATGGTTTTACAATACTTTGGATTTTGGGTTGATGTTGGATTTTGTTGGTACTCATTTCTAGATGGTTAAATTGATATGGTTGTGGCTGTGAATTGGAAACGGAGCTCCAATTGGAGTTCTATCATTCTCGGCCATACTGTGGTCTGGCAAAGTTGTGAGAATTCTACAATTTTTGGTGATACGAAATCGAGGGTCAGAAATAGAATTCTGACTGGAATTTCCTCCATTCTTGACCAATTTGGATCTATGTAGAAATGTTCGGGATCGGGGAAGGAGTGATTGTCGTTGTAGAGAGAGCTCTATGTGCGCAGAATAGTGTAACTTGGTATGCAAACCAATGTAACTCTTAACCGCATCTACGTTTGCCCCTGTACCGCAATCTAGCTTCTATGGGCTTTGTTGCAAATTCTTTTTTTGGGTCTAATTGACCCTAATTTTGACCGAACCAGATTTGTTTTGGATCATTTTGGATTTTAAACCCTAACGTCCTTAGGTTATTTTCGTTTAGCCTAAAAGATTAAATAATTAATTTTAAATCTCGAATCTTAATTTTTTTTTTAATAAATTTATGGTTAGGTTCCTAAACTTAAGAAATTATCGAACCATTTCAGTTAGATTCAATGGACCATTTTGGTTGAACCTTGGTATTGGATGACCAAATTTTGAGGTAGATGTTATTTTATATTTAACGCATTTAAATTTCTAAAATATAAGTAATAATTTAAATTAACCATGTTAATTTTTAATTTTCAGTTTAGTAACATTCTTCGTTATATTTATTTATTTGAATGTTAAAATGAGTTATAGGACAACTGTATGAGCCGTGTTCTTGAGTTTCGAATCTCTAAACCTAATAAGAGTCTGTTTGGTTGTTTGCGATTTCCTTAGTATCACCGTTATTTAAATTATGTTATTCAATTTATTGTTGTCTTTATTTCATTACATATTGATCTATTTTAGTTTTGCTTAAACTATTTCCTCTATAAATTAATTTTTATTATTTCACATTATTCATAAGTCACTATTGGACCTCAAATTTTGTGCATGGCTTGTAAGTTTAACTTTTCTTTAAATTTCCTCTACATATAAATTTTGGATTAAAAGGTCAAACAATTTGGTCCTTTTGGGCCAAATCAATTCTCGTTCTGTCTCGGGTCCCCTTTGGGGCGTGGCATCTTCACAATCACATTTACTTGAACTACTCCAATTATATGGTGTTTGGGGAGAGTGCACATTCTCAGCCTCTTCAATCTTCTTGTCCGTTTTTATTTCCTTGTATATAGGCTCAAGAAGCCATTGTTGTAATGGAACAACATCCTTTATTACTTGCCTTGTTCTAAGCCTATCTATGTATTCCTTACTTCAAGCTTTGTATCGTTGTTTATCTTTCAATGCAGCATCTGTAAAATCCTAATGAAATGCAAGTTAGATGAAATAGTAGATATGGTAGGTTTGTCATCAAAGGTAAATATAGATAAAACATGGAATATGAAGTATTTTTGGTCTCATCACTTAAACAGTTATTGGATTGTTGTATTTCCCAGCGGATATATGAAGTATTTTAAAGCTTTAATAGAGCTTTAACGGTGGACGAGCTGAGAAAAATTAGAGGTAGAGTCAAAGATGCTCAAATGCATCTCACATGTCATTTTTAACAGGTTTTTAAACATCTTGATCTAGTTTACTCTTGATGAAAAGTTATGTGTTCATATTGTTAAAGCAAGTTTATGGTATCAATTATTCTTCCCTTCTAAGATTGGGGTCCAATGTGAAGATTACCATATATTTTTTTTATATATTCTAGTAGTTGTCGTAGGGACAATTCGTTTTATTGAACACGTACAATAAGAAGAGGCAAGAGAACCCTAGATTCATCTTATGTAAGCTTAGTAGTCTTAATTTAATATCTCATAAATTCATCGGCTTATTAATTTTTTTATGGTATTTTTTGAAATTATAATTTTAAGAAGGACAATTAACAAAAACACCATTGTACTATGGGATCAATGACAAGTCAATCATTGAAAAATTTTTGTTAACACTTAAACACTGAACTATGAGAAATGAACAGAGAAAAAATTGCCGTTAACTTTCTGAGAACTTGCAGTGGAATAGAGCTAATACCCATGAAAAAAACAAAAAAAAAAACTCGTGATTTCATAGACTTTCAGTGAAAAAGAGCTAATACTCATGAAGAATGAATATGAGGAAATACTGTATAAGTTGATTTTCATTTTTTAGTTTTATAATTTAGAAGATTTTATAAAAGAATATATAATGTTTTAGATTTTGGATGATTTAGAATTGTTTTACTATCCATGAGAGAATTACAACTTGTCTATGTGTTTCTACGAAGAAGACACTTAATAGATGCAGAGGAAAGTCACTTTCATTTGCAGAACGTTGTATTTTCATAGTGGAAAGTCATCTTTCCTCGACGAAACGTTATCTTTATGTAGAGAAAATACTTTCCTCTGCGAAAAGTTCTATTTATGTAGTGGAAAATCGTATTTTCTCTGTGGAAAATCATTTTTCTTGAGTACTATTTCAATGACTCACTTTCCACAATGGAAAGTCAACGTTCTGCAGCGAAAAGACAACATTCCGGAGAGGAATGACAACATTTTTTAACGGAAAGAATGTTTGCTCCGTTCATTTCTCATAGTTCAGTATTTAAGTGGTTAGCAAAAATTGTTCAATGGTTAACTTGTTATTGATCTCATAGTACAGTGGTTATTTTGTTAATTTCCCATTTAAGAATCTTGAAGTGAATTGAATTATTAAAAAAATAAAAGTTTCTCATTTCTTATAGTTGGATTTATGCTACCATGGTATCATCGTTCACCCATTTTTTTAACGAATTTGGAATATTGCAATAAATTCTATAAATTTAAATGAAAATTGTCATGACTCACTTGAAATACCACAATTTAGAAACCAATTATAACTTATGGATTCTTGAAATGAAAATAATTACCTCATTCCCTCATGATCAACCACTGTATAATACGATCAACTTGTTTTAACTTCACTATCTCAAGATGAGATTTCAAACTTTTATGAGTTTATCTGTAATGACCCGGTTTCTCATAAATCCGTTAAAATGCATAAAATTTGAAATTTTCTTTTCAAAGCAAAACATATCAGAGTGCGACATAAACCAGACTGCTACTAACCTTTCGTTAAAACCGTTATGAAATCGTTGTAAAACCTTTTGTCTAAAACATAGCGGGTTTATCAAAACTTTGCAGAAGCGTAAATAAATCATTCAAGGAAGGGATACTAAACAATTAAATATCGCGTTTGAGAAAGGAAGCTAAATGATTAATTATAATTCATTTACAACCTTTCCTTTTCTATTCTCTTTAGGCTGGCCTGCCTCGATCTCGTATGTGTAAATCCTTCATCCCTACTTTAGATTATCTCTTTGTTATCTATTCGTCGTTTGTACCTACACCACAAGTAATACATGTGCCTAATGGCTCAGTAAGGAAAAGGATTAATACAATTATGCTTATGACCCTCTATAGTTCTTTTGGAATGGGAGCCACCCAAACCAATCATTTCATTACATTCGTTCATTCGTTCGTTCGATACTTGTACATCGAGCTGGAGATTGGAGGTTGTCCTTTGAGATGGCTTAGTTGATCGACTTCAAACCTTCTTGGTGCACACTAGTCCCTTTCTTGACCTAGTGAGGGTGAATCCTAGCTGCTAGGCTAGATCCAAACTACCCATCTACCCCAACTCCCATTTGTTTTCTTTTCCTTTCAGGTGTATCCCGCCCTTGAGGCTGTTTTCTCAGTGATAGGCGTATCCCACCCATCCTGAACGTTCTTTCTACTTCCTTATTCTTTAATATTTTCCTCACTCATGCATGTGTGAGTACCACCCCAACGTGGGACTCCCTACGACTTTTCTATTAACATGATGCATGACCATCATGCTTAACCTAACATGGTGCATGATGCTTCACAATATAACATTCATAGAACTCAAAGTGCGCATAAACGAAAGTAGCTGAAATTGCAGGTGCATATAAAAGAATAATAGGGATTAAAGTGTATAGCAATAAATACAACCCATAATTGAACAACACACAACAGAGAACATTTATAAAATGAATACAGGAATGTACATGCCAATTATCCTAATTAACTTCCTAGTCCATTTACATGTTTGCTATATTTATTATTTAGGTGATCCAAACATGCTTTTGTCCTAGTTAGTTAATTAAACATACTAATTGAACATACTAATTACGAGCTTATTCCACGGCACATCTTACTTAATTGACATGCGAATATTAATCTAATTTAATTACATGCTCAAGTTGACTACATGCTCAAGAAGAGATTACAACTATTACTCTAGATGATTTAGACATGCCTCTTAGTATAATTCATTAAACATGCTCTTAATGGATTAACATGCATAGCTAGTTAATTAAACATGTTTGACTAGTTAGTTAACATTCTCAAGGTTTAGTTATTGGTTAAACATACTTGAATTGTTTAGCCTACTTAAGTCGATTTACTCATTTAAGTTATAATTAACATGCTTGCTAGTAATCACATTTAGTTAATTAACCTAGTTAGTTAACATGCTTACTAATTATAATTACATGCTCACTAAGTAATCGCACTTACTAGTTTAATTTATTAAGCATGTTCCAGGTTTAATCTATTCATAATTAAACATGCTTAAGGCCTAGTTAACACTTGGCATTAAATAACGGTAATGGCAGAAAATTATATTCATCAAATAATAGAAACGACAAGAGCAATATATGCAAAGATATTTAAATGATAGACAGTAGCAACAATAACTTGTTCATGCTTCAACTTATCATTATAACTCTTTTACATCCTTAACTCATTCATCCAGGTGGAAATCATTTCTCAATGAACCATCAAAGTAAAGCATGTATTGCAGGAAAGAAAAAGCACACCGAATTAACAAAGAATATCCGTCATGGAATAATAGAAGTTAAGGAATAATAATAGTATATCAAACAACCTAGTTGATTACTTGTTTAAGTAACTAATTAACATGCTTAAGTCACTTAACATGATTAAGTTAGTCAGTCTGCTTAGGTCTAATTAACCATGCTAGTTAACTTATTGAACATACTTAATTAATACCCCACATGCTTAAGTTGATTAACATGCTTAAGTTTAATTAATTACTTTAGTTAAGTTAGCCAACATGTTTAAGTAATCATTAACAAGCTTCATTTAATTAATATGTTGATATTATCCATAGCTAATTAGCATGCTCAAGACTAATTAATTACTTTAATTAATTAACATGCTCAATCAGTTTGTTATTCTAATAATTAGCATGCTTACTAGCAAGTCAAACATGCTCAGGATAATTAATTACAATTATGATTCTAATTAGATATCTTAGTTAAGTTAAGTACTAGTTAATTTAGTTGCTTAACATGGAGTTTGGCTAACATGTAACATAGATATCCTATGGTGGTGGAAGAGCACTACGTGAAATGACAGAACAATAAATATACAATGAAGGAATTAATGGTTTATGCTCATCATGGGGAGATTAAATACTGAGAAACAGAACCAACATTGGAGCAACACAAGTGTTATGAAGGGATATATCGCACAAGAAATTAATTATCAGTAAGTAAACACTACAGAAACATAGCCATCTTCAGGATGGGTCTTATTCATTCATACTTGTTAAGTCCTACTATCATTCGTCACTTGTCTATCCAATCAAGACATTGATAAATAGGTTTCACTATAACATAAATGATAGAACTATCCACACAACAACAAAGCACAACAACAGGGAATGTCTCCAGCATGGGAAATTCGCTAGGAAAACACAGCATGAAATCATCTAATAAACCAACACTACTCACGCACACCCTTGTGGTGTAGGGCCTCCAAATGTCCAAGACACTACCCTATTTCCTTACCACTTTGAGGACACAAGCAGGGACAGCTCTCCAGTCTTCACGGCAGCAGCTCACACGGATGGCAGCTCCTGCACCTCACTTCACTCACGTTCACTTAAGCACACAACAACTAACTCTAAATTCCTCACTCTTAGAGTTCTCTCTCTTGGTCACTCTCTCAGTCGCAGCTTTCTCTCTCTCTCTCTCTCTCTTGCTCTCTAGAACACTCTTCACATCGGAAGAACTCCTGTGCAGAATGGGAAGGCTCGACAGAAAAGGGGAAGAGGAAGGGGAGGTCTTTACCTGGAGGGAGGAGACAACCACAGGCATGGAAGTGGGTCTGGTAAGCCACGCATGGTCTAAGAGGGGATTTGGTGTCGGGGTCGCGATCCTTTATTGGCTAAGCGTCGTTTTCCTCCTGATTTTAAATATGTTTTGTCGCTGAACTAAGTTGATTCGGACGGGTGCAGACATACTGGTATCGTCCGCATTCATCCGTAAGAACAAAATCCCTAAGGCAAAATGGTTTTCACGGACGAGGAATGGCATCCTCGTCCTCATCCGTACCGTCCAAAGGTAGCATTCGGACGCGTCTTGGCGTCTGCATGAAGTGTCCGCACGCATCCTAAACTGTCCATGAAATGGACAGATTCAAATCGGACGAGGCTACTTCTCATCTGCCATCGTCCACAGCCATGTGGAAGTCCCCCGAATTAGAACATAATCAATTCAGACGATAGCCCGTTGCGACCGCATCCGTCTGGACTATTCCGAATGTGTCCAGACTTGGACAGATTCAATACGGACGAAGCTAACCCTCGTCCTCACTCGTCTGGACTCGTATGCAAGTCCACGACATTGCGCAGTTAGGATGAGAAATCTCGTCCTAAATCGTCCCAACTCCTAAGGCAGCCATAAAATACACATGTGGACGACAAGTTCTCGTCCTCACATCGTTCACATGCGTCCGCAACACTAAAAAAATTTGCAATTTTCTTCATCTTTTCACACTTAACTCTTGTCCCACAATATTTCCCCCATGAATACATGTCACAAACACCGCATAACGATACGCAATGTCATATTTCCAAAGCTCCAACACTTGATTACATCACGTATAAGGGGAAAATGTTACCAGAATTACTCTTAGACTTAACGCTCTAGAATGTCATCGGTAATACCCCGATAATTATCCAACTTAAAAATATTGGGGTGTTACATTATATTGGGGTGTTACATTATCCATGTCATAAATTTTTTTCCTATTTGATCATGGATACAAAAATGAGAAGACGCCTTAAGTAATCACATATGAGTCTAGTCATGTGTCTAAGAATAGTAAAATACAATATAATATACAACATATTGACTAAATGAAATGTATAGACTCTACATGCATACAAACCTATGTACTCTACTCTGACTTCGACTTCCCCTTGTACCTCTTGTTGCTATTTCATGTATCTCCAAAAGATGGGATTTTGTATCACGTGAGGTTACATGAAGCTCAATAAGATAATCTAAACTTCTCTAGATTTGAATGACTATATTTGAACTTACGTGTGCCTGACACACCAGGTGAAGTAGTAACTGTGTGCCCAACACACTCACAACCCCATTATAAATACTCCATAGTAGATTAGTGCTATGCATATGAACCTAGCACTCTAATGCAACACGCTATGGCTTGTGATATGCAAATGATAATTTATTATTAGTTACCATTCTGTTACTCATATTGACATTCGAGTGTATATGCCATATGCTCAATGTGATATGTATATATGTTATCACAAATAGTAAGTGATTCACCCCCCAACACAAGGTTTCCTATAGTCTCACCGTTCCGGCATAGTTACCAAACTCTATTATCTCATTAGATTTTATGCTTTAACACCACCTAATGAGGACATTAAGTTGATCTTCTTTGTGTAATATCCCAATTTTCTATAACGGAAATTAAATAAGCATAAAAGAAATTAATCAGAGGAAAATCTGGATATTAGGTTATTTGGATAATTGTGGATTTATTTGATAGAAAATTTATTTGGAAAACCGAATTGAAGAAATTAAATTGGACCGATAATTATCAAGCAATATTTGGAATAAATTGAGAATTTGAATTGGGTTGAGAATAATTTAATTAAATGAAAGATTTAATTAAATTATTAAAGGAGAACTTAATTGAGTAAAAAGGGAATTTAAAATTAAAAGGAGAAAAATTAAATGGAATTAAGGAGGAAATTAAAATAAAAGAAAACATAAATAAAATGGGGATTTAAACCGGTTCAGCACCGGTTCGATTCAGATTGTTGTTGTTGGTTCGGTTTGGGGTTCATTAATTGAAGAAAAATGGGATTAAGGCTGGGTTTTAGCTGTAGAAGAGAGAGGAATCTTGGGAGGGAGAATGAGAGCATGAAGGGGAGAAATCGGGACCGAGGTGTCGCCAACAACGGAGCTCGGGCCTCACCGACATGCATGCGGGTTTAGCGAGCTGTTGATAGTGTAGGAACGACGGACCCCGTGGCTGCGGTTCGAAATGATTGCGGGATGCAGGACATGGGTCGGACTGGAGATCCTACGGTGATGCGAATTCATTGCCAGGGTAAGTTCATTGTTTTATTTTAAAAATTATCTCTATGGTGTTCTGTCTATTGGAGAAATTCGTTGGATGAATTTGGTAGGCGAAAAATGAAGCAGTGGGATTTCTGAAATCGGCAGGGGACTTCGACTGGAACTGGCTACGCGGGTTGTGACTTGTTGTACTGGTCTGGCCCTATGGATTCGATCCCGGTTCATGATTTGTGTTATGGCCGACACAATAATGCACATTCCTTTACAAATGGAAAGCACACTTTGGTTGACTAACTGGAGAAGGATGTGACAAATGACTCAGCCTCGGGAGAAAAGTAGGTAGAAATTAGGCAAATAATAAAGGAAATGGGACTGGTGCTATCTAGAGCCATGTGATGGGAGAAATAAAGAGGCAGTGCAAGGGAGTTATTTGGAAGCGGAGAGTTAGTAGTTGTGATGTGGGAGAGCTCCTTGTCGAAGAGAAAAATGACAGCAAGAGAGAAATTATGTGGGGGAGTTATATCTCTTGACATAGTTGGATTTTATGTGGAAGTTATATAAGATTAATGGGTACTCTATGAATTGGTTTTAAGTTCTGCATGTTGGATTGTCTCTAAGCACTATCAAATTAGATTATGGAATGATATGCCCTATTGATGAAGTTAATTATGTACTCTCTGTTGTTGTTCAGCTCTTATTCTCTTAATTTTTTAAGTTGTTAAGTTGTTAAGTTGAGGAGTATGTTGGTTGTGCTGTGAATGGATGAGTGTTTTTGTATAATGATAACTGGACATTAAAGTTATAGATTATGGATAATTGAATTGTTGAAGGATATTTTGGATAATGCTTCATGTTTCTTGTGTTACTGCGCTGTCAATTGTTGATTGGATAGTTACAGTCGTGTGGGTACTCTGTTGGTTTGAATTTGGCTTACTGTTGTTCTGGAAGTTGGGATATATATAGATGAAATGGTTTGATGTCCATATTTAAACAGATTTGTTGTCTGCTAATGGCTAAGCTTAATTGCTTTTCCTTTACGCTTTGAATTTGTTGGAAGTGGTGTTAGAAGAATTGGACAATGGAACTCTGTTAATTAAAAACGTATAAATTGGATAATTGTGAATTAAGGGAGGGTTACTCTTTTAATTGACTATAAAATTTAATAAAGATAAATTAATAGAAAATGATTAAGTGGTAATTAAATTATTAAATAATAAACGAGAAATAACAGTATCAAAGTTGGGGTTCATAATTGATAAATATATTAATAAATAAATGTTTATTATTTTGAAGGTATTAACGTGAAAAAATAAAGTGATATACGTGCCACGGAGTGCAGGTAAGTAGATATGCATGTGTTGGTCTTTAGGGCCTACATCGCAAGAATTAGGAGTTGTATACTGACTGTTTACTGCTTTCATAGAATATTTAGGCTGTTTACTCCTTTACCAGAAATTGAGCATGTTCCGTATATTTTGCTATTGTTTGCTTGATGTTTATTAGAATTATGTTCTTTTAATTATATGTTTAATAGACATGCATGCTTAGAGATTTTATTCTGTATGTATTCACAAGTATCATGAATCATGGTTTTCTAAATGATACGAAAATGTTTTACATGCATGATTTTGAAAACGAAACCAAAAGAGAATAAAAAGAAATAAATGTAAAAGAAATAAAATGAACTGTGAGTTTGTTAATTGGTCTTCAGACTGGCTAGCCAAAAGGATATGTGAGACTGTTTAAGCCTTAGTGGCAAAGTCACTAGTAAGCGGAGGTCATAGCCCGAGCTTCATACTAGGCACAATATAGCTAGTAAAGTTTACGGTTGACCCGAAGCTGCGTATTCCTGAGGATTAGTCTTTGTGCATGCACTATAGCTAACAGGAGGTTCGGTTGGAGACAAGTCCTTTGTCACATATACATCTACGGTTGGAGTCGGGACGGACCTCCCAATGGTTAGTGAGGCCAATTAAGTCTTTGTGGCATGGCTGCTAGTAGGCAGAGATTGGAGCCTTAGCCGATAGCTAAACTCTCGGTCGGAGCCGGAGTTGCCGTACCAAAGGTGTCAATGACTGTAAATGAAATGAAATGGTAAAAGATAAATGAAAGACAGAAAATGGAAACACATATGGTTTTGAAAAGAGCATAACATGAGCATTGTATAGTTTTATTCCTATCACTTAGTGGACATTAGACGCATAACTTACTGTCTTGCGATGTAGGTAGATGCTTGAAAATTGACGAACAATATATAGAGCAGTTGATGAAGGATTTACATATAGCGCATCTTGTGGCTAGCTGGGCTAAAGAGTAAATGGTTTTGTAAATAATAAACAAACATTTTAATTGTTTATTTAATGTTTCTGCTATATTTCAAGAAAAATCATTTTATAAATGAAATTTATTCCGCTGCTAAAATGTTTTATATAATTATTATTTCTTAAATTCAATAAATGGGAAAAATGGTTGTAAGTAATGGATTTAACACTTAGTTTTTAAAAGAAAAGTCTTACTCTGATTTTATAAAGGAAAATTTTGAAATTTCTCACAATTTTCAAAGAAAATAAAAACCGTGATGTTACAGATGGTATCAGAGCACTTGAGTTTAAAAACGGTATATATATATATATAAAGTAAATAAATAATAATAATAATAATAAAAGTAGATAGAATAAATATTTAAGATAGAATAAATTACCATTACCAAATATTTCGTTAAGCAATTTTTATGACGATAAAAATGTATCATTGTTAGAGGACGAGGAAAAGTTGGATGAAGAAGAATGGAAAATAATACAGAAGAGACTATCAAACAAGAAAGAGTTAAGAATCGCGCAGAAGTGATAATTAATCGGTTGATTGCGTTAGTGGAACGACAATCTCAACAAATGGAGAGACAATCTCACCAATTGGAGCGGCATTCTCAAAACTTGGAAAGGCTTATGGAAATAATTGCACGTGGGAATGAACGAGTTGTTGAACAACAAGTGGCGAAGCAAGAGGATGTAAGCTAGGGTAAATTTCAACGTTTGCGTCCACCTCAATTTGATGGAGACATCACATACCCAGCTGGTGCCAAAGAATGCGTCAGGACTAGTGAGGACATGTTCGTCTATGCTAAAGTAAAAGACGAAGAAATGGTAGCATGTGTCATGTTTATACAGATTAAAGATGCAAGATTTTGGTGGGACTCGATTAAGATAACTAAAGACGTGACTACGATGACATGGAAAAAATTCAAGGAAATCTTTAATGACAAATATTTCAACCGCTCAACAAGGACCAAGAAATTGATAAAGTTTATTCATCTACTACAGAAGGGGACGGTTGCGGAGTATATGCGCGAGTTTGAAGACTTATCTGGTTTGCCCCTCATCTAGTGAACAATGATTCAAATATGGTACAACATTTTGTGCAAGGACTTAAGATGGAAATTTAGGAAAGAGTGGTTGTATCGGGAACTAAGGACGTAACATATTCAAAGATCCTATCTAAGGCTCTTGACATCGAGGAAGTACGAAGGCAGTTAGTGAAACAAGAAAAGTTTGTTGATGAGTTTCGGTTACACACAGAAGGAGAAGATGGTACGTAAAAAGGAATTAAGCCTTTTGTTAATGAAGAAGACCGGCTTGAGACTCGATGCCTTAGGTGTAAAAGAAGTCACAAAGAAAAATGTATAGATAGATCTCCTCAATATTTTAGGTGTGGTGATACTGATCATTTTGCTAGACGATGTCCAAAGATGTAAGGTAAGAAAGTGTTGTATTTTGGCATGTACTAGGATTGGATCATAAGTGAAGTTATAATTTGGAAAATAAAAGTAATGAATGACATGTTGGGATAATCATGAATTGTTGTGATGTTTTCTTTGGATAAGTTGATAAATGGATAAGATAAATGATAAATCATACTAAGGATTTGGCACAAGAAAATCATCTTGGAAGGTGACTTGATGATTCAACATAGGCATTTTGGAGGAAATAAGAGTAGTCGATTGGTCAAAGACTATCCAGTTTTGGTTTTGGAAACCAATAATCAATGGATCCTAAGGATTTAAAGGATGACTCGACCATCATATTTGAAGAAGACATGTTGGAACTCAAGCTTTGAAAGATGTAATTAGATGAAAAGTTTGTTTGTATACGATCGGTGATTAGAATGTTGTGAATGTTAAGAACAAAGAGTAAGAAATGTTAGGAGAAAGTTATGCTTAACAAGGATTTAGTCATAAAAATTATGGTTGAATGGTAAAGAAAAGAATATAATCTCCTTAGTTGTTAGAAGACTAACTCGAAGTAAGAAAATTAATGAGACATTTCTTTGTGGAATTATTTAAGGAATTAGAAATTTATGCTAACTGACACATCATTTCTAAAAGAAGGTTTGAAAATATTGGACCTTCAAGAGTTAACTGATAATTTAGATAAGGGAAATAGTCATTGGATGGGATGGTTCTAGCGTAAGGAACCAAAAGATGATTGTATTAAAGGTGTTTAATTATGGTGGACTTTGGTATGTCAAATTAGTATTTTGGTAAGTAAAAAGACTTTTTGTGTAGTTAAGATGGATAAATTACGGTGATTAGTTATATTATTGGATTAAGAGGAAGGAATTCTGAGATAATAATTTAAAGAAATGTTTACGCTAAGAAAATTTTGAAGACGAAATTTATTTAATTGGGGAGGATTGTAATATCCCGGTTCTCTATAACATAAATTACATAAGTATAAGAGACATTAATCGAAGGAAAATCTAGATATTAGGCTATTTGGATAATTGATGGATTTATTTGATGAAAAATTTATTTGGAAAACCAAATCGAAGAAATTAAATTGGTTCATTATTTGAAGAGAAATGGGATTAAGGGTGGGTTTTGGCTAAAGAGAAGAGAGGAATCAAGGGAGGTAGAACGAGAGTGCGAAGGGGAGAAATCGGGACCGAGGTGTCGCTGAGAACGGAGCTTGGGCCTCGCTGGCATGCGTGTGGGTTCGGCGAGCTGTTGACGGAGCGAGGACGACGGACCCCGTGCCTGGGGCTCGAAATGGTCGCGGGTTTCAGGACACGGGTCAAACTAGAGCTCCTGCAGTGATGCGCAATTCATTGCCAGGGTAAGTTTGTCATTTTGTTCTGAAAATTATCTCCGCGGTGTTCTGTCTATTAGACAAATTCGTTGGATGAATTTTGTAGGTGAAAATCACAGCAGTGGGATTTCTGAAATCGGCAGGGGACTTTGACTGGAACTAGCTACGCGAGTCGCAGCTTGGTGCACTGGTCCGACCCTTTATAGATGGGAAGCACATTTTGATTGACTAACTGGATAAGGATGCGGCAAATGACTCAGCCTTGGGTGAAAAGTAGGAAGAAAATAAAGGAAATGGGGCTGGTGCTGTCTGGAGCCATGTGAGGGGAGAAACAAAGAGGCAATGCAGGGGAGTTATCTGGAAGCCGAGAGTTAGAAGTTGTGATGTGGGGGAGCTCCTTGTCGAAGAGAAAAATGGCAGCAAGAGAGAAATTATGTTGGGGAGTTTTTGGGAAGCTGAAACCCGTGAAAATATGAAGAAAGAGGACTGTCGTGGGAGCTGCAGGTAACCCTTATATTCTTATATTTCTCTTGAAATAGTTGGTAATGTGGAAGTTGTATAAGATTAATGTAACGACCCGAATTTTTCGTAAATCGTTAAAATGCATAAAAATTTAAAATTTCTCTTTTTACAACAAAACATAACAGAGTGCGTCCAACCGGATCACTACTGAATCTTTCTTTAAACTCGTTAGGAAAACCAAATTATAAAATATGCAAAAGCGTTATAAGATAAATCATTGTAAAACATGGCAAAAGTGTAAATGAATTTTTTAAAGAATAAACTAAACAATGGAGTACAACATAATTAAACTTATGTGATTACAACCGTTGCTCATTTTACTCTTAGCCTGGCCAGCCCCGATCTCGTTCATGTAAATCCCTCATCCTTGCTTCATTATCTATTTATTATCTGCTTATTATCTGTTCATCGTTTGTACCTACACCACAAGTAAGGACGTGAGCTTTTTCCTAGTAAGGAAATGGGGGAAAACAATTATGCATATCTTTCTCTTTAATTCTTCTTCGAATGGGGGCCACCAAAACCAACTCTTGTATTACGTTCGTTGGTTCTTGGTTCTTTACTCGTACTTCGAGCTGGAGATTGGAGGTTGTCCTTTGAGATGACCTGGTTTGATCGGCTTCTAACCTCTTGTGTGCATACTAGTCCCTTTCTTGACTTGGTGAGGGTGTATCCTAGCTGTTAGGCTAGATCCGAACTACCCACCTATCCCAACTCCCTATTCGTCCCCTTTCCGGCGTATCCCACCTTCAAGATTCCCCCCCCTTTTGGCGTATCCCGTCTTCAAGGTTTCTTCCCTTACGGCATATCCCGCCGGAGGGTTTCTTCGGTGATGGGCGTATCCCGTCCATCCCAAACATTCTTTTCTTAGCATTCGTCCTCTTTTCGGCGTATCCCACCTTCAAGGTTTTTTCCCTTTCGGCGTATCCCACTGGGAGGGTTTCTTCAGTGATTAGCGTATCTCGCCCATTCCGAACATTCTTTTCTTAGCATCTTTCCTCACCATGCATGTGGGTATCACCCCAAGGGGGTACCCCCTACTTGGTTTCTATTAACGTGATCCATGACCATACATTCTCAACCTAGCATGATGCATGACACATCGGGACATATCATTCATAATAATCGAAGTGTGCATTAAATAAAGTAACTGAAATTAAAGCGCATATAATAGAAAGAATAGTAATTAGATGAGTCCACAAAGACAAGTAATAACGATGGAACACCCAATAACGTACAGCATATGCAGGAAGTAATTATATAACTAATTAAACATCAGGGAACATCCGGGGAACATCCTTGGATATGTAAGTCACAATAATAAGGGAAATATAACGGATTACAAGCGATTTGCATATTAAGTAAGGCATAAATTAATTAACATGCTCAAGAAAGAGTTATAATTACCATCTATTTAATTATCCCAATTAAGTTATATGCCCAAGGGTTGATTTCATACTCTTATTCTAGTTAACTAATCATGATTTGATTTAGTAGCCATTAAACATTGTGAAATAAACAATTAAACATGTTCTCTAGATGATTACATATACCTAAATAAATTGGCATGCTAAAGAAGTGATTAACAACTAATAATTAGTTAGGCAATTTGATTAACATGCTCGATTTCTAATTAAGATAATTACTCTAGTCAGATTATCATATTCAGATTAACTAATTTAGTTACGCTAATTGATATACTCATACATCATTAGATAACATTTAAACATGTTGGACCTAGCTAAGCTAACATGCTGGGTTTAATTAAACATACTTTGCTAACTGATACATTTAAATGCTTGATTAATGGAGATGGAGTGGGTATTAACAACTACGAAGCTACAGCGAATTACATAGTAAATTATACATGAAACTGCAACAATTGAATTTAATAAATTATAAAAACCGAGGGTAAATCCTCAATTCATTCATGGTCATACGTACATGATGTGTCATTCTTTACTTCATCACTCTATTCCCAACCTCAACATTATCTTTGATCAATTATCAGTCACATTTCTATCAAACAAAGAGAACTACAATTCCTAACTAGTACCAAAAAGATAATAATAACATTATAACTAGATTTCAATATATTAAACTAAACTATCTACGCATGCCAGTTTAAATAAATAGGAAGTAAACATGCTTATGAAATCATATACAGAAAACTACTAAACGAATCACATTTAGAATCATGCTTGACATATTATTATAACGAGAAACATGCTAAACAATTGATGTGCCTCGAGGACCCGTCACTTGAGCCCGAGCCAAGGGCTCCTTTATTTTCTAACTTTTTATTTATTTTGTAGGTTTTTGAATCCAAATAAACAAGGAGGAGTGGGCATTTAGACTAATGGAGATCTTGAATTCTTTTGGAGGAAATTGTGGGTTTTCCAATTCCGCCTAAAATCTGACCCTCGGCTATTCAAGGGCAATTTGGACCATTAAGACGACTTTCTTTCCATTTTGGTTCTTCATACCAAATGTAGCCAACATCCAGAGCTTTCCAACAAGCTATTGGACGTTATATTTGGTTATCGTTTGCTATGTCAAATGTCTCTTTTACAGAGACTAATTTCCCAAACTCGGACTTATTGTTTATGTTTTATTATTTAGGGTTATTTTAGTAATTTTCTGCTAGGGTATTTTGGTCTTTGACCTATTTTGTAAACCCTAGGTTTTAATACCCCTTCTTGCTGATGAAAGACCAGTTTTTGAAGAATAGAATTTTGAAGAGCTAAGCTCCTCCAAAACCGCGGCCAACCCCTCCACAAGCGCCGATTCTCATCCATCCCTTGCAAGGGTCCTCTTGAAGATTCTCATCCTTGCTAACCCGGGTTATTGCCTCTTCCATTCCTCTTTTTCGTAAGGGGTGAATGTGGTGTGGAGGTAAGAGAATTTTTCCCCATTGGAGATAGTTGGTTTCGGCCAACCCAAAGAGACGCCCTCTCACTTAGGAGGTGCTGCAACTCCCTTGGTGTTCCTTTCTTTATTCTGGTGCTACTATTGGATTTTGTTATTGATTGATGAACTATGGATATGTGGATCTGATATAGGTTGGTTGTTGGAGGTATTTTTGTGGAATTTATTGAATTTAAAGGTGATGAATTTCGGAATAGAGTGAACTGCTGAATCTGTGTTTTCATTATTGATTGTGTTATCGCTGATTGAGGCTTCTGTTTGGAGTATTTGCGTCGCTCTTTTCTGGTTAACGTCTTCTAGAGAATTGTTTGAGCTTGAGTAAGGGAGCTACTCTCCAAAATTGAACTTTATTCGATGTATGCATCTCGAGTTATGTCGTTTTGAGTAAACGTTGCTGAAACTGCCCTGTATAAAAACAGTTTTTGGGTCATTGGTATTTAGAGCATAACTTCTGATCTAGAATGGTTTTCTTTATGGAATTTTGACACGAGTATTGTGGTTGTATTGAGGACAGCTCTACCAAGTTCCAGTTTGATCTCACGCACAAATTGAGAGTTAAGTTTGATTGATTGTTGCTGATTCAGTGAACTGTATTTTTCCCGAACAGATTTAACAAAGGTTCCCCATTTGTTTCTTGGAGCCTGTCAACAATTTGATATTAATTATCTAGAGCATTTATTACTCCTAGCCAGAACCAAGAATAATTACACTATGAACTATCTTCATGGATCATTGATCTAGTTATAGCACACATGCAAATTAAGAAAAGCAATTGGTATAAACCATGGCAGGAACAATAAATTACAGCCAACAAAACAGAATCACTATGAACCAAATTGCTAGAAATCTGTTAAGCACTCATTCCTGCATTTCATTCTTTTAGGCATCTCTTTTCAATTTATTCAAGCTCAATCACTAAAGGTTCTCATTCCACAACAAACATTCTCCACTTCTTTACTAACATGAATATTTTAAGGTAGTAATAAAAATTAAAGCATTCCACATAGAATATAAACAAGGAAATAGTAAGGAACTACAAGGAAAACTCGACACAACGCACACACATACACTTGTGGTGTAAGGCCTCCAAATGGCTAAGACACACCCATTTTCCTTACCAGTTTGAAGAACTAAGGCAAGGACAACAGCGCTCCACTCCATGTCCAGTAGCAGCTCCAAGGCAGCAGCTCACTCTCCTTCAACTTACTAGCTAACCCAACCTCATTCACGTAGCTCACCTCACACACAGCACTTACACCTTTCACTAAACCCCACCACTCACTGGACCTCTCTCTCTCCTCACAATCCTTCCCTCACACTCACTAGATTTCACACAAGAAATGGGAAGAGGAAAGCTGAAGACGGAAATGAGAGAGGGGAGGGAGATATAACCTGGAGAGGGAACAATTTTTGGCTGGAGGGCAGAGGAGGTTTGCTGGACAGGGTATGCAGGCAACAATCTTGCTGGTCGGGACGTTGGAAGTGAGATTTGGTGTCGAGGGGTACGTTTCTATTGGTTGGCGTCGTTTTCTTTTTGATTTAAAATCTGATGCGTCATTTTCTTTCTTTCTAACGTAACGGGATCACTCCTAGTCTTAATGCTCTGAACGGCCTCGGTAATACCTGATAATTATCCAACTAAAAATATCGGGTGTTACAATTAATGGGTACTCTGTGAATTGGTTTTAAGTTCTTCATGTTGGATGGTCTCTAAGCACTGTCAAATTGGATTATGGGATGATATGCCCTAATGATTAAGTTGATTATGTACTCTTTGTTGTTGTTCTACTTTTACTCTCTTAATTATTTAAGATGTTAAGTTGTTAAGCTGAGGAGTATGTTAGTTGAGCTGTGAATGGACGAGTGTTTTTGTATAATGATAACTAGACATTAAAGTTATAGATTGTTCTCCATTGATGAATTTTTGAAGAATATTTTGGATAATGCTTCCTGTTTCTTGTGTTACTGCTCTGTCAATTGTTGATTGGATAGTTATAGTCGTATGGGTACGCTGTTGGCTTGAATTTGGCTTACTGTTATTCTGGAAGTTGGGATATATATATAGAAATGGTTTGATGTCCATGTTTAAACAGATTCGATGTTTGCTAATGGCTAAGCTTAATTGCTTTTCCTTTATGCTTTGAATTTGCTGGAATTGGTGTTAGAGGAATTGGACAATGGTACTCTGTTAATTAAAAACGTATAAATTGGATAATTGTGAATTAAGAAGGGAGGGTTACTCTTTTAATTAACTATAAAAATTAATAAAGATAAATTAATAGAAAATCGTTAAATGGTAATTAAATTATTGAATAATAAACGAGAAATAACGGTATCAATGTTAGGGTTCATAATTGATAAATATATCAATAAATAAATGTTTATTATTTTGAAGGTATTAACGTGAAAAGAATAAAGTACTAAACGCGCCACGGACTGCAGGTAAGTTGATATGCATGTGTTTTGGTCTTCTGACCCTACATCGCAAGAATTAGGGGTTGTATGCTGACTGTTTACTACTTTCATAGAATATTTAAGATCTTTACTACTTTACCAGAAATTGAGCATGTTCCGTATATTGTGCTGTCGATCCTGTGAAGGACCGATCGGCCACTAATGGCCTAGGGTAAAGAAATGAGGGCTTTCTAATGGATGGCAGTTGATCATTAAGTATTGAGGTCGTTTGGCTTGTTTACAGAGTTGAAATGAGGAGGT
This sequence comes from Begonia loranthoides, assembly GCA_022433065.1. Lineage (NCBI taxonomy): Eukaryota > Viridiplantae > Streptophyta > Magnoliopsida > Cucurbitales > Begoniaceae > Begonia > Begonia loranthoides. The sequence goes on from CM039485.1 coordinate 12,084,431, forward strand.
TTTGCAGTTGTCGGTGAAAGACTAGCAATAGTGCAGAATTAAGTTTTGCTGTCAATCATAAGAGTTTACAGGTCGATCATAGTCATTACAGATAAAATATGGAAATTTGTGGTCGTTCAAGTGAAGAGGTTGATCGACCATTTTTATTCAAAAATACAGAGTTGATTTTTAAGCTGTGTTGCAGTCGATCACTCGAGAAGTTTTATCAACCAGTAATATGAAGAGTCACCAAAAATGTGTAGGAATGTTATGATTTTATTGGATAAAATAGGGATAACTCACCAAGGCTTTGATTTAGGAATGCCACCACCTACTTTGGTTGGCTAAAGAAGGTTTAGAGTTATTATAAGAAGGGAAAAACTTGAGAAAGAGAGAGATAGTCATGAGAACAAGGGAGAGGAAACTAGGGGAGAAGGGGAAGCAGAAGAAAGGAAGAAGAGAAGGAGGAAGGAGAAGGCTTCAACTTGGAGGAAATCTTTGTGCTATTATCTTCTTCAAATAATAGAGGTAAGAAATGAATGAGTGTGTTTTTCCCTATTGGGCTACATCACAAGAGGTAGGATTTCATTGTTGTTTGATGCTTGAATTTGATAGATGGTAAGTCTTGATTATGTTGTTGCTTGAGGATTTGTTGTTTGATGCTTTGATGTTCATGTTTAATAAAATTCAAGTTAAAGGATTATGTTAATGCTTTGAGATTGTATTGATGATATGCAAGAATATGTTAAGTTGTGTGCAATCATGCTCCGGCATCATAGTTTTCATCAATGATACGAAAATGAATTGTCATGCATTTGATTTTCAAGTAATGATTAAGAACATGATGTTATGTTAAAGCTTTGAGTGGATTCTCCCCCATTGTGAGGCTTTGGGAACAATTTCCCATTGTAAGACTTTGAACACTTAACTCATTGGTTGAGGCTTTGGTGGACGTGGTCTCCATTCATTGAGGCTTTGGGAAAGTTTTTCCCTATTGAATAAGACTTTGAGTTAAGTTCCAAAGATAAAACGAAAATGAAAATATGAGGTTTCGGATACTTGACTCATTGGTTGTGGCTTTGGTGGACGTGGTCCCCATTGATTGAGGTTTTGGGTGTGTTTTCCCCCAATAATTTAGGCTTTGAGTTGAGTTCCAATAATAAAATGGTAATAGTAATGTAAAAAGAAGAAACAAAAATGGAAACTGTTTTATGAAAAGTACATTTCATGTTTCATTATGCATCTCATTTCTTATTAAGCATTAAGCTTATAGTTTAAGTCATGTGATGTAGATATGCACGACAATGAGAAAATGAGCAGTTGATAGAAGATTTGCGCGTTGCAGACCTTGGGGCTGGCTAGGCTAAAGGATGAAAGGAAATGTAAATGATTTTTGTAAAAAGATTTATTGTTTTAATCTATGGCATGATTCAAAGAAAAGAATCTTATGAATGGTATTTTGTACAAAAAGCCTTCTGATACACAACGTTTTAAAGTATAGGAAAACAAGGTCATTACATGCTTTGACACCGAGACCATCTAAAGTATTAAGAGAATTCATCCTCGAAATCAACAGATAACCATTTAGAGAGAAATATCATGCACACCAAAATGTAAACATATGAATCACAAGCACTAATAAAATAAAATAAAATTGGATGTGTTTCTGAATAGTCCCCATTAGTTTTTATATGTGGCAACCTACAAAATATAGTTTCGGAAAAATAGTGCATTGCAATGCAACTAAGTATAAAAACCCTTCTTGATGGTGATCTCTTCTTTTAAAAGAAGGAGTATTAACTTCATGCTCTAGTTTAAAGTCTGCAAAGTCAATTTGAACCTATATAGAGTTAATCCAATAGAGTTCACAAACTAACTCAAAGAAAAATGACAAAGATTGGTCCTCGTACTTGGCTAGGAAACTTGTAACATCAGGAAATTTTTTTTATATATATTGGTGTGATCATGAAATCGTGTCGTCTAAAAGAAAAGCTTAATGAATTAAATCAGTGAAAAAATGTAGTTAATATAAAATTTGAAAAGATATGAAATCCTCGTTTATTGGAAATTAAAATACCCAATTTCCATCAAATAATAGTTTATAAAACATGATATTTAAAACAAGGTTTATAGAAAGAAAATAAATTTAAACATATCAACATAGTCGTCAGACAACCTCCAAATTCACTCATGGAAACTTATCCTCTCTGACTTGTCAACATAAATATCTTCATTAGCTTCAATACCTACACCACATGGTTCAAACTATAAGCTTAATTTTTAGTAACTAGAGAACTAAATTCATTATTCACAAAAAACTGTTTATTCTCATGCATCTGTAAATGTACGATATTCACAATAACTATACAACAATATTACTGAACTATCAAACTTATACAAGGAACAGTATGCAACTGATTTTCCTTTAAAATCATCTTTTCCTTACTGCTCATCTTCTTTATCTTCTCAGGTAAGAGTAGGCTAAACCATAGGTAATGGACATGGCATCATTGGAGTCCTCTATTTCTTGTTGAGCACATTAACGTACATTGACCGACATCAACCGATCTACCTCGACATCTATCGAGTTAAATATTTCTTGTTGAGCGCATCAACACACAACGGCTAGCATCAACTGATTCTACCTTGGCATTGACCGAGTTCTCTATTAGTTTTTACACGTATCAACGCACAGTGACCAACATCAACCGATCTGCCTTGGCATCAATCGAAAGCAAACAAACAAAAATTTGTACTCTTTTGATTCTCTTTGGAACAACCTGTACTCCAGATCCATTTATATATTTTCTATCTTCTGTTTATTTTTCATATGCGCATCTTATATCTGGATGTACATGTGAACAAAACTTCTAAATTACAGATTAACACATTCTCGAGAAAAAACAACATATAATAGGAAATAGAGAGCGTCAATCAAATCTATCAGACTAATTATGATAAACAATATCATACTTCTATTGGAAAAAATAGAAACTATGTTCATCTAAACAGATAGCAAAACATGAATTCTCAAATCAAATAAAACAGTCTCAAATACACAGTATCATAATTTAGCATGGACACAGAGAAATTCAAATCCTTGAAACATTAGAAACAGCACAACAAACAATTTGGATAGAGTCCCCTATCACCTTATGATGTAGGACGAACGACAAAACACACACAACTCTATTTACCTCGATTCCCATAGCACACACTGCCAATACTTTAAACGTTGTTGAATTGAAACTCCCTTCAACCCTTTTCTAGAAAATCCTACTTTTTCCCTATTTCTCCTTCTTCTATCACTTAACAATTCTTTCTTTTTTATTTTCAATCAGAATGTGTGGTACCTTTAATCTAGTTGAATGGTCGCAGCCCTTAGAGCTGAAAAGTCATCCATTCCATTCCTCTTCAGTGTGTGCTTCGTTCATGGTAGAACGACAGACGTCACCCAAATCGTTAATCTAGTGAAACGTTGCATGACTTTTAAATTGCCTGAAATTCAAAAGCGAAAGCATTGTCTACCGCAGCAGATGCATTGGTGTCCATTGAGAATATTCCCAAAGAATATTCACCCCACAAAAACCAATCGCGTACTACCTACTTGTATTCTTGAAGTGTTTCCAACCGCAAACATCGTTGTTTCTGCTAACTCCTTATTATTTAACACTTACATTAATAAAACAAGAATGTGTAACTAAAATTTTGAGGACATGTTCCCATCCGCGGACGCATATCATACTGTACCATTTGCATCCAACAATTAACAACACATCCGATCCCTCAATCCAACGGCGCAACACCTATCCACACCTTACAATCATTTCTGCAAAAGAATTCCAATCCACAAATTTCATCCAATGGTTGATGCTTCATCGAACGACGCTCTTCACTTCATCGATCCAATGGCCAATCCTTCTCCCACAAATAATCTTTCTTTCCATAGGAGCATCTTCTCCTTTCCACCCGTCTGATCAGAGTATCGATGTTTCATCTGCCTTTCTTCATCCTTAATCCAATGACCAACATCGCTTCCATGTAGAATCTTCCCTTTTACATGGAATCATCTTTCTCTCTGCCTAAACGATCCTAGCCATCTCTAAACTTCACTCCACGGCTCCAATGTATCCAATTTATCCAACACTTAACTTTTCTTAGTTTCTCAACACACTTCACAACAAAACAATGTTGTCTATCCTTATCCATTTCCACAGAAATTCCAATAATTTATCTATGATCTAAATATTCCCCCCCCCCCCCCCTGCACGACTTTTAAATTGCCTGAAATTCAAAAGCAAGACCATAGTCTACCGCAGCAGATGCATTGGTGTCCATTGAGAATATTCCCAAAGAATATTCACCCCACAAAAACCAATTGCATACTACCAGGTTGTATTCTAGAAGTGTTTCCATCTGCGAACGTCGTTGTTTCTGCTAACTCCTTATTATTTAACACTTACATTAATAAAACAACAATTTCTAACTAAAATTTTGAGGACATGTTCCCATCCGCAAACGTATTTCTTACTACACCTTTTGCATCCAACAATTAACAACACACTCGATCCCTCAATCCAATGGCGCAACACCTATCCGCACCTTACAATCATTTCCACAGACGAATTGCAATCCACAAACTTCATCCAATGGTTGATGCTTCATCCAACGACGCTCTTCACTTTATCAATCCAATGGCCAATCCTTCTCCCACAAAGAATCTTTCTTTCTACAGGAGAATCTTCTCCTTTCCACCCCTTTGGTTGGAGTATCAATGTTTCATTCGCATTTCTTCATCCTTAATCCAACGATCTGCTTCCATGTAGAATCTTCCCTTTTCCATGGAATCATTTTTCCCTCTGCCTAAACGATCGTAGCCATCTCTAAACTTCACTCCATGGCTCCAATGTATCCAATTTATCCAACACTTAACTTTTCTTAATTTCTCAGCACACTTCACGCCAAAACAATGTCGTGTATCCTTATCCATCTCAATAATTTATCTATGATATAAATATTACCCTCCCCGCCACCCGAGTATGATCATTTAACTAGGATAAAAACATGTAATCAACCCTTGAGCATGTAATTAACTAGAGTGAATTGATTAGTAAGTACCTAGACTCAAACATGACTAGGCAAGCAGTTCAATTAACTAGCTATGTATGTTAATCCATTAAAAGCATGTTTAATGAATTAAGTAAAAGGCATGATTAAATCATCTAGAGTAATGATTCTAATCCTTTGTTGAGCATGTAATTAATTAGGATAATAACTAGACTATTAATTATAGCATGTTTAATTAGTTAGAATAAAAGTATGCTTAATGAACTAGAATAAGAGTTACCAATTTACAAGCATGTTTCTGTGATTTGTTTCTTAAAGCACGTTTTCATGTTTAGTTTGGCTTAGTCTAACAAGCATGCTTTGTTAATTGTGATTCATCACACGTTTACTTTATTGTCTCCTATTGCTCATCGCTTTCAATTCGATATTGTAATTTGTCCCTATTATGCTTTGTTGAATGCTTTCAATTATTGTTGTTTCTTATATGCACTATTTCAATTATAGTTACTTTCATTTCAATGCGTAATTCTATTATCGTTAATGTTATGATATAATGCATTATGCATCATGCTTGGTTGAGAATGTTTGGTCGGTCATGCATCACGTTAATAGAAACCAATAGGGAGTGCTGCCAAGGGTGGTACTCACACATGAGTGAGGAAAAATGTTAAGGAATAAAGAAGTAGAAAACGTTTAGGATGGGTGGGACACGTCTATCACTGGAATAAAGCCTGGAAGGCGGGATACGTCTGAAGGGAAAAGGACGCTCAGGATGTGTGTGATATGCCTATCATTGAGAAAGATCCTCGAGGGCAGGATACGCCTAAAGGGAAAAGAAAATGAAAGAGAGTTGGGGTAGATGGGTAGTTCGGATTTAGCCTGGTAGCTAGGATACCCCCTCACCTAGTCGGGAAAGGGACTAGTGTGCACACAGGAGGTTAGAAGCCTATCAAACTAAGCCATCTCAAAGGACAACCTCCAATCTCCAACTCGATGTATGAGCAACGAACGAATGAATGAATGTAATGAAAGGTTGGATTGGGTGGCCCCCATTCCAAAAGAACTAAAGAGAGTCATAAGCATAATTGTAATAACCCTTTTTCCTTATTGATCCATTAGGCTCACTTATTACTTGTGGTGTAGATACAAACAATGAACAGATAATAAGCAGATAATAAACAGATAACAGAGCAGCGATGAAGGATTTGCACGAGCAAGATTGTAGCTGGCCAAGCTAGACCAAAATGAGGGCACAGTGGTAATGAAAGTGTATTTAATTCTTCGGTTTTCATTTCTCTTAAGTGTATTCAATCATTTAGTTCTTTCATTAAATTTCTTTATTAATGATTTACGCTTCCGCAACATTTTAAACAAATGATTTTGTAACGCTTCCACATTTTATTAATTGGATTTTTTTATAACGAGTTTAATGCAAGGTTTAGTAGCAGTCCAGTTTAGTGTCGCACTCTAATTCGTTTTAAAATAAATTTCAACGGTTTTACAAAAGTTTAAATTTTTATGCGCTTTAAAGGATTTACAAAAAATGGGTCGTTACATACAGTCTACTGATAGTTCAAGAGAAATAGGTTATGTTCCGTATAGGCATCAAAGAAGTCCTTAGAATTATTGTACAAGTTAGAATACGGAAAGAAAATGAAATTAATAGGTCATAATTGTTAATGATAGATGTTTTAATTATAAAGATGTGGAAAAGAGAAGAAGGATAACTATTTAGCGCCAAACGCGATAAAGATTTGAGGTAAGGATTGGGGTAGAGTCTTGGCCAATTGGAGGCCCTACCCACTAGTAGTGTGCATGTGTTCTTTGTTGTTGGTATTCTGTGTTAATTTATGCAATTTCTTTACTACAACTAAATGCTTTCTATGTATTGCAACTCAATGCTTTCTGTGATAGAAAAGTTGGATAAGGAACTGGTACGATATGAATTGATCAATTGAACTAATGAATTGAAGATGTTTAAATGAAATGATACGTATGAATAAGCTGTTAACAAATTCCTAGATAGTAGTTCTGTTCTATTAGGAATGTTGTTTCTCATATTGTTTGTTAAGATAGTAGACTTAATCTATAATGCTATTATTTCTTGGTACTGGTTAGGATCTGTAATTTTCTTGTAACCAGATCATGCCTAATAAATCTCTAATATAACTCATGTAATTGTTAGTAATCTTAAAGTAGATCGTTAACTTTAGGTAAAAACAATGTTGTTAACTTATGCTTTACTTTCAAACTTACACGTGTTTAGGATTGATTCATGTCCTTAGCTCGTATCGATTTAATAAGCAAGTTTCCGGTCATTTCAAATTATTAAGCATGTTTCCGTAGTTATTTATTAAGCATGTTTCTGTAGTTCTTTATTAAACATGTTTCTGTAGTTATTTATTAAGCATCTTTCTGTAGTTGTTTACTAAGCATGTTTCCATTAGCTATTTACTAAGCATGTTTCTAGTCAAACGTATTCCTTATCTATGCCATTGTACAATTGTTAAGCATGTTTAGTTCGTTCAATTAACTCGCTATAAGTTAACATTTAATCAAAATTAATAGCATGTTCACTTTGTCGTTTCTTGTATTACTATGTTTTGAATTTCAAACATGTTATTCGTTGTTTCAAATTCGTTACTATAATTATTCTCTTTTATGCGCTTTCAATTACTGTTATTCATCTATATGTGCTGTTCAATTTCATTATTTTTATACTATATCGATATGAATCATGCATCATGATAATAGAAACAAGTAGGAAGGGCCACCTCTAGGGTGAGCACTCATATGTATTATGTGAGGAAAATGAATGAATGAAAGAAAAAGATGATAGGGAGTTGGGGGGCAGATGGATAGTTCGGATCTAGTCTGGTAACTAAGCTACACCCCTGCCTTGTAGGGAATAGGACTAGCTACACACAGGAGATTAGAAGCCGACAAAGACTATACCATCCCACATGGGTTTCTCCAATCTCCCACTCGACGTATGAGTTATGAATGAAAGAATGAAATGTAAAGAAAAAAATTGGTTTGAGGTGGTACCATTCCAAGAAGAACTAAAAAAGCATAAGCACACTATATAACGCCACTCATTACTAAAACTTTGGGCTTACAATTTACTTGTGGTGTAGGTACACGTACGAGAAAATGATGAACATGTGAAGGAGCAGTTGACGAAGGATTTGCACGGGCTGTACTTTGGCTAGTTAGGCTAAGGAAAGTAAGCATTTGTTTATTGCCTTTTAAAATGAATGAGTTACGCTTCCGCTATGTTTTGATAAAAGATTTTGTAACTATAGTTTTCCACGTCTTAAATGATTTTTGTAATGAGTTTTAAGTGAAATGTTTTGACGATCGTGTTTTTTTAGAAAATAAATGCATTACGTGAGGAAAAATGATAAATGAAATGAATGAAAGAAAAAGATGATGGGGAGTTGGGGGGTGGATGGGTAGCTCAGATCTAGTCTGGTAGCTCGGCTACACCCCTCCCTTGTCGGGAACATTACTACCTACCCCTAGAAGGTTAGAAGCTGACCAAGACTATACCATCCCACATGGGTTTCTCCAATCTCCCGCTCGACGTACGAGTTATGAATGAAATGTAATGAAAAGATTGGCTTGGGACGGACCTATTCCAAATGAAGTAAAGAAAGACATACATCATGCTGCATAGCTTATTTCTTACTAGGCCTTGAGCTCACAGTTTGCTAATGGTGTAGGTACATGTATATGCACACGAGAAAATGTTGAATGAATCAAGGAATAGTTGATGAAAAATTTGCACGAGCAGGAATTGTGGCTGGCTAGGCTAAGGAAAATAAAAGAGAAAAGTAATTTGTAATTAACACGTAATTATTTGCTTAGTATTCCCTAAATGAATTTCTTACACTTCCACTTTGTTTTGAGAAAAGATTTTATAACTATGGTTTTCCACTGTTTAGAACGATTTTCATAACGAGTCTAAGGAAAGGGTTTTTGACAGTCCAACTTTTTAGGGAAGAACTCTGATTTGATTAAGAAGGTTTTAAGAAAGATTTTAGTTGTTTTATAAAAGTTTTAAATTTAATGCATTTTTGAAGTAAAGAAAAATCTGGGTCGTCACAGTTGGTATCAGAGCAAGTGTGTTTTAAAAATGGTTTTATATACTGTCTGCCAGCACAAGCTTCGACGTGGAAATACTCCATCAATTGCAAGTAAGTTATAAAATTTAATTCTCCTAATTTAAAAACTATTTTTATTCTGCAACGTAAGGTATCATGACTAAGGGGAGATAGATATGGATACAGATACAGAAATAGAAACATGCACAGAAACGGAAACGAAAACGAAAACAGAAACAGAAATTGATATGGATACGGATGGAGACGGAAATGAAAATGGAGATGGAAATGGAAACAGAGATGGAGATACAGATACAGATATGGATACCGATATGGAGACAAAAACAGATATGGAAACGGAAATGGAAATGGAAACGGAAACAAAAAAGGAGACGGATATGGATACAGATACGGATACGGAAATAGAAACAGAAAGGGAAAAAGAAAAGGAGATGGATATGGATACAGATACAGATACGGAAACGGAAACGAGTTTTTAGAAACAAATTTATGGAAATGGATATGGATACAGATACGAATACGAAAATAGAAACAGAAACAGAAACGGAAACAGAAACAAACACGAATATGAGAACAAATACTGAAACGAAAACTGAATTAGAAACGCACACAGATACGAAAACGAGAACTGATACGGAAACGGAAACTGAAACAGAAACGGATACGGAAACAGATACGGATATGGAAACAGATACGGATACAGACACAGAAACGGACACGAAAACGGGAACAGAAACGGACAAGAAAACGGGAACAGAAACTGAAACAGACAAAGATACGGAAATAGAAACGGAAACAGAAACGAGTAAAAAAAATGAAAAATAAAAATGAAAATAATAAAATAATAAAATAAATTTAAGATCGCTTCCCCTAAAACGAAAGAGTTAGTTAGCCTAAATATAATTAAGTAAAGGAATTATACAGAGATATTCAAAAATGAAAAGTAACGTCACCAATTAAAATAATATTTAAGATTAATTAAAAGTAGCAAATGTTGGTGCTAATAAATGAGATAAAGAATAATGAACAAAATAAGACATTGAACGAAATAATAAACACAATAATTTTGAAGGCAAATAAACATTGAACAATATAATTGTATAAGGAAACAACGAAATTAATAACAAACGGTTTTGAACATTTTAAGTGTAAAGAGTTTTATCAACTAAGCCGCTATAGTTTAAAGGAGTAGCTTATGGTTCCACAAGTTTGGAAGGATGAATCTAATCAGCGAGGGACACGTTTGGGCAGGTTAAGGAAAGTCAAGAAAGTTACGTGGGTTGGATTCAAGTTATAAAGTTCAAGAAGAATTTTGGAAAGTAATTAAGGGAATGGAAAATTCAATAACTAATGAAGAGTAGATCAGGGAAACTCTATATTTCGGGAAATGTGGGTGATTATTTTGAATGATTGTCTGGTTTTAGCGTGAGGTACACAAAATAATTACATCAAGGGTGTCTTTTAGGATAGAGGATACGAGTAAAGATGGATTTTGTTAAGTGTAATCGGTATTATGGTGCATAAAAATGTTTGGGTGCAATGAAGTTCGACCTATTGCAAAGGAGATTTTGGAGAAGTTTTCTATTTTGCAACAAATATAATTGAAAGTTAGGTAATTTAGTCGTGAACTAGTGTTTTTACTAGCTCCTTATGCTTTAGAAAAGTGAAAATAATGAAATCATTAGAAAGTTTTGCATGAGAGTTCGATGCATGGAGTTTTTTTGTGTGTTGTAGTAGTACGAAGAGTAGAAGTTATTTGGTTATGAGATCTGAGAAATACGTACGTTGAGCAAATTTCAAGGACGAAATTTATATAAGGAGGGAGGAATGTAATACCCCGACTTTTTATATTGGAATTTAATAAGGATAATTAAAAAATAATTAGGGGTATTTGGATTAATTGGATAATTATCGGGGTATTACCAAGGAAGTATTCATAAGATTCTAATTTATGGGAATTTATCGAATGAAAATAAAAATTTATCAAAGGAGAGAATAATGGATCGATCCGGTTTGGTTTGGCTTGGTCCGAAAATAATGCATGGTTCAGTTTTTAATAAAGGGAAAAATGAATTGGAGATAATGGGAAATTAAAGTAATTAAATAAAGAGTAATTTAATGAAATAAATTATAATGTTGGGAGAAATGATTTAAAGGGAATTAAAATAGGAAGAATGAATTATGAAGAGAAGAGGGGTGGACCGTTCACAGAGTGCACCAGTTTGACTAAAGTCAAAAGAATGGCCTTCGGCCATTCTCTGAGGGAGAGAGCTGGGAGACAGAGAGAGAGAGCTATGATCAGAGAAACGAACGACAAAGAGGAGAACGATGGGAGCAGTGGCAAGCTTGGGGCTGGGCTTTACCCGCGGACTCGAGTTCATTATCGCTTGCAAAGTGTCGTGGGTTGGGAGCTAGGGCTCTGATTTTCGGCTTGCATGATGGATCAGGGCAATGTCAAATGTTGACACTCTGTCGATTCCGGTGGCCGACATCAATGGATGGCGATGGCGTCGACAAGGCTACAATTCTAGCCTCAGGTCGATGAGGTATGGCTGGCGGTTGGTGCTGGACCAGTCGAAGGCCGTGGTCCAGCTTGTTGTCCGGTTTTAACCGGTTGTCCTTGTTCTGGGAGACGACAACTTGAACGTACGTGAGGTATGGTTCTCCAGGACAGAATGGCTTTGGGACACCACGCACGTCCATGGATATGGCATGATAAGGGTGCTTCTCTAGAGGAATTGAAATTTAAAGATGGAGGGGAGAAAGAGCAGAATGCTCACGGGTGAGTGAAGACCGAGAGTGTTATGGGTTCAGGGGAGAAAGCTATGAGGATGAGAATTGAAGAAAAGAAGAAAAAGGAGAAGGAAATGAAGGGGGAGCTCCTGGATTCGAGACTTCTCGAGTCTTCAGGTGAGAAGTGTTACATTTGGTTAAGTTTTCTATATTATTAGATATTATTGAGAAAGTGTTAACCTATTGATGAATGTTGGATGTCCTGCTGTGTTGAAGTTCTTTTTTTTTTTTTATTAATGATAGATATTGATGACTGGATTTGTGTTTGAGCTTCTAGAGATTTTGATGAATTGTTCTGCTTGGATAATGGGTATGCTCTGATTTTATAGTTTGGTTCTAGAATTGAATTCTACCGATGAATATGATTGTGCTTTGACTAATGGGAGCTAGTTCCCCTATTTTAAGTACTACTTAGTTTATAAATAATGAAGAAATGAAATTAATAGTGGACGTAGGGAATGTTAAATTGATGCTCTGTTGTTGGATTAAGATTCGATGAACTCTCTGTGATGGATATTGATCATCTGTTTTGGGTCGAACTACTGTCCTTATTGTTCTATGTGAAGCATGAAATGTTGGATTCTTGTCTTGATGTGTGATAATGTGTGAATGCCTCTGTTGTTGAATAAGGATAATCACATTGAAGGTGTTGTGTTCTGTTTACTATACATGCGTAATGTTCTCCGTCGTAGCTATTGGAAAATGTTAAATGGTTGAGGAAAATATTAGACGTATATTATCTATTTCCTTGGAATGTAGAGTATAACACCCCAACTTTTTAAGTTTGACAATTATCGGGGTATTACCAAGTGCGTGTTCTTGGCGTTAAGTCTAGAAGTATTTCCGTCAACATTTTTTCCGTATATGGGATGTAATCAGGTGTTGGGAATATAGGAATATTACATTGCGTATTTGTACGTGTCATTTTACGACGTGTATTTATGGGTGAAAGTGTTACGGGATGAGAGTTAAGTTAGAAAAACATGTGGGACGCCGTCCACAAATGCATTGCACACACAACGCAGGGTTGGGACGACTCCAAACGTGATTCTACGTCCTGATCGAACTGTGTCTCGGACTTTCAGACGAGTCCGAACGATTGCAAACGAGGATTAGCCGCGTCCAAATTGCCTCTTTCAAAATCCTGGACACTTTCAGACGATATGCGGAGGACTGTGGACAAGTGGAGGCCTCGTCCGATATTCCTCTATTAGATTTTAGGACACCTTTGGATGCCTGCGAACGATACATGCGGACGTCGTAACTTGTCCGAATATCGTCTGCGGACGGTACAGACAGGATGAGGACTCCAGTCCTCGTTCGAAACCACGATTTAGCCTGTGAGATTTTATCCTTGCGGACGAGACCATCACGACCACACTCGTCCAAATCATCGCAGATCAACGACAAAAATGATTTAAAATTAGAAAGAAATCGACACTAAATCAATTCAAACTCGAATCCGTCACAAAGAAGAAGTCCCCCTCGAAGTGCAGACCACGCAAGACGCCTCCAAGACTGACAATTAGGAGTTGTCTCATGCACCCTCCCTGTAATACCCCGAAATTTTATATCAGAATTTATTAAGAATAATTGGAAATTTATTTGGGGTATTTGGATTTGTTGGATAATTATCGGGGTATTACCAAGGACGTATTCGTAAGATTTTAATTTAAAGAATTTATTTAAGCATAATTAAGATTAATTTGGATGAATGGGTATTTATTGGCCCGAACTGGGTTGGTTTGGCTCGGTCTGAAAAATTACAGATGGCTCGATTCTCCTTTAATCAAAAGAGGGAATAAGATTTATGGTGTAATTGAGATTATTTGGAAATAACCATATAAAGTGGGATTAATAATTTCTAAGTGTTATATAAGAATAAAAGGGGATTTATTGGAAATGGAGAGGGGTGAACCGGTTCACTTAGTGAACCGGTTTGATCAAGACAAAAGTGGCCTTTGGCCTTTGCAAAAAAAAAAACAAAGAAAAAGAGAAAGAAAAATGAGAGGGAGGGAGGAGGAGCGGAAGAGGAGATCGCGACAGGGGAGACGTCACCAGCGAGCTCGGGAGCGCGGGCTCAGATGATGCGGACTCTGGCGGCGAGTGAGCGGCTGCGAACGACGGAGAGCTTCGATGATGCCATTGCTAGGGCTCGCATCGAGCTCCGTCAGACAGCTTATTTCCGGCGACAGTCGAGGTACGATTGGGCAAATCTCTTCTCCTTTGTGTTTATATTTGATTGGTCGAGTCTGGGGACGTGAAAACCAGTGATTTCTGCATTCGGCAGTGACGAGTTCGTGACGGACAATGAACTCCGACGAGCGAGGTTGTCGAACCCTGAACCAGCTATGTCCAAACCAAGTTTGGATGGTTCAGACCGTAACATTGTCGGCAACCCCAAAAATACCTTAACTCCTCCAGCCTGGGATCGCACTCTGCATTAAAATGCAGAGTGGGGTTCGTCCAGTGAGGATTGGCAGGAATTGAAGAACCTTTGTCTGCTGGAGTTATGAGTTGGTCGGTCAAAAAATTTGTTGATAAATGGGCAGGCTGTAGTGGATGGTGAAGGAAAAAGCATTCCTTCGTGGGTTGCAAAAACAGAGGAGAAAAAGTAGAGTTACAGGGAGAGTCTGGAAAGTGGTCTGGAAATTGTGCAGAGAGCCTCTCCAACAAATTGGGTAAGGGAAATGGGGTGTTTTGGCCATTGAGCCCTACACCACAAGCTAAGGTGTGTGAGTTTAGTGTTAGTGTTAATTAAAATGCTTATGGTTTGTTTGTTAGATGATTCCTAGCTAATGTTTCCCATGAATGATTCCCTGCCGAATTTCCTTAGTGAGATTTCTTACTGTAAATGCTCTCTGTGTTAATGATAGTGTATTTTTATTATGCTCAGTAGTGTTTTACTGGTTTGTTGTTTCTGTCTCTTTGTTTGCTTAAATCCTTTTGCTTATAAGTGATATTAGTGACTGATGAAAATAGGATGATATATTGCAGAGGAAAAAGGGTGAGAATGAAATAAGTATGATGAACCATAATCTCCTTTACTGCTAATGTTCATTTCTTTACTTCTTGTTAGTTAAACCCCTTAATTAGTTGTTAAATAACGAACTTAACTAAGTCAAATTGCTAACCTAATTAGTTAGTGGTTAATCATTTCCTTAGGCATGAGAATAATATTAACTAAATAACTAGCATGATTAACTTAGCTAGGAATTTAACATGTAAAGTAAGTAGTTGTCGAGCTTGTAATTAACCAAGGAAACAATAAATGCATAAACACGAACATGTAACTATCTAGCCTAATTAACTAGACGTTAGCATATTAAATAGAAACTAATTAACAAGAGCATGTTAAATTAGAAAATTTATAATAAGCATGCTAAGTAACTTAACTAGAGTTAATTAGAGTGATTGGTGAGATAAGTATGTAAATCTGACTAGAGCAACTAATTGGTAATCAACGGAAGTTGAGCATGTAAATCACCTTGGTTGGTATCGCCTAGAATGATAAATATAGGAAGTATGTAATTGGACTAAGAAATTAATTTAAGTGTCTAATTAGAATTTACTTTCTCTTACATGCATTTTCGATTATATGCGCAAATTCAATTACAATTGTTTTCAATTTCAATTGTGTTCAATTCCAGTTATCTTTATTCAATGCGCACTTCAATTTCATAATGGATGCTTTACTTTACTAAAGAGTAGAATGATAAATGAGAGAAAAAGGGAATGAATGAAACGTGGATGAGTTAAGGGTTTCATTTAAATGAATGCTTTTGTTATTTATTTTCTTGTATTGCTTACGATTCTAGGTACTTAGCATGTTATTTTCCGTCAAACCAAAGCATGATTAGTTAAGTAGAATAAAAGTATGAAATCAACGTAAGAGCATGTTAATTTATTTGGATATCTGATCAGAATAATCGCATAGAAATATAAACGTAGGAAGTATGCAAATAGACTAGGAAGTTAACTCTAGGCTAAAGAATTAAAGAACTAGAGTAATATCTATCTTCCTGAGCATGTTTAGTTTGTTGTTCATCCGCTGTTTTGAATTAATGTTGTACTTGCTTTCTATTGTGCGCAATTCTTCTATTATACACTTTACTTTATTGATATGCGCTTTCCATTCTAGTTTGCTTTCAATTGCTTTATTTTATATGTGCACTTTAATTTCTATAAATATTATGTTAGCATGCATCATGCATTCACAAATAGATTGAGAATGTATGGTCATGCATCACGTTAATAGAAACCAATAGGGAGTGTCATCTGGTGGTACCCAAACATGCATAATGTAAGATAAAATGTTAAGAAAATGAAAGAAATGAGAAATTGGGGGGTGGATGGGTAGCAGGTCTAGTCTGTAATCTAGCCGAAGTCCCTCCCTCTTAGGGTACGGGAGTTCTAGATTGCAAGTAAAAGTTTAGATCCGATCACTATTCCATCACAAGGGAAATCCTCCACTCTTCGGCTCGATGTATGAGTTGTCATTATTAAAAACCATAAGCTCATTGGATTAAGATCATCAAATACAAATACAAACGATTTCTCAACTAATATTTCAAAAATAAAATCATTCAATATATTCTCTACCCCTTTGATATATAAAAAATCAAATCATTGAGATATCTAAAACATCAAAACAAATTAAGTTAAATTCCCCCCTTTGAATATCAATTGTTGGGAGAAACTAAAACAATACCAAGAAAAATATTTCAATTTCCTAATTGTAATAATGAAAACATTTAATCTTTGATAAAAATATATTCAAGATAAAAACTACTTCTACCTCTATTTCAATGTACAAATTTAACTCAATGAGAAGACATAAATAAAATATCAATATCAACAAATAAGACAATTAAAAAATCACAAGTTGTATTACCAATTGTTTGATTAAAAAAAGTTAAAAAAACACTATACAATACCAATTGAAGTAGAAAAAAACAATATAACTATAAGATACCAACCAACATGCATACTATGTATTCAATTCAAAAAAAAATATTAAACTATATGTATATAAACTTGAATCAACATAAATAAGATAATACTTAATAAAATATCTCTTAAATATAAATGTAGATATAGTTGAAATTATTGACTTATTTTAATTTAGTTGGTAGCGGGATTGATGTATGCAGGGAGGAAGACTACAATGAGGTTTGTAAATAAATTAGTGTTTACTGCAATCAAAATTTTATTTCAAATGACATTATAATTTTAATTACTGCGCTATAAATATATTTTAAATATATATGTCTAGATTTTATATTCATATTCTCTTTGAGTTATGCAGGGAGCGAAATTGCATGGAGGCTATTAAAAAATTAGTTTTTACTACAATACTACAATCTGCTTAATACAAAATGTAGATATATTTGAACATACATAACATCCCAATTGAATAAAGTAATAAGGGTAAATTGAGATTGTTATATTCTACGTACACACACGCAAAGGCTACAATGACACTAAATATGTTGTACTAACTATTGTTTTCTATCTTCCATTGCAAACATATTTTTAATTTTAATTTAGGTTGTGCAGATTACAAGAATGCAATGAGGCTAAAGAAAAATATTTTCTCTCTTTAATTTTAAATGTTGATATATTTTCAATATTTGTCTTATTTTAATTTAGTAGATGAAATTTGGAGTTATACAGAACACAAGACTACTACGAGCCAATTTTGTTGCTCACGTAAATAAGGAGTGATTACTTTTAAGTAGGTAATTTTTAATTATTTTCATAAGGAAGGTTGTTTAATATTTTCGTGATGTGTAGAAGTTTTGTCTTTCTGCATCAATTAGTGATTTGTTTTAATTTACTATCATAATTAAGCATCTTGATATTTTATCGAACTAATGTTACTGAGATCTTTATCGTGTTTGTAGTAAATGTTTTATTTCTTAAGTACTAATATTAATATTTGATGTGTTCTTTAAAACAGTTAAAAAAATTATGGATACTCATTTTATTAATTATGAGATCGCATGACAGTTTATTAAAGGTGTATATAGAGGTATTGTTAGCCTTCACATTCTCTTTCTAATTTGAATTTGCATGTGAATAAAGTTCAATTATGATTGTTTTTCTTCCTCTTAGTTGATCAATATATATCTCCCTCTTTATTTTATGCTGAAAATACTTTTCTAACAACATATATAAATCTCTCCTTCTTTGTCAAAATAAAAAATAAACCAATGGAAAAATAAACACTAAGTAAAAAATTTTCCCCCCTATGTCATTCTTCGAAAACATAAGCTCATTGGAGTAAAATCATCAAATACAAATACAAACAATATCTCAAGTAATATTTCAAAAATAAAATCATTCAATATATTTTCTATCCTTTTATCAATATACAAAATCAAATAATTGAGATATCCAAAACATCAAAACAAACTAAACAAGTTAACTTCCCCCTTTGAATATCAATTGTTGGGAGAAAGTAAGACAATACCAAGAAAAATATTTCAATTTCCTAATTGTATTAATGAAAACATTTAATCTTTGATAAAAATATATTCAAGATAAAACTTGTTAGAATTGTAAATTATTCTATTACAATATTTGAATATATTGTCAATATATTGTCAATATTTGTCAATATATTTCTCCTTCTGTTAGCCCTAGAAATTTAAAAATTCAAAAAACTCATATCTTATCTTCTCCTTCAGTTAGCCCTAGAAATCTGGAAATTCAAAAATCTTATATCTTATCTTCTCCTTCTGTTAGCCCAGGAAATCTTGAAATTCAAAAAATTCATATCTTTTCTCTCTCTAAAAATCCTGAAGAATCCATATCAAATCTCCCTGAAAATTCTGAACTACCAATTCCAGCTTCTCCAGATTCGCCGAATCTAGCTTCTCCAACTTTGCCAACTTCAAAAAAACCCATATCATCCGAGAATCTATCATTCAATTCCGAAAAGTCAGAAACTTTATCCTCAAGTCCCAAAACTACTATCCCAAAAAATGTCTCTCAAATTCCTCAACCACTAAACTCTACTTCAGTACCGATGCCTAGTAGTGGTGATTCCCAATTCTCTGCTCAGACTTGTCATCGACGTTCAATGGCTGAAAAAGAGAAAGGTCAGAATCATCCCAACCTTGACCCATGTTCTGTTACTGAAATTTTAGTTGAAGAAGTTGATTCCACATTAGACCTGCCGATTGCTATTCGGAAAGGCACTCGCCTTTGTACCAAGCACCCAATTACAGAGTTTCTGGGATACTCTCATCTATCTAACTCAACCAAGGCATTTGTTACTGAGTTGAACAGTATTGAAAATCTAAGAACATTTGAAGAGGCGTGGAATAACCCAAACTGGAGGAAGACAATTTTAGAAGAAATGTCAGCCCTGGAACAAAACAAAACATGGGAAGTAGTAGCTAAACCTGTGGGAAAGAAAGTAGTAGGGTGCAGATGGATATTCACTGTGAAATTTAAGGCTGATGGAACAATTGATAGATTCAAGGCTAGACTTGTAGCAAAAGGCTATACTCAAACATATGGTGTTGATTTTCAAGAAACATTTGCACCAGTGGCAAAAATAAACACTATCAGAGTCTTATTGTCACTTGCTGCAAACCTTGATTGGCCTCTCTATCAACTTGATGTAAAAAATGCATTCTTAAATGGAGATCTCGATGAGGAAGTATCCATGACTCTGCCTCCAGGTTTCACACATGATAGCAATAAAGTTTGTCGATTAAAAAAGGCCCTTTATGGTTTGAAACCGTCCCCTCGAGCATGGTTTGGTCGATTCACAAAAGCAGTTCTAAAAAATGGATATAATCAAGCACACTCAGATCATACTCTTTTTTTCAAACGACAGGTAACTAGCATCACTATATTACTAGTTTATGTGGATGATATTGTTCTTACAGGCAATGATATGAAGGAAATTAAGTGGATTAAAGCACAGCTTGCAAAAGAGTTCAAACTTAAGGATCTTGGAAATCTTCGATATTTCTTGGGAATGGAAGTAGCTCGAAATGCAACTGGAATATCTGTATCTCAGCGCAAATACATTTTACATCTGTTGAATGAAACTGCTATGTTGGGCTGTAAACCAGTTGATACTCCAATGGTCCCAGAAAAAAAACTTGAAACAAATCAAGATGATCCACCAGTAGATAAGAATAGATATCAAAGACTAGTTGGGAAGCTTATTTATCTGTCATACACTAGACCCGATATTGCTTTTCCGGTTAGTTGTGTGAGTCAGTTTATGCACACACCCTCCGAAAGTCATATGCAAGCAATTTATCGAATTTTAAAGTATCTTAAAGGCACAGTTGGCCTAGGATTATTCTTCAAGAAAGGAGAATCCCGTGATATTCAGATTTTTACTGATGCAGATTGGGCAGGATCACCAGATGATCGTCGATCTACCTCAGGATATTGCTCATTTCTATGGGGAAATCTAGTGACATGGAAAAGTAAGAAACAATCTGTTGTGGCTAGAAGCAGTGCTGAGGCAGAACTACGATCACTAGCTTTGGGAATCTGTGAAGGGATTTGGTTGAAGTTACTTGTTGAAGAACTCAACTTAGAAATTGTAAAACCAATGTTAGCACATTGTGATAATAATGCAGCTATTTCTATGGCACATAATCCAGTTCATCATGATCGAGTCAAACATGTTGAAATTGATAGACACTTTATCAAAGAAAAATTGGAGGATGGAAGCCTTAAGATCATACATGTTCTAACGTATAATCAAACAGCAGATGTGTTAACAAAGCCACTTGTCCGACCATGCTTCGAAAAGTTCATAACCAAGCTCGGATTATACAATTTGTATATTCCAGCTTGAGGGGGGGTGTTAGAATAAAAATTATTCTATTACAATATTTGAAAAAGTTATTTTATCTAGTTTGTTTCTTTTTATCCTAGTTTGTTTTTCTTCTCCCTAAAGTTTAGGAAAGTTGTTTTTTCTTTGTAACAAGATGCTAATTATAAATAGCATCTTTCACTTCATCAAATAAAAGTGATTTGAGATTTTCAATTAAGTCTTTAAAACTACTTCTCCCTTTATTTCAATGTGCAATTTTAAGTCAACTCAATGAGAAGACATAAACCAGAACTGGAACTGGAACTGGAACCGAACCAGAACCGGTTGATTCCATGCAGTTTGCATAGTTAAAAACTAAAATTTGGTTCTTTTTGGTAAGAATCGAATTATTTTGGTTTAGTTTCGGTTTTGGTTTCTCAAAATGGTGAAAATCGAAATCGAACCGTGTATTTACTAGTGTTGTTGATTTGTTCTTCTTCGTGTTCGCAATGGCCGCTGCACTTCATTCCGCCATTCAAACTACAACGTCTCCCGACTCCCTGTCTCCAAAGTCCAGATTTCTAGTTCTTGTCTCGATCTCATGTCCATTCCATCGTAGCTATTCGCTGTGAGTGTTTGACCTTCTTCGTAGTAAGCTCTCTTTTTTAGCTCGATTTTCCTCAGTTTTTCTGCTCTATTCGTTGTAAGCTCTGCTTTTTTTTTTTGCTCTATTTTTCTACTTCGTTTCTGAAAACTCTATGGCGGTAAGTACCCGAACGTTCTGCTGATTCTTGTTGTTTCCCCCAAATGAAAACGACGACTTCCATGGGAAAGCACTTTGCTGTTGTAGTGGAGCTTGTGTTCTAACCATCTCGCCAATCCGAAATCCTCTAACTGAGTATCATCAATCTCACTTTATTTTTTTAAATCATGTAAAATATCTTTTTTGCTTTTATGTCGGATCTTTTTGTTCTTGATGAGGAGGTCAATTTACTTCTTCTTTTCACTTCTCTTTGATTGGATTTCCTTCACTTCTTTTGAGCATCTAAACTAAAAGGTAATTCGTTATTTTAGAATGATACGATTTCTTGATAGTTAGAATGGGTGTTATCAATTTCTGACATTGTACTTGAATAAATTAACTTGTGTTCATCTGATATATGAATTCCATTTGTTTATAACTGGCGGGACTATGCTAAAGCACTCATTTGTGATCTTATGCTCATTTATAATTCATTTTTATCTGTTTCATTTGTTTATAATTCATTTATGTCTGTTTGATTTGTTTATAATTCATTTATGTCTGTTTGATTTGATGGATGCTAACATTGTTAGTTTTTTTGTTAGGCTAAGTTTTATTTTGATGATGACTAAAATGTTAATTAATTTAAGTTGTACTTTATAATTTTCATATATTATTTTTAACCTTTTTATAATAATATTTATATATGTGTTTATTGGAAATACCCTCAAAATAAGTATTATTAATGTGCTAACAAGTTTACTTGATTCTATGTAGTGTAGCATATTATTTAAGGATTGGGTATAGTTCATGGTTTATTTTAGAGTGAGCTTCTGGACGATTCTGGACGGTCCAAAAGTGGTCTCTGGAGTTTTCAGACGCATTCGGTTGAGCCTGGACAAGTAGCAATTGGATTTGTAATATTTCTGGGCATTTTCAAGACTTTTTGAACGCACGCGGACAAGCCTAGTTGAACCTAGATGGAGAAGTTTTGTATATGTAATTTTCTGGGGACTTTTCAGAAGATGGTGGATGAGCGCAGACGAGAGGAGTCTTCCAAAAAGTGTCAACCTCATTAGAAAAGTTTAGGGTCAAATATGTCATTGAAAGTTCAAGGTCAATTTTGTCATTGATAGTTTAGGGTCAATTTTGTCACTAAAAGTTCACGGTCAAATCTATCATTGAATAGGTCAATTTTGTCACTGAAAGTTCAGGATCAATTTCATCACCAAAAGTTCATGGTCAATTTTCTCATCAAAAGTTTGGGGTTAATTTGTCATTGAAAAGTTTGAGGTCAATTTTGTAATGACTTTTCAGATGAGAGCGGACGAGGACTCTATGTCCGAAAAGTCCAGATTTTGCCAACGGACAAATTTCTAATGGGCGGATTTCAACAGCTATATTCTTCAATTGTTGGATGCGGACGACCGAATAGTTTTAGAATGATCCAAAACTCAGTCTATAAATCGAGGATCACTCCCAGCTCAACGCAACGAACAGAGATTTGAGGTGAAGCCCTGCCGAAATCAATACTCGAATCATAATCATTGTGAACTATTGTAAATCCAATTCTCCCCACTCATAAACTTGCGAGTTAATATTGGGAGAATTAGAATTAGTTTCTAAAGCTTTATTTTTCCAATTCATATTATTGTGCTAAATTGTAAAGGGTGATTCCCTAAGAATTCATTAGACTTGGGTGATGCCCCAAAATAGTCATAGGCTCGATTGAATGCCTGTAAGTTCATCAAAGGGTGGCGCCCTGCAATAGTCAAAATATAAGAGGATGCCCCGTAATAATCAAAGGTTAACGACACGCAATAGTCAAAGGGTGACGCCCGTAAGTCAATTAGTTAGTGGATCTCCAAGTGAAATCTTGAAGCGCAGACGTAGGCTGATTTGTGGAACCGGGTAAACAAATCTTGTGCACTCTCTAACCCTTAACTCTTTATATTTATGCATTATCTATTTATTTGTATTCGACAAATCACTTAGGGTTTTTAGAAAATTTATATATCGCACGCAAAATTTAGAAACGCTATATTCACTCCCCCTCTATAGACGTATACCGATCCTTCAATTGGTATCAGTGTAGGGGATTAAAATTTTTTGTGTGATATTGTCTATTTGGTGCATACTATATAAATTTCGTGTTAGAATTTTTTTTTGGTGACACATATTGTTTATATCTTTTATCATGACCCAAAATATGCGTAGTGAAGGACAATCTAGGCCTCCATTTTTTGATGGAAACAATTATTTGCATTGGAAAATTAATATGAAAATTTGTATTCAATTTATTGACTATGAAATGTGGAAAATTAATATGAATGGACCGTATATATCTCTTAAAGTTGTTAATGAATTAAATGTGCTTAAATTTGAAGATGAATTCAATGATGATGATTTTCAAAAAATGAGTTTAAATGTTAAGGCTATTGATGGAAACAATTATTTGCATTGGAAAATTAAGTTGAAAATTTGTATTCAATCTATTGACTATGAAATGTGGAAAATTAATATGAATGGACCGTATATATCTCTTAAAGTTGTTAATGGATTAAATGTGCTTAAATTAGAAGATGAATTCAATGATGATGATTTTCGAAAAATGAGTTTAAATGCTAAGGCAATGAATTATGTTGTGCATTAAATGCGAATTTAATAGGGTTCAAAGTTGTCAAAGTGTCCAAGATATTTGGAAACTTCTTGAAGTTACTTACGAAGGTACTAATCAAGTAAAGAAACATAAAGTGAGTATTGCCGTGCATGATTATAAATTATTTCGTATGGATAATAATGAAACTATTAGTTCTATGTTTACACGCTTCACTAACATTACTAATAGTTTGAAATTGCTTGGTAGAGAATATATCCAATGAAGAGTTGGTTCAAAAAGTTCTTAGGTGTCTATCGAGCAAATGGCTACCGAAAATCACGACAATTCAAGAGGCTCGTGATCTCACAACCTTGAAGATGGGGGAACTCATCGGTTCCTTTATGACGCATGAGATCACCCTTTTGTGCCACGAGAAGGAAGACGATAACTCCGAAGATATTGATGAAGAATTAGAGTCAATCACCCGGAAATTTGACAAACTTTGTCTAAGGAGGAAAGAAAAGAATGAGAAGGGGATTGTATGCTATGGGTGCAGTAAACCTGGACACCTATCTACCGAATGCCCCAAGGGATGAAGAAAATTCAAAGCCTCAAAGAAGAAAGCATTAATGGCCACATGAGATGATAGCGAAGAGTCATCTTCTGAAATTGAAGAAGTCTCTCACATTTGCTTCATTATCGAAGGTAATGAGGTCTCTTCTAGTAATTCAAATTCTGATAATGATGATGATGATTTATTTGATGCATATAATAAATTGCTAGAGAGTTTTGAGGAACTAAAAGATATCTATAAATCCTTGAAAAATGAAAGAGATCAAAGAGCATGCAAATTTTACGAAATTTTTAAAGGATCAAATTTTAGAATTGAAGAGCATGAATAATACGTTGAATGCTACTATTAAAACTTGAGTTTAGCAATAGTGATTTGAAATTGAAAAATGATGATTTGAATGCAATTGTACTTAAATTGACAAATTGTAGTAAAATTTTTAATATGCGATTAGGGAAACAAAATGTCACATTTGATAAAGCCGGAATTAGCTATGAACCCTTTGCTAAAAAGAAGAATTATATAAATTTCTTTGTTATCCCTACAACTTGTAATGCATGTAATTGTTTAGGGCCTAAATCATTTGTGTGTCCTTTGAAAGTAAGTGCTAATTATAAGTATAATTTAAATTCTAAATCTACTTTGAAATCTAAATGTGTGTGGGATTCTAAAGGAATCAAACTCTTAACCAATGGACTCAAAATGGTTTGGGTACCAAAGAGTTCGAATTGATTGTGTTGTAGGTTGGAGATTCTCCCAATGAAGCTTAAAAAGGAGGATTAATACTTGAATATCTAATCAAAAAGGGAGAAACTTCAAGAATGCCTCCAAATATGGTAAAAATGGAATAAAAGGCTATGGAGGTACACAATTTCCTTGTTATAATTAAATTTATTTGTGGAACTTGATTTGGATTAATATTTAGACTTTGATTGGTTGAAATTCATTTTTGGAATCATTATTATGGATTGTTATTTTGGAATGAATAGATATCATAGGTTGTGAAATTGATTATTTCTTCAATTGGTATCGAGATTTTGAATTGTCTATTATTTCTTCAATTATTTTGCCTTTTTGAGATTATTTTGATATCTCCCTTGAATTGCAATTGATTAATGAAATAAGTTAAGAAAATATAATTGTATTGAGATTATTGACTTGTTTTGAAATGTTAATTTTAATTTTAGTTTTGATAAATTTGCTTCCACTAGGTTTTTAACTTTGATAATTCCCCAAATGATTTGATTTATTGATTTAAATGGGGA
>CM039485.1:12150295-12164061 GCA_022433065.1 Begonia loranthoides
TGGGGTAATACTCTCTCTTTCTCTTTTTCTCTTTTGGGCTATTACTCTCTCTTGTGGTATTCTCTCTCTCTCTCTCTCTTTTTCTTGAGGTAATACTCTTTTTCTCTCTTGGGGTATTATGGAGCATAAGGTTGCACAATACGACTTTGAGAAGCTTTATGAATCTTACTTGAAGAAGAAACCAAGCACCACCGAATCATTGAGTACTAAAGTGGTGAATGATGAACCAAAAGAAGAAAAACAAGAAAACAACTTCATCAAAGACAAAAAGATGATTGAAAAGAAAGACGTTGAAGAAAAGCATGAAATTATTGAATAAAGCCATAAAGTGGAACAACGTATTAAAAGAGAAGAGGAAGTTTTGGAATTGAAGAACATGTCAATTCTAGTCATGAAGAATTATCAACATTGCTCGAGGAAAGTAGCGATGTGGAAGTGAAGGAACCAATGAAAGGAGATTTGTTGGGGAATAGTAAAGATCAAGAAGAAATAGCCAAAGAGTTCCAAAAATCCAAAGAGATAGAAAATTTTAATGAGGAAGTAGTCAAACAAACAAGGGAAAATGGTGGTGTAATTGAGCAAACGAGAGAAAATGAGGGAGTAGTTGAACAACCGAGGCAAGTGGAAAAAGCCGAGAGTGAAGAAATCACGAAAGGCAAAGTTGAAGATAAGAAATTGGAGGAAGAAAGTGAAATTGTGAGGAAAAGTGAGGGAAGTGAGTAAATAGCTTTGTTATACAGAGATATTTCTATCGTTTCTAATGAACTAACAAATTCTTTTCCAGTAGAATTTATCTTTTGTGTACAGGAAAATGAGGACAAACTTCCAAAGGAGTTACTTGAGAAATTACACTTGCTACGAGAGATGCAATGTCAAATTGACTTCTTGACAACAATTTCTCACGAATCGGAATATCAAGCAAATTGGATGACGTATATTGAGATTACTCCAACCAACCTACATTATGAAGGAAAGAACAATGTGGTCACCAACCCACTGTCTACAAGGTATGTTTTAACAATTCAAAGTAAATTATTAAGGTATGAAAATATTATATTTTTGCTTTTTAACGCCTTAAATTTTGGAAAAGATCTATGTACAAATGATTGTGAAAAGTTTGATTGTGTCGATTTTGATGAAAACAAATTGTATATGCGTAGATATTATCTCTATGAGCTATATGGAGCATACATGTTTTCTACACTTAGTTTAAAGAATGGACATTAACCATGAATGGATGAACATATTACATGAGTTATTTGATGTTTATAATAACTTTGTGATTTTTATAAGTCTTGTGCTTAAATCCTTTAGAAAATATGCTATTATATGTTTTGATAACGATTTAATTTATAGCAAAATTGTAAAAACACAAGATAATAAAATTGGTCATTAATCCATAGTTTACTCACCATTTGAAATTATTTATCCTTTAAAACCTTTACTTTTGTTTACTAATGAGTTTGATAAATTTTGTGGAAAGCAAAAGTTTGACATTATTAGAAGGTTACATACAAAGAAGTGGTGAAGTCCAAAGGGGAATGAGACCTATGCACAGCTAGCGAAAGAAAGCCCAAAGAAATTTGTATTTGATCACGGAGATTGTGCTTGGAAACGTCTAAGGAAGAAAAGAAGGTATGTTAACGTAAGAATTACTTTAAGTATTACTAACTCGTCCTATTATGATGTAGAAGATTCGAGGACGAATCTTTTCGAAGGGGGAGGGAATGATGTAATCAAAGGATCCATCAAGAGCCAGAACATGACCAAGACCCAAGGGACATAAGTCCATAACAGAGAAGATGGACCAAAGTATACAATGTTTAATGAATGAAATCCAAGGTTTGGACCAACAAATGGCAAGCCAAGGTTCACTAGGGTTATAAGCATTATTGAAAGTCCAATGGAGGTCCAAAGAAAAAATGGAGTGAAGAGAAAATGGGTAAAATTGAAGTTGGACCAAACAGCCCACGGAGAAGCCCAATGTAAGAATCTAGGCTTGTCCAAGACGTGTTGTCCATGGCCACCCATGCTGCTAGAATAGATTCCTTCTATTCTTAGTAGCTCCCTTTTATTTTTTCAATTTCTATTTTTGGGTGACTCCTCGCCACTTTTGCATGTTCATTCCTGCCAGAGTGGAGATGGAGCAGATTGCTCTTTAGGGGGAGAGGCATGACTGCACGTAAATCCCCCTACCCAATGTAATTTACTGACAATCAATGATAAAGCTTTTTACATACAAACTATGCTCACTATGCTTACTTTGCTCAAATACGCTCTTTTCGATTAATCTCGCTCGCTTACTGCTCACTCGTTAGACACAAAGCTCGCTCTAACGTTGTGGGTAATCGGTGCCGTTGGCACACCCCGTAGGCTGACTCGTTGTTCCCCCTAACAACGAGTGCCACACGGTCCCTCTTAAGTCTCGTGAAAGTAGGACCTTGACAGTTGGTATCAGACTCAGGTTGGCTCAAATCGCAAGAAAGCATACTGAAAAAGAATTCGTCGGAGAAAGAAAACTCGTCGATGGACCAGCTTGAACGGTTAATCGAGCTGGAAGAGGAGATGAATTATCTCCAAGAAATCCTTGATAACGTTCGTTTTCTGGAGGAACGAATGAAGGAAATGTCTGAATTTCCTGCTGAGATTGCTGCTGTTCATAATAGGATAGACACCATCCCAATCCAAGAGCTGATTGATCGGGTGGAGAACCTCGAATCTAGACCAGAAAAGGGAAAGGGGGTAGAGAGTTGAGAGAGTTCCACAAGTGCTATAGTCGGGGTCCTGGAGCGCGTTTAAGAGATCGACCAAGCTCATGCTCGACTATCAAGCACCGTGATTGGCCTAACGAAAGACTTCAAGACGATGGTTGAATCCCTCAAAGCTGAGATCGCGAAAATAAACATCAAATTGAACGTCACTATGAGAGCCATGGGGCTCAAGCTTCAAGTTCGGTTGAACCCAGTTGGATGAAAATCCCAGAGCCCAAATCCTTTGGGGGAGCCCGTGATGCCAAGGAAATAGAAAATTTCATCTTTGACATGGAACAATACTTCAAAGCAACTAAAACTGATAATGAGTCAAAGGTGACCTTGGCCACGATGCATCTTACTGGAGATGCATCTTACTGGAGATGCAAAACTTTGGTGGAGGTCAAAATACAATGATATTTGCAATGGTGACTGTGCCATCGATACTTGGGAAGAACTCAAAAAGTAGCTGAAGGATCAATTCTTCCCTAAAAATGTTGAGTTTAATGCATGTCAATTACTACGAGAACTAAAATAGACTAGCAACATCCGCGAGTACGTCAAAACGTTCTCAGGCCTCATGCGAAATATTCAAGACATGTCAGAGATAGACAAGATCTTCACCTTCATCGAAGGACTAAAACCGTGGGCTAGGACAAAGTTATATGAACAGAGAGTACAAACCCTCTCGAGCGCTCTTTCTGCTGCCGAACGATTATTCGACTACTCCAACGAGAATCCTAGTCAGAAAAAGAATCCTCCCAACAGTTCAAGCAATATGAAATCCCCTAGACCAAACCCGAGTGCCACTGAAAGAATGTCGTATGTCCTAAGAGAGGGCCAAGAGACATCAAGGGGAGCTAATTACAAACGACCAATGAATAGGCCTATGTCCTGCTTCTTATGCAAAGGGCCGCATCGAGTGGCTGAGTGCTCCCATAGATCGGCGTTAACAGCTTTACAAGCTTCGATTACTAACGACAACCCAGCAAAAGAAGTTGTCAAAGTAGAACCCACAGAAGTTGCAACAGATGGATGAGCTGAAAAAGACCCCCACTAAAGGCCTCATGTATGTGGAGACCCTTATCAATAATAAAGCTGTCCAAAGTACTATGATTGACTCGGGAGCTATCCACAACTTCATAACAGAAAAGGAAGCATGCCGTTTGGGCCTTAAACTAGAAAAGACCACTGGCAAGATGAAGAATGTGAATGTAAAAGCAATGCCCGTGGTTGGGGTGGTAAGAAGGGTCCAGTTAAAGCTTAATTCATGGTTGGGACCAGTCGATTTTGTTGTGGCGAAGATGGATGACTTTGATACTATACTTGGGATGGAATTCTTGATGGAACACAAAGTCATCTCCATTCCCTCTGCAAAATGTATGGTGATTACAGGGAGCAATCCAACAGTAGTTCCCGTAATTCTCAAGCAACCAAGCACTAGTAACATAAAAATGATCTCGGCTATACAATTTAAACGAGGACTGAAGAACCAAGATCCAACATATGTTCTCATCCCTTCGATCACGGGGAAAGTATGGAAGTACTTCAAGAATATAAGAGTACTATGCCTAAAATGCTTATCGAAGTCACTACCTCCGCGCAAGGACATCGATCATCAGATTCAGCTCACCCCAGGAACTAAACCCCCAGCAAAACCCCCTTATCGAATGGCCCTACCAGAACTAGCAGAATTAAGAAAGCAATTAGATGAATTGCTTGAGGCAGGGTTCATTAGACCTGCAAGAGCACCATTTGGAGCACCTGTGTTGTTCCAAAAGAAGAAAGAACAGTAGCTTACGCTTGTGTATTGACTATCGGGTCTTGAACAAAGTCACTGTTCGGAACAAGTACCCCATTCCACTCATCACAAACCTATTTGATCAGCAATATAAGGCTAAATACTTCACCAAACTCGACTTGAGATCGGGTTATTATCAAGCCCGAATTGCAAAAGGTGATGACCAAAAGACGACATGCGTGACTCGCTACGGAGCCTTTGAGTTCTTGGTGATGCCATTTGGACTAACAAATGCGCCAGCGACATTTTGCACCCTTATGAACCAAGTATTTCATGAGTTTCTTGATAAGTTTGTGGTGGTTTACTTAGATGACATTGTGGTTTACAGTGAAACGTTGGAAGAACATAAAAGCCATCTTCGACTTGTTCTCGAAAAGCTAAGGGAGAAACAACTACACATAAAGAAAGAGAAATGTTCATTCCCCCAGAAGAGCATTGAGTTCCTTGGTCACATCATCGAGCAAGGCCATTTGCGTATGGATCTCAATAAAGTCAAGGGCATTCAAGATTGGAAGGCCCCCACTTCTGTTACTGAACTATGCTCATTTCTAGGGCTTGCAAACTATTATAGACACTTTGTTGAGGGATTCTAAAAAAGGGTTGCTCCTCTTACTGAACTGCTAAAGAAAGGTACTACTTGGGAGTGGAGCCAAGGATGTCAGAATGCCTTTGCCAATTTAAAAGATGCAATGATGCAGAGTCTGGTCTTAGCCCTCGCCAATGTTATGCAGCCATTTGAAGTAGAAACAGATGCGTCTGACTACGCATTAGGAGGGGTCTTGCTACAAAATGGCCACCCTATTGAATACGAAAGCCGTAAGTTGAAAGAAGCAGAAAAGAGATACATTGCTTCAGAAAAGGAAATGTTAGCGGTAGTACACTGCTTACGAGTATGGCGACAGTATCTGCTGGGTTCCAAATTTATAGTGAAGACGGACAATAGCTCCATATGCCACTTCTTCGACCAACCAAAATTGTCCACCAAACAAGCTCGTTGGCACGAACTTATTTCAGAGTTTGATTTCCGGTTCGAACAATAAAGCAGGTCATTCAAATAGGGTAGCTGACGCCCTAAGCTGAAAAACAGAATGTGCAAGTCTCTGTTATCTTTCTCAACTCCAAGCTAGCAGAATCAACAGCTCTATGAAGGATACCATCCGAAACAACTTGCAGTATGACCCTGCTGCTTGGGTCGTCATGCAACTGGTGAAGGATAAGAAGACTAGGCAATTTTGGATTGAAGATGGATTGTTGTTAACCAAAGGGAACCACCTTTATGTTCCCAAAAGTAATGAGTTGTGCAATTCATTATTATGGGAGTGCCACAACACCCTTTGGGCAGGTCATGTAGGGTGGCAAAGAACTTATGCCCACTTGAAGAGGGGATACTGTTGGCCAAAGATGAAGGACGATGTTATACAGTACACCAAAACCTGCTGGTGTGCCAACAAGACAAGACTGAAAGGGATAAAGTAGCTGGTCTCCTAGACCCACTACCTGTGCCAATGAAGCCTTGGGAAAGTATATCTCTTGACTTCATCACCAACCTACCACCTTCAAATGACTTTCAAGCAATCTTGGTGATAATCGATCGGTTTTCCAAGTATGCTACTTTCATAGTTGCCCCAAAATATTGCTCTGTAGAGATGACAGCACAACTTTTCTCCAAGAATATGGTGAAATTATGGGGGATACCTCAAAGTATCATTAGTAATCGAGTCACCAGATTTACAGGAGCCTTTTGGGTGGAACTATTCAACTATTGGGATCTAGCTTAAATATTTCTTCCAGTTATCACCCGCAAACAGATGGTCAAACTGAATGTTTTAACAGCTTACTTGAAGAGTATCTGCGACACTTCATCAACACCAACCAGAAGAATTGACCAAGTTTACTTGATACTGCACAATTCTGCTTCAACTGTCAGAAAAGCTCCTCCATAGGAATGAGCCCATTTGAAGTAGTTTGTGGAAGGCAACCAACTATGCCGCACATCGTCGATCAACCATACTCGGGGAAGTGCCCAAAAGCCTACAACTTCTCGAAAGAGTGGCGACAAAATACTGAGATAGCTCGTGCCTACCTAGAACGAGCCTCTAAACACATGAAGAAGTGGGCAGACTTGAAGAGACGCCAGCTTGAATTCAAAGCTGGAGACCTGTATTAGTGAAACTATTGCTGGAACAACTTCGAATCAGAGGTCAGAGAGACAGACGACTAGTTCAAAAATACGAAGGTCCAGTCCAAGTCATTGAAAAGATTGGGAGGACATCCTACAGAGTTTATCTACCGACGTGGCTTAAAATCCACTCAGTGATCCACGTCAGCAACCTAAAGCCGTATCACCAAGATGAAGAAGATCAGGAGCGAAACAACATCACCAGACCAGAGATCATCCTTAGCAGATCAAAGCGTCAAGATGAATTGGAAGAAATTCTGGCAGATCGAAGTGTCAAGATAAACTGCCACCTCCGAACAGAGTACCTAGTCAAATGGAAAGGACGTGGAGATGACGAAGTGACTTGGGAGAAAGAAGAAGATTTTGGAGAATGTCGCTTAGAAGATCAAAGAATTCAAGCAGAAGACAAGTTGACGAGGGCGTCAACAGCTAAGTTAGAGGAGAATGTAAGAAGCTGGGCTTGTCCAGGACGTGTTGTCCATGGCTGCCCATGCTGCTAGAATAGATTCCTTCTATTCTTAGCAGCTCCCTTTTATTTTTTTAATTTCTATTTTTGGCAAGTGACTCTTCGCCACTTTTGCTTGTTCATTCCTGCCAGAGTGGAGATGGAGCAGATTGCTCTTTAGGGGGAGAGGCATGACTGCACGTAGATCCCCCTACCCAATGTAATTTGCTGACAATCAATGATAAAGATTTTTACATACAAACTATGCTCACTTTGATCAATGATGCTCTTTTCCATTAATCTCGCTCGCTTACTGCTCGCTCGTTAAACACAAAGCTCGCTCTAACGTCGTGGGTAATCGGTGCAGTTGGCACACCTCGTAAGCTGACTCGTTGTTCCCTCTAACAACAAGTGTCGCACTGTCCCTCTTAAATCTCTTGAAAGTAGGACCGTGACACCTAGCCCGCGCCGCAGAAGGAACAGTGTGTGCCGTCATATGTACGGTGCATACGCCGTCATATGTATGGTTCGCACGCCGCCAAAGAAACAGTGTGTGCACCGACCAGTCGGCACCGACCCACGAGCGCATCGCCCAGCCGTGACCGACCCACGCGCGTACCGCCGACCAGATATGCCTCCCAAGTGCCACATCGGCATTTCTTCACCTAACTTTGAATTTTATCAATTCTTTTCTATATTTTATGTAATTTTAACATGTTTCCATGTTCCCTTGAGTTGCCTATAAATAGATGGGCAAGTCTTCTTTGTAAATGATAACTTACAACTTGAAATTTGAGAGATTTTTCTTAGAGAGTGATTCTCTTCTTGAGTACTCTTTGAGGACTTGATCTTCTTCAAGTGTTACCTTGGAAAGATCGAATTTGATAGCTTTGGTTCAACCAACAGGTGTGGTTCAGGTCAAGCTCATTTCTTTGATAGTTTCGATTCCTATCTCTTTATAGATAATGGGCCGAACTCCTATTTCTTTTGAATCTCCAAGGCGTCCTAGTTATTATTCCGCGTTGTTTTCGGGTCTCAGATCGCTTATATACGTGGTTCGCATCAGATACCCCAAGTGAGAAAGACCACAAGAGAGAGTAACACCCCAAGAGAGAGAAAGTGAGGTAGAGAGAAAGAAAGAGATAGAGAGAAAAAGAGCATAATCTTTTGTGGTATTATACCCTCTTTCTTTGTTTTTATCTCTTTTAGGTATTACTTCCTTGTGGTATTACTCTCAAGGTATTTATCTCTCTCGTAGTATTACTCTCTTTCTCTATTGTGGTATTACTCTATCTCTCTTGGGAGTATTTGATGTGCCCCAAGTTCCGAAACTTGAGCCCGAGCCAAGAGCTCTTTTATTTTCTAACTTTTTATTTATTTTGTAGGTTTTTGGATCAAATAAACAAAGAGGAGTTGGCATTTGAGCTAATGGAGATCTTGTAATCTTTGGGAGGAAATTATAGGTTTTCCATTTCCGCCTAAAACCAGAGCTGTGGACGTTCAAGGGCTATTTCGACAATCGGAACGGCTTTGTTTCAACTTTTGTCCTTCATATGAATTGTAGCCAACAGACAGAACTTTCCAACGACCTCTTAAACGTAATATTCTGATTTCATTTGGTATGTCAAATGTACATTTTACAGAGTCTAAAAACATCCCACTCGGGATTTTTAATTTTTGTGTAAGTCATGTCTATTTGTTTAAGTTAGGGTCAATTTGGTCTTTTTGCCTATTTTTTAAACATTCTGGGTTAAAACCCTACCTGGTTGCAATTGGAAAGGGACTTTGATGAATTAAGAAAATTGGTTCTCTTTTGAGAGAAGACACCCACGGCCTCCCCCTCCCCTTAGCGCCGATTCCTTCCACCCCCAAGCAAGGCTCCTCTTGAAGCTTCTCAACCTTGCATCATTGGGATATTGCCTCTTCCAATCTTCATCTCTAAGGTAGGATTGTGGTGTGGAGGCAAGAGAACTATCTCCCATTGGAGATTGTTGGTTTTGGCCAACCAAAGAAACGCCCTCTCACTTTAGGAGGTGCCGCAACTCCTTTGTGTTTTTCCTTCTTATTTTGGTGCTACTCTTGAGTTCTCTTTTACTGGTTGGTTAACTTATGATATGGAGGTTTGATCTATGTTAAATGTTGAAGAGTTTCTTTTTGGAAAGTTTGAATGAGAAGTGTTATTTCGGATTTGATGTGAGCTGCAGAATCTGTGAATTTTTGTAACTGTTATTCTTTCTGATTGACGCCCCTGTTTGAAGCCCTTATGGTGCGCGTTGCTGTTTGAGGCCTTCTACTGTTTTGTTCAGGATTAAGTCAGGAAACTAGCCTCACTAATTTGAGCATTGTTCGGTACCAGTAGCTCAAGTTACAGTGTTTTGAATCCGC
This sequence comes from Begonia loranthoides, assembly GCA_022433065.1. Classification (NCBI taxonomy): domain Eukaryota; kingdom Viridiplantae; phylum Streptophyta; class Magnoliopsida; order Cucurbitales; family Begoniaceae; genus Begonia; species Begonia loranthoides. Next base: position 12,159,856 of record CM039485.1, read on the forward strand.
ACTGCTGAATCTGCCATTTTATAAAACAGTTTTCTGGTGATTATTGAATTAGATAGAACTTCTGCTCTAGAACGTTTTTGGACCTGAAATTTGGACACGATCTTCATTACTATATTGAGTTTATATCCTTCAAAAATCAGTCTTATCTCAATTACAGAATTGGGGTTCGCGCCGGTTCATTGTTGCTGGTCGATTATTGTTAAATTGCAGGATAGATTCTCACTAAGGTTTTTCGAGTGTTTCTTGGAACCTATCAGTATTACTCTCCCTTTGGGTATTACTCTTTCTCCATCTCTTAATATTATCTCTCTTATGGTATTACTCTCTTTCTCTACCATGAGTAATACCCCAAGAGTGAAAGAGAGAGTAAAACCGCCTTATCTCTTTCTCTCTCTCTAAGAGAGAGGGAGAGAGAGAGAGTAATATGCCAGGAGAGTATTATTACTCTAAGGGTATTTCTCTCTCTCTCTCTCTCTTGGGATATTAGTCTCTCTCTCTCTCTCAATCCTTCGGCTCTCTCTCTCTTTGGGTATTTATCTCTCTCTTAGCATTAAGAGAGTATTACATATAGAGAATAATTCCCTATCTCATGTCTCTTACTTTATATAGATTCTTTGGTGGTATTACTTTCTCTCTCTCCAAGATGAGTATTACTATCTAAAGAGAGTATCTTCAGATCTTACTCTCTTAAGGGTATATAATATATCCTTATACTCTCTTAGGGTATTACTCTCTATCACTTGCGGTATCTGTACTCTCTCTCTCTCTTTTCGGTCTATTTCTCCCTTGGGGTACTACTCTTTCTCTCTATCCCAAGAGTATTACTGATGTGCCCCAAATACCATTCACCCTAGCCTGAGCCAAGAGGCTTGTTGCTTATCTAACTTGTTATTATTTTTACAGGGATAACAGTTCATTGGAATCAACGGAGAAGCTGACACATGAAGACAAAGAAGCTCCACGTCATGTTCTCTCATGGAGCCATGCAATCCACCATCAGTTTGAGCCACATTGTCCCGATCTAGAAGCACTCCCTTTGATCGAATATAACAAGGTCAAATGAGCGTATTTATGGAAGATCCTCATCAACTTTATGTCTCTAGTTGTTTAAATTATTGGATGACTGGTTAGGAGTTATATTTTTGATAATTTTAAATTCGTTTGTGATTGTTAGATTTGAGGTACTCGGTTTGCATGTAAATCGAGTTCTTACGTCTAATTTTTGTGAGTTCAAGGACAAAATTGTAATCTCCTTTGTTTTAACTTTAGAGTGCTATTTAGGGCACTCTAAGTGAACCTTGGAAGGGGATTTTCGAAACCATAAAAATTGAGATTAGCCATGTGCTTTCTTTGAGAACCCGTGAGCTCCCCTCTCAGCCCCTCTCTTTTCTCCAATCAATCTATTGTTCTTGCTTGATTTTGGATAGATTGATAAGTGCTACTTCTTCCATCAATCCCCAAGTGAGGTTGTGTGTGTGGTGTGGAAGTAGAAGATCAAGTTATTCCCTTGTTGGAGTGCCATCTTTTGGATGAGCCGTTTCTCGCCCCTTTTCTGTTGAAGGAGAGCGGACCAGCTCGGTTTCTCCTCTCTGTTCGTGACTACGTTTTGAAGAAGGTAATCCATTTTCTTGAAACTCTAGAAATAATATTTTATTAGTGTTATTTTGGCTCTGGTTTCATGTGATTTGGACGTCGTTTGGTGAATCAACGAAAGGAAGGAAAATTACTCTACAAATCTGGAATCTGCGTTTTCAGAATGACGGTTCTGATTGTAGCACGCACAACTCCATTTGTGCATGCCTTTTTTAGATGTAATTTGGAAGCTTTTTTTTATAATTGTTGATTGTTTGTCCTGTAAATTTGGCAATCAAAAGACTTATGCAAATGGAGATATAGTCGTTATAATATTAGTGGTCAGAATTTGTCTTCTGAAACCCTAATCCAAGGTCCGACTTCTTTACAACACAACTTCATTTGTACAACGATTTTGGAGCTGAAATTTAAGAGTGATAATATTTGGATTATTGGCTAATTGACCTGTAATTTTGGAAGCCATAGCACGTACGCAAGTCGATTTATGTTTGTTTTGATTTCAGCGGACAAATTATTTTTCTAGAACCCTAATCCGACGGTCAAAGTTGTATATATCATATCTCCGTGATCCGAACGAATTTAAACTTGATCTTTTGGATATGTTAATCTTTGAAATGTCAATAGAAGCTCCTGAAAATTTCAGCTTTTGATCTCATTTGCTTCCAAAGTGATACTGGTTTGAAATTTGGAGGACAGATTTTTGTGAACAGTTTTAGCCGATTGCAAAATTGGCACTCTTTGAGTTTTGGATCATATCAATTACCCTAATACCCCAAGATGGAGGAGAGAGTAATACTATCTCACTCTCTTAGAGTAATACTTATTATCTCTCTCATGTAATGGTAATACTATCTTAAGAGAAATACTCTCTTATGGTCTTACTCTCAAAAGAGTAGAGGCTATTTCACATTAGTCTCTCTCTTTCTCTCTTGTGGTACTATAGAGAGAGAGAGAGAGAGTAATACACCGAAAGGGCATTATACCCCAAGATAGAGTATTACCCCATGATAGATACCCCAAGAGAGAAATAACCCATGATATAGTAATACCCTTTCTCTCTCTCTTGAGGTATTAATCTGTTCTCTTGAGTATATCCCTCTTTCTTAATGTATCTATCTCTCTATAGGGTATTACCCTTAAGAGTATACCCCAAGAGAGTAATACCCCAAGAGAAAGAGAGAAATAAGACAAGAGAGTAATACCCCAAGAGATTAATACCCCAAGAGTAATATTACTCTCTCTCTCAGGGTATTATTACCTTAGAGTAATACTCTAAGGTAATTACCCCTAGAGAAACATAAAGAGAGAGTAGAGAGATAGATACATTAAGAAAGAGGGGTATACCACTTACTAGAGTAATATCCCAATAGAGTAATACCCCGAGAGAGAGAGAGAGAGAGAGAGAGAGAGAGAGAGAGAGAGAGAGAGAGAGAGAGAGAGAGAGAGAGAGAGAGTAGTACTCTCTCTCTAGAGTGTAATGTAGTAAGAGTATTACTATTGATGCGAACCTAGGGTATACAAACCCTAGACCAACAACAAACACGGAATTAGACAACGGATCGTCGATCGAATCAAGAAAGTATAGAAAGGAACTTGACTTTAGCCAAACCTATCGACTAGAACCAGAGTTATCAGAAGAGGAGTTTGACTCTAACCAAATCGGTTGGTTGAACCAAAGCTAACAAAGGTTTGATCTTTCAAGATTGAAGCTTGAAGAGACCAAGTTCTTTACAAAGAACAAAAAGAGAGGAAGACCTCATAAACACACAAGTTTATTTCATAATTCAATCCCCTCTATTGAGGCCTTACACTTGTTTAAATAGAAAAATATTAGGTTAACCCTAAAACATTGCAAAATGACAAAAATTACCAAGAAAAATTGTAAAAATTAGGGTTTGGAGTCGAAGTAGTGGCGGGGTTGCGTGACAGGTGCGCTGGGCCGGGCTGGCGGGCGCGCTACGCTAAGCAGCTCAAGCGGTGGACTGAGCCAAGTTTGGTGGGCAGAACGGGCGCGGGCAGCGCTGGAGGGATGGGCAGGGTGCGTGCGGGTCGGGCGATGTCGGGTCAGCTTGGGAGGGTGCACTGCCAGGCTTTGTTGAATTGAGTGTGGGCTGCTGACGAGGCGTGAATATTGTGGGATGCATGCGGTGACATGGCGCAGTGACTAGCGCAGGATTCGCGGGATGCATGGGGTGATGTGGCGTGGTGACGAGGCGCCACCGTGTCGCGACGCGAGATTTGCTGGGTGCTCGTGCTGACTGGGCACGGTGACCTGGCGCGCTAGTGGGCTGGGCCGCGCTGCGCTCGGGCGCTGGGTTGCGCTCTGGGCTGCAGACTTGGTGCGCGAGCTGCGCGCACTACACGAACTGCGGGTTGGCCTTCGGGTCTTTTGGAAAAGTAGCCCCTTTTTAATCCTTTGACTTGGGCCTCCTCTACTATCCTCTCTCCAATGCTTAGCAAGCTCTTCAAGGCTTTTGGATCTTGGCTTTTGGACTCCCGTCCTTGGACTTCTCTCACAAAGATTTGTCATTTTTCCTTCACTTTCTTTATCCTTGTTCTTATCTTTGGGCCTCCAATGCCCCCTAATGGATTTTTGCCTTTGTAGCTTTCCCG
>CM039485.1:12175331-12192311 GCA_022433065.1 Begonia loranthoides
GAAGATTAATAGTTAATTGACATGCTTGAAGATTAAACAAGTAATAGTTAACTAATATGCATGAAGATTAATTGTTAATTGACATGCTTGAAGATTAAATAAGTAATAGTTAACTATCACCATGCATGAAGGTTAATTGTAAACATGTTCGGATTGATTTATAATTTAATTGATTAGTCAAACAACCTAGCTAATTAACATGCTGCTAATATAAAAAATATGCTAACTAGTTGATCACTAGTTATCCTAGTAATTTATCATGCTCAGGTCTAGCTAATTACTCTAGTTAAGTTAGTTAATTGACATACTTGTCTAGTTAATTATTCTAATTAGTTAATTATCCTTATCAATTGACATGCATCAAGAAATAATCAAGTTAATTGAACGTGCTTAACTAGTTTATTAACATGTTCAACTAGTTAGTTAATTAACATGCTCAAGGATTAGTTATTAATTAAACAACTTAAACAGCTAGTTAAACATGCTCTAATTAGTTATCTAACAACTAGTTAATTAAACATGCTCAAGTCTAATTAGTTCACATGTGTAGATTAATTAATTGATTATTTAAACTACTCTAAGTTGATTAACATGATCGAAGTCAATAATTCAGTTCATTGTTGTTGATACCATTTAGAGTGATTAACATGCTCTAATTGATTAGCAAGTGAACAAGCTCAAGGCTATGTGGCAGAATATTATAGCAAGTAAAACTATGAAAAACAGGGTCATCCTCCAAAGCCTAGTTCTCAACTCGTTTGTTCATACTTCTCAAGTCATTAACTCATTTAACTCAGAAATCATTCATCAATTGTCCATCAACGTTAAGCATTGATAACAAAATTAACAATACATATATTACCAGAGCTAATAACAAAGCAACAGAACTAACAACAAAGTAAATATCTAAGGGTATCAAGCCCAGAGCTATAACGAAGGAATAAAGATAACAGCCAAGGAAATACTACAGAATATCAACGAAGGGAGTAACAACAGCAAAGAATTCTAGGACTATCAACAAGGAAATAACAAACAACAAAGAATCAAGAAAGGAAATAACCACTGTAAACCATCCAAAGAACTAAATATCCACTAACAACAAGCATCACCATTATCAACTCATCTAACTAGCAATTGTAGTATAGCATAAGGGAATTATAGTGAACTAAACGTAAAACTCACGCACTCTACTTGTGGGTAGGGCCTCCACTAGCCAAGACACACCCATTTCCTTACTCTCTATTACGAAACTACACTCAGGGATAGCAAATTCCACATCAGCAACTCCAGTTCACAGCAGCTTCACGGACAACAGCTCCTAGGTCCACAGCTTCCACTTTGCTTCACTCACTCACTTACAGTTCCCAACACTTACACATGCCCAGGAACGCTGATACACTCTTCACACACTCACACTCTCTAGAAAAGAAGAACTAAATGTGGGAGAAGGAGAGAACACAGAGGAAAGGAAGAAAACAGACATCCTTGCAGGAGATGGATCGCTGGAGATTAAAAGGACGAGCTCACCTTAGGGAGACAGCAGTACGCCTATGGAGAGGGAGGAGGGTCGCTCCTGCGTGGGCTACGGCGTGGGAGGAGAGACGCTCCGTGTCTCCTGGAGTGCAAATTAATGGACTATACGACAAATTGTCTAATTTTAAATCCCTAAATTTACGCAGATCTGGGCTGATTCGAACGAGTACAAACATTTTAGTCGCATGTGGAAAATACCTAAGGTAGATTTGTGTTTACATATGAGAAATGGCGTCCGTATAATGCATTCGCACACGTCCAAAATTGTCCCTAAATTGGACAGAGTCGAATTGGTCTTCCGAATTCATCATTCAAATGCGATATGGAATCCTCATGAAGCGTCCACGTTCATCTAGAAGTGTCCAGGAATTGGAAAAATTGAAATCGACTGGCTAGCGACAGATGCATTAGGATGCAAAACTCAATCCTGGTGCATCCAAAAGTACAGGGACAGGTTCCCCTGTATTCGCGAATGACATAGCTCATCCTCACGCGACCACATGCATCCGAATCTCCACTTAACAGATTTTTCCTTACATTTTCTTACTTAACTTCCATCCCATAATATTTTCCCCAAGGAGTCGACTTTCTTTGAGAGGTCCTAACTAGTCGCACATCTCAGGTGTTTGAGGTGTTGCTGACTTGTTGGTTTCCTTTTTTTCTTTCCCTATTTGGTGAATAACACTCTGGATTTGGATGTTCTTGAATTTGTATGGAAGTATTGGATGTTATTTAGTGGATTTTGGATTCAGAATATAGGTGTGTTTGTGCTGAAAATCGCAATTTCGTTTTTCTTCATCTGTAATTTCTGAGCAGCCTATTGTTTCAATTGTAACTCTGTTGATATTAAGAATTTAAATCTAGAATTTTAATGGAGTAATCGTCTCTGAAAGATGAAGAAATTGGTATAATTTTGACTCCGTTTGGATTTGAATTTGTAGTTGTGTGTACGTTTCTTTGGAAGTCGACAGTCAGTCTTTGGGTGGACTCTATTTTAGGGCAAATCCATTTTCCATGCATAACTCTCTCTCCTTATCATTTTGAAACGAGATTTTTAAACTGGGATGCCATCGTTGATACTTTTTAGGGTCTTGTAAATTTTGTTACATTTTTCTATTTGCACTAAAAGATATACTCGTTCAAAGTAACTCCCCTATTTTTAAGATAGTCAATTGTGCTCTTTGTGGGAGTTGACATTCTTGCATTTTGGTGCACATCATTTGGTACCAGAGCCTTGCTCCTATTATTATACTCTGAATTTGTTCTTTGTGAACTTTTCTTCAAGATGACCAGGCCAAAGTTATTTGAGGAATTACATTACGGAGGAAGAATAGTTTGAATCATCTATTCTTACTTTCAGTGGGTTAGAGTGGTCCGAAGATTATTTGGAATGGGAAGACGAAGTTGACAAAATTTTGCTACGTTGTTATCTTTTGGAAAGAAGAAGGGTAAAAAAAATTTCTTCAAAGCTTAGAGGAAGAGCTTCGAAATGGTGGAAAAACTAATTATCGATCGAAAGGAAGACAGAGAAGAAGACATCAAAACATGGAAAGTAATGAAGAAACTTCTAAGAAAAAAATATGCTTCAAAATCTATCAAGACTGTCTCACCACCACCAATTTTAAAGTATGAGTTAAAATGTTCCAGGAGTTAATGACCCGAGCACAAGGAGTTCAAGACCATTTTGAGGAAGGTCATTCAATTACTGGAGGACATGAGTAATAATCTGGCAGTGAAACGAGAACATGAATGTTCTACCACCGTGCAAACCGAAGGTCATATTGAGGTTGTTGAAGAATCCGATAGAACAGAAGAGGATATTGTGAAAGAAGAAGTGTTGGCCACTAAGATTGATTTCTGGCACGCTGATCAACTATTCAAAATGAGTTCAAAGTTATAGACAGCCGAAGAAAAGGAAAAAGAACATATAGAAAAGTTTGTTTTGCCCAATTTGAGAGTAGACTTGGATCTTAACAACTCATCTCCACTCACTGATACCGAATCGGAGTATGTAAAATGTGAAACTTCTCTAGTGATGGGAAGAAGGGAACCATTAGTTTTGAAAAGGCTTCGAAAGAATCTTGAAGAATGGGACACAACCAATGTTAATTCCACAAGGTACATGTCATTCAACACATTTATTGATTATTCTTTGAAAATTCGATGGATCAAAAATCTTGGAAATTTTGAATCTAATTATACCACTTCGGATTGGAATTGTTGTTATTGAGGCTGAAGTAGATCACACTATTTGTATTGAGATTTCCATTGGGGTTGATAACCTTTGCATGCCTGATGATGTAATTGAAGACGTGTTGATTGTCAATCTGGATGTCTTGTTTGAGAATTATTGTGACCTTGTTTTTCTACCACTGCATGATCCTATTCCTGCCTATCGTAAATCCACTCCCATTGAGCATGCACACCAAGAAAGGAACATGGTGTTAAATTCCTTAATTACATAGTTCTTTAAAATTGGTTGGATGAGAGATTCCTTTGATGTTGGTGTTGTTTTTGAGTTTTGGAAAGAAGACTTTAATGTTGTGGTTCAGGAAAGAGATTTTATGATTGAAGATTATTTTGACTCAACGTTGCTACCACTACTCGATTCGGATGTGGTCTTGTGCGAATCCACCGTTGTTCTCCCTCCTTTGGCAAGATGGTATGGGAAGTATTATACGAATGAAGTAACTCACGATGTCAACAAATGTTTCCCATTTGATCTAGGTGGACCAGCATGTTACTCTCAGTTCATAGCTCTTCAATTTCAACGAATTTGATAGTGATTTTTGAAGAAGAGTTTCCTCACTTATAAAGGTTTGTGTTGTCCGAATTTCGTGCAAAAAGTCATTGAATTGCCCAAGATATGGCTATTACAAGTTCACTCTAAAACTGCCATTCCGAGAATTCATCCTTGCCAAGCCAAACAGGTTTCATTGTTTCTATCATAACTTTGTATTCCCTTGGAGTTTGACCTGGAACTTTTGAGAGTTTGTTTTCAACTTATATGGTAGTGGACTGTCCAAAAAGCAAGCCAAAATTTCAACAATTAACATATTTTTATTTTTGTTGAAATTGTACCAATTTCTGCCCAAATTCTAGTTTCTATCTTGTACAATTATGAGTTCATAGTACTTTTTTTGGGTGGTGCACACAAAAATACCGTTGTAAATTGAAATAGGATTTATACTAAAGCTTCTCATGAAGGTTGTAAGGAGGTTGTTGAAGAAGAAGAAACAAAGAGGGGGTCAAGCCTCTCAAATCCGAAATCACCTGGAGAGGATGGTACACCCCAAGAGCCTATCACCGGAGCCCGAGCCTAGGGTCTCATTTTTTATCAACCAATGTTTATTTTGTAGGAGAACCTAAGTTAAAGGACCTTGAAGAAGAACTTGAGCATGAGCCTATGCATGATGATAAGGAGTCTCCTAAGCATGTACTCACTTGGAAGCAAGTCACTTTCCCTCGGATTGTATCTACCTCACTCGACCATGATGGACATCACTTGCCCGAGACCAATAACGCCAAATATAATGAGATATGCTTATTTTCTTTTTTATACATGTTGAATTGGATTGTTTTGGATTGCTCGCTATTGAATGAGTTGTATTTTGATTAGAATTAGGTGGTTTGAACTTATTTTATTTGGAGTGCTTGGCTAGTTTGTGGTCGAGCTCTCATGTCCTATTTTGTGAAATCTAGGGCATTTTTGTAATTTTCTTTTTGGATTTTCATTAGGGAGGTACTAAGCCTTCCCTAATGAAGGGAGAAATCATATTAGAAACCCTAACTTTGCTGCTGCAAATCGTGAGTGGAGTTCCCTCCATCCTTCCCTCGGTGCTTGGTTATTGCTTAAGCGCAAATCCAACACCAAAGCTCCTCCTCTCTCCGTTTCATGTTTGGTCTTGGAGAGTAGGTTTGAGCTAGTTCTTCCAACATTTCTTTAGGAAAATGTCAGTGGCGTGAGGAGCTAGAAGATCAAGCAAAAGCCATGAAGAAGTGGCATTTCTTTGAGAGGTCCGAACTAGTCACACATCTTGGGCTTTTGAGGTGTTGCGGACCTTGTTGGTTTGCTATTTTTCTTTCCCTGTTTATTCAGGGATTTGGTGAATAACTCTCTAGATTTTGATGTTCCTGAATGCGTATGGAATTATTGGTTGTTATTTAGTTGAAGACTACTTAGTTTGAGGTTTAGTATTGGATGCTACTTAGTTTGTTATTTAGTTTGAGGTTTTCCGCCACATATAACTCTGCTTGTGTGATGAGTTTAAACGTGGATTTTTGTGGTGACTTGGTGTTAAGAGTTTATTAGTTGTCCTATAAATTTGAAGTGAAGAAGCCTTATGTAACTTGAGTTATATAATCAATTTTAATTTCAGTACTCGGATTTTTTGCTAGCCGATTGCTACTTTGCATTATGTTGTCATTTTGAGACTTTGGGGCCTATCATCTGGTATCACAGCCATTTTGGCACATTGCTTCAATTTTGTGATCTTATTTTGTTCTAAGAATGAGTACAAGAAGTGGTGCTAATTACCACCAAACTAAGGGGGCCATGCCAAGCTCTAGCTCACCACCTCCTAAGAAAGAACCAAGGCAAACCGAGAGCAATTTTCAACGCCAACTTGATGAAAAGAAGGACATGATCCTAAAATTGCAACAAGGCTAAGAAGGACCCTCTAATGATTATGTAAGGGAACCAAGAACTCCTAGGCCAAGGAGAAGGTTGAGTGCTTCTATGGATTCACATGGCCGAAATAAATTAGGAAATATCCCTAAAATAATAGAAAATAATCCTAAACTATAATATTTCAAATCGTAGTGATCTGGAAGCTTAAAATTAACAAAAACAACTTTGGAAACTCAATAAATAAATTTCAAACAAAATAGGGAACTTGGAATTGGTAAGTTGGCTGCCTAAATTAGAGCTGAATCTTGGCAGATTTTGAGATACTATTTGAATGCCCAAATCTCCTCCGAATCTTGTGATCTTGGTGTCTGTGGAAAGCTCCAGATGTCTACTTTAATTTGTGTGAAGATCACATGTCCATTTAGAATATTGATCTAGCCCAAATCATCATTTCCATTTTGGTGCGCAGAAAACCAAGGCCCAATTTTGATCTTTATGATTTTTACCTTCTTGTTGGGCCATTTAGAATAATAACTCTCTTCATTCTTGATTTTGTCATTAAACCTTCTATGTTTTGAAATGGATCTTGGCCTTTTGTAATGACTTGACTCTTCATCGATCCTTGGATCACATCATTCTCTCCCCCTTCGAAAAGATTCATCCTCGAATCTTCTGCATCATAACAGCATAAGTTAGTAATATTAAAAATAGTGATTTTGTTATAATACCTGATTTCCATATGTAGATGAACCCAAGCTCAATCTCTAGGGTCAAGTATAATTTCCTTGAAGCTTTTGTTAGCTTGTCGTACATAGTGCTCATGCTTCTTTTGAATATTTTCCCATGCCTTTTTGTGTAATTCCCTAATAAACTCAGCTTTTTGTCCATCAACAACTTTGTTAGTAGGCATCGGTGATATATCAAGTGGATTCAAACGATTAAAATCATAAATAATTTCCAAAGGTGAAAATGAAGTAGTAGAATGCAAAACTTGATCATAAGCAACCTTAACATGTTGTAATGAGAATTTAGGTAAACAAAATTTATCTTTTTCAATTAAATACCCATCATGTGTATAGTAGTCAACAAATGCAATTTTTCTACAACCTTTCCAATGATAACAAGAATCCAAATCCAATTTATACAAATATTTCATGAATCCCAATGATTTAGATTTAATCACATAATCCATTAATCTCATAAAGGTACTAAAAATATTGAATATTCCATAAAGCATAACTATCCATTCATATAATCTATGTTTAATTTTAAACACAATTTTCCAATTATCACACTTTTTTATTCGAATTTGATAATATTCAATTTTCAAATCAATCCTAAAAATCATACATGCTCCATATTCATAAAAATACCAACTAATTCATATTCGAATTTCATGCTCATATAAGGTCTTAAAAGTACCAACTTTCAATTCATAAAGATAAAACTTAGGAACAAACCATATATTTTTGTCAAATAAACATCCTTTAAGTCCATAAAAATCGACACGTGCATTTTGTTCACGGACTATATAAAAATTTTCATAAAAATTTATGCATGCAATCTTTCCACAAACAATCCAAAAATTTCCGTATAGTTCTATGCATGCAATTTTTTTGCAAATAATCCAAAATTTTCCATGAAATCCCACGCATGCAATTATTTTATGACTATAAAAACCTAAACGTGCAAACCTTTCACAAGCAAACCAAAATCTCCCAAAATAATTGACACATGCATTCTTTTTACAAACTATCCATAAACTCCCAAAACCTAAGTCTTTATCATGCAAATTTTTAATAATTTCATATTTCAATAACTTATTTTGATGAGTAAAAACATACCTTTTTGACAATGGGTTAGCAACCACAATGTCTTTACCTTTGTGGATGACATATGGACACACCTTGTGGTACTTCATCCATGGAAGTTCAATCCTCTTTTGTGGTGTTAAGTCTTTTGGTAACTCCTTTGGATGTATGTCTTTATAACCTTGCAAAATAGATGAAACATTCACTAGAAATAGAATGGTTATCTCATGTGAGATAAAAGAAATATTTTTGCATAAAAATAAATTCAACTCTCTAATTTCCTCACTAAACACTCCAATTCCTTTCCTTTCCTTTTCTCCCTCAGATTTTACCTCCTCTCCGACTATTTTTTTCTCCTTTTCTCTTTCAGTTTTTCTTTTCTCATCCCCCAATTTCTTTTCTTCCTCATTGCCTTTTTTACTCACTTTACTTTTGGCTTTTCTTTCTATGGCTTTTTTATCACCTTTTTCACTTTCACCTTTTTCCTTTTTAATTCTTTTTATTTCTTCAACTTCCAAATCTTTTTCAACTACTTCACAATCTGAATTTTCTTTCTTTGCTTTGGTTTTGGCACAACTTTGGGACTCTTTTGCAATCTTTTCCTTATCTTTGCTAACTTCCTCAATTTGCACATCTAAAACTCTCTTTAGGTCCAACAAATCTTCTTTTATTGAGTCTTCCACTTCTATATTGCTAGACTCCGCAAGCGGTTGCATTTCATTGTTACTTACACTCTTTACATCTCCAATTTCAAACTCTTCCTCTTGTGCTCCTCTTTCAATTGGTTGCTCCATTTTATCACACTCTTTTGCCTTGACTTTACTAACATATTGTCTTTCCTCAATTTCTCTCTCTTCTATTGGCTTATCTTCTTTGTTGACTTTACTTCCTTGCTTTACTTCACTCGGATTATCAATCACCTTTTTAGAACTCAATGGTGTCATGGCTATGGGTTTCGTCTTCAAATAAGATTCATAAAGTTTCCCAGAATCCAATTGTGATTTCCAACTTAATTCTCTCAAATAGTGTAAAGGAACATACTTCTTTCTCATAATGGCCCTCATGTTTTCCCAAGTTTGAATTGGTGGATCTCCATATCGCTTTTGATCTCTTAATAATTGTGCCCACCAAACGTTTGCATAATCCGTGAATGCCATCGCAACCAATCTTATTTTCTATTCTTCCCAGTAGTTTTTGCATCCAAAAATAAGATCTACTTTTTGCTCCCACTCTACATTTGTTTCAAGATTGTTTTCCCCTTGGAAAAGTGGTAGCCTTACCTTTTTATGGCTTAAATTTCCATCTCTCCTATCCATTTGGAAATCACTTTCAAAACCTCTTCCTTGGTTATTTACCTTTTTCTACTCGGAGTAATTATGGCCATCAAAAACATGCTCGATTTTTGTTTCCCATTCCAAATATAATTTAGGATCACTCTTACCTTGGAAAGGAGGAATTGTCATCTTGATGTTGTTGAAATTTCCATCTTCAATGTTTGCTGTAGCACCTCTTTGTCTTGTTAAACATCTATCTCCATTTCAAATTCCCCATACTCATCTTACATGTGTGTTTTTCTCCTCCGCTTATCACTTCTAGAAGGAGACTTCATGTTATCCAATCTCATGTTCAATGTTTTTATTTGACCTTGGATGGCTTTCATGTACAACTTTGGATTAAAGTTATAAGATTCACATTCACTACTCATGGTTTTTGTTTTGTGCTGCGAAACAAAGATAAAAATTAGTAAAAGAATGGACCTCACACACTCCCTCATGTGTTTACACTCAAATCAATGTCTCTCTACTCGTGTTTCGCTCAAAATCTTGGCTTTTTCTATAATAATCTCACACTCTTGCCTTTTACCACTCAACTTTCTCTTTTAACTCTTTATTTAGAACTTTGATTAATGAAAAAAATTCAACAAGTAAAAACAAGTAAGATCAAACTTTTCAAAACAAGGATTCAATCTCCAAGAAAGTAGAATCAATGATTTTTTTTAAAGAGAATTTGATAGCTATTCAAAAGATTCTCAACAATTTTTTAGAAGGTTAATGATTAAGAAAGGAAACAATTTTGGAAACAAAACAATTTAGGAAAGAAAAATTTAGGAAACAAATTTAGGAAACAAAACAACTATGGAAAGAGAATAATTATGGAAAGAAACAATTCAGGAAACAAAACAACTATGGAAAGAGAACAATTATGGAAAGAAACAATTTAAGAAAGAAAACAACTATGGAAAGAGAACAAATTAGGAAAGATAACTATTATAGAAATAAATAATTTATGAAAGAAAACAACTAAGGAAAGATAGCAATTATAGAAAAAAATAATTTAGGAAAGAAACAACTAAGGAAAGAAACAAATTAGGAAAGTAAGGAATTTAGAAAGAATAGAACTATAGAAGTAAGAAAGGATAAAATAAGCAAAGGATATGCACCAATCATGAAATTTACAACTAAGGAAAGAACCATCAAAAACAAATATGGAAAGAACCATCAAAGATAGATACAATCACAAAATTACTAAGAATAATATAAGATTGATGCATAAAAAATATTTAAATATTCAATAATCAAATGGTAGCAAAAAAAAAATGAATGACTTTTGTAATAAGAAGTTTTTTTTTTTTTGAACTTTTCTTTTGCCTTTGTTTTTAATATGCCTTTTGTTAGAAAGTACAAATCTTTCTACCTTCTTTTTTTTTTTTTTTTTTTTTGCAAGAACAAGAACTAAAAGAAGAAAAAGAAATCTAGAAACTAGAAGAACAATGAAGTATTAAAGGAATCAAAAGAACAAAGAAGTTTTTTTTCTTTTTTTTGAATTTGAAGAAGAATAAAAACAAAGATAGATAAAAAAAAATTTAAAGATAGCGACTTGATTCGAAGGAATCTTTGCTCTAATACCAAATGATGAGAGAACAGACCCTTCAACAATGTGAAAACTAGAATTTAGAACGTCCTTGAAACAAGTATAGGAGCTTAACCCGTTATCTATAAAGAGATAAGGACCAAAGCTATCAAATTGAGAAACTTGACCCTAACCAAACTTGTTGATTAGAACCAAAGTTATCAAGTTGATCTTCCAAGTTAAAGCTTGAAGAAGATCTAGTTCTTCACAAAGAACCAAAGAGAAAATTCTCACAAAATACTCTCAAAATTCGTGTATCTTAATCCCCCCAAAAAAGGGTACAAGCTTGTGTTTAAATAGGCTACAAACATACCTAAATAAATTAGGAAATATCCCTAAAATAATAGAAAATAATCCTAAACTATAATATTCCAAATCCTAGTAATCTAGAAGCTTAAAGTTAACAAAAACAACTTTGGAAACTTAATAAATAAATTTAAAATAAAATAGGAAACTTGGAATTGGTAAGTTGGCTGCCTAAATTAGAGCTGAATCTCGGCAGCTTGCGAGATACTATTTGAATGCTCAAATCTCCTCTGAATCTTGCGATCTTGGTGGCTATGGAAAGCTCCAGATGTCTACCTTAATTTTTGTGAAGATCACATGTCCATTTAGAATCTTAATCAGGCCCAAATCATCATATCCATTTTGGTGCGCAGAAAACCAAGGCCCAATTTTAATCTTTATGATTTTTGCCTTTCTTGTTGGGCCATTTAGAATAATGACTCCCTTCATTCTTGATCTTGTCATTAAACCTTCTATGTTTTGCCGTGGATCTTGGCCTTTTCTAATGAGTTGACTCTTCAACGATCCTTGGATCACATCAGCTCCCCTCTCTCGGCCTCCTTCAATTTATCATTCAATCTACTTGTTCTTGCTTGATCTTGAGTAGATTTCTATTTGCTACTTCTTCCAACAATCTCATTGCGAGGTTGTGTGTGTGGAGTGGGAATAGAAGACCAAGCAAAAACCTGTGTTTGAGAGCCATCTCTTGTAGTGGCTGCAAAATTACCCCTTGTCATTGGAAGGGTAGCGAACCAGACCGGTTCTTGTTCCTATTCATGGTTCTTGTTTTTGAAAGGTACTCTTGATTTGTGTTGCTCTGGAGCTGGCATTCAGTTGGGATTGATTTGGCATAGATATTGTTTGGGTTGATTGTAGATTATTGGAGTTCAAAAGGGTAAGAGATCATTACCGCAAAACTGTTTTTTTGGATGCTAACCCTAGATCCGCGATTCAACTTGTTACATGATTTTCTTCTTTTTTCTCCGAAGATCACTGCTATATTTTTCTCTGATATTATTAACCTTCCTACCCTTGTGAAATACTTAGTGATTTCGTTTGATTTGGACTTGTAATTTTAAAGATATGACCATTTTGCTAAGATAAGCATAAAGCTGTTTTTCCTCGAATTTACCATTTTCGAGTTCCAGATTGCCTTAATCAAAACTTCGATTAACGATGCCCTTCAAACTGAATTTTGCTGCTGATTTAATATAGTGTGACTACTAGCTGCTCTGAAAATTTGAGCTTCAAAGCTAGTATACAATTAAAGTTATAATTGTTTTAAATCTGATGTTTAGGTTAGCTCATTGCCGATTAAAGATCCGATTATTTGTTGACTTGGAGTTTTGGGACCTATCACTCTCTCTCAGTGTATTACTATATCTCTCTCTCTATTGGGCTGTGGTATTACACATTTAGTCAATTGCGAATCTATTTTTAGTAATTTGGTTTCTTGACAGCGCATTGCTGATTGCAAAATTTTTGTTCCCTCGCGATTTTGATAGTGAATTTTGGTGTGAAGCTTCTACAATGCAAGTTCTTTATACCATGTAAAAGTTTAGAGTGACTGGCTGCCTGCATTAGAAAATATACTTGTGTGAAATTGAGTGCGCAGTTCTTGTCTAGCCGTTTGACGTAAAATCCAATCTTTATCTCTTCCTGTTTGTAGTGAATCATTCTCTCTCTCGTGGTATTACTCACTCACTCTCTCTCTCTCTACCTCTCTCGGGGTATTATTCTCTCTCTCTCTCTTTGAATACTACTCTCTCAATCCCTCTTTCTCTGAGAGTAATACATTGAGGGAGATAGAGAGAGAGTAATAATACCACGGAGAGAGAGAGAGAGAAAATGAGAGAAGAGAGTTATAGCTTGGGAAAGAGAGAGAGAGTAATACCCCGAGAGAGAGCAAGAGATAGGGAGAGAGAGAGACAGAGATAGAAAGAGAGAGTCATATCCCGAGAGAGAGAGAGAGATAGGTTAATACCCTGAGAGAGAAAATACCCCTAAAGAGAGAGAGAAAAAATAATACATCGAGAGAGAAAAAAGAAAGAGAGGCAGCGAGAGAGAGAGAGAGAGAGAGAGAGAGAGAGAGAGAGGAGTGATAGAGTCCAAGACTCTTCTAAATAAGGGAACAAGCGCAATCGGCTAAGACCAAATAACCAATCCGGTCTTCAAACTTTAAACAGATGTATCTTAAGAAGCATACGGAGTCAAAGGCTGAAACTTGCAAGAGCTTAAGTTAATAATCCAAAGAGAATCATATCAAAAATCCAGCTTCAAACTCGTTTCAAACTCGAAAGATACATTGATTGCAAAATCACCCTCGGATTAGGGTTTTACAGGACAGATTCTAGCGCTAAAGAATATCACAACAAAATCACCACTTGCATACACTTAATCAATCCCAATTTTGGAGGAACAATGCATAACATTCCCAACAATTCCACTGTCAATTATGAGCCTCAAAAAACATGCTTTTACATAGCAATGTAAGACACAAATTAAGGAGCTAATCTGAAAACGCACAAAAATAGATTCTTACAATGGATACTTTCCTTTTAAAACAGTAACTATCAACCCCAAATCTCAATATAATCTCCACCAAATCCACACCAATAAAGATACAATCAAGAACTTGAAGAAAATAGAATCTCTTCTCAAAAGGATAGACGAATGAAAGGTGACAAACTAAGGAAGTAAGCAAATCCTCCAAATCCGAGGGGAGACTAGTTCAGCCACTCCAATGAATGGCTCTCTCCACCGAGGGTTGCTAGTTCTTCTACCTCCACACAACAGGCACCACGACATAGGGAAGAGGAGCTGGAAGAGGCAGCAAGGATCGGTTTGCTTGAGATCTAGCAAAAACAAGCAAACCGATTTTGACAGAGTGAAGGTGGCCGAGAGGATGAACTCCGCGGGTCTCCAAGAAACAAGAGCAAAATGCTTTCTTTAAGGTTTTCCAAATTAGCTCTCCAAAATGCATTAGAGGGGACTAAATACCCTCTAATGACCTTACAAAAGAAAAAAAAACAAAAATACCCTTGGAAATACAAAATAGGGCATGAGAGCTTGGTTTGCACCTCCGAAAATGAAAACTAGCAATATTCTAGAAATCGCAAAATAAAATCCCAAATAATATCCAGTATTAAGAACATAAAAGTGTGATGTAACAAATTCTCAAATTACCTTCAAAATCTTCAATCTAATGTAGCTCCTTCAAGCCGGGAAGACTAGGAGCTAGCCGATTGAGTCTGCATGGCTCCACGTGAGGACTTGAAATGGAGCTTCATTGTCTTCATGCGATATGTCCTTCTTAAAGTCCCATAATTTATTATGACCTGAAAAATAATAATGTGCTAGAGAAGAAATGAGCTTCTTAGCTCGTGAATGTGTGATCGGTTCACGGGACACATCATCCTCCCGGGTGATTGAGGATTTGACCTCAAATCCATTGTTTGCTCCATGACATTATCCGTTGCTTGTTTGTCCTCTCCTAGATATGGCAATAATAAATCTTCTACGTTGAAAGTAGATGATACCCCATAGTCCTTGGGTAGTTCTATGCGATAGGCATTATTGTTGATTCGTTCCAAAACTTTGAAAGGTCCATCGGCTCTTGGTAATAACTTGCACTTTCTTTGCTGAGGAAATCTGTCTTTCTGCAAAAGCAACCATACAAGGTCACCCACTTCGAATATAACTTCTTTACGTCCCCGATTGGCAAGACTAGCATATTTTGCATTCTTTTTTTCAATGCACTTTTGCACTTCCTCATGTAAGGACTTAACTCTCGTAGCCTTCGCAGCTCCGTCTTCACTAACATAGTTGGATATCGGGAGGGAAATAAGATCCATCAGAATGTGGGGGTTAAACCCATATACTATCTCAAACGGAGTGTGTTGTGTAGACCCATGCATGTTTCGATTATAAGCGAACTCAATATATGGCAATTGCAAATCCCAATCTCTCAACCTCTTAAGAGCGAGAGAGAATATTACCTGAGAGAGTGAGAGAGTATTACCTGAGAGAGAGAGTATTACCTGAGACTGAGAGAGAGAGTATCACCTGAGAGAGAGAGGGAGAGTATTACCAGAGTGAGAGAGAGAGAGAGAGTACTACGTGATAGAGAGAGAGTAGTAACTGACAGAGAGAGAGACAGAGAGAGAATTACAAGAGAGAGAGAGTGTATTACCTGTAAGAGAGAGAGTATATTACCTGAAAGAGAGAGAAAGAGAGAGAGAGAGAGTATTACCTTTGAATTTGAAAGAGAGAGAGAGAGAGTATTACCTGTAAGAGAGAGAGAGCAATACCAGTGAGAGACAGAAAGAGAGAGAAGGAGAGAGAGAAAGAGTATTACTTGTGAGTGAGAGAGTATTACCTCAGAGAGAGAGAGAGAGAGTATTATCTGAGAGAGATTATTACCTGAGAGAGAGAGAGTATTACTTGTGTGTGAGAGAGAGAGAGAGAGAGTATTACGTAAGAAAGAGAGATACATATTACTTGAGAGAGTGAGAGTGAGAGAGAGAGAGATAGATAGAGTATTACCTTTGAGAGAGAGAGAGAGAGAGAGTATTACCAGTNCGGGAATAGGAGCTCAACCGAAGTGTGAGTGAAAATCTCAAAGCCCAATAAATACTTTATACCTTTTTAACAACTTCTTTAACTCAAAATCCAATTTTTGTCCCTCAACTTTGACAAATCCAATTTAAGACTTCCAACTCCCACAATTTATGAAACTAACCCCTAATATAATTAAAACAATCCATTGCCCTTAACATCATCCAACACTCAGTGGGTGAATAAATTCACAGGCTGAAAACTCATAAATATCCCCAACATTATCTTCTCAATCTTAACCAACTTCTTTTATTT
This sequence comes from Begonia loranthoides, assembly GCA_022433065.1. Classification (NCBI taxonomy): domain Eukaryota; kingdom Viridiplantae; phylum Streptophyta; class Magnoliopsida; order Cucurbitales; family Begoniaceae; genus Begonia; species Begonia loranthoides. The sequence continues at coordinate 12,191,373 of CM039485.1, forward strand.
AGCAACCTTTAACGCTTTAAATTTATTTATAATATCTGGTCTCCAAATCTAGCAACCTATACATGTAGAAAATTTCCAATTTTTAAACAGATTGTTATGAATTTAAAACCATCACAACCAAGCAAAATGCCAGACCAGTATCCAAAATCAATGAGAATATTCCAACTAAAATCCCTCAACATAACAAAATCGATCTCAGTCCCAAATGACAGCAACAAATCAGTAATAAGCAGTTCACTAAAAGTTTCCTCACCAATAGGACGGGATCCGCGTCCCTCTTTTTTTTTCCTCGCCGGAAAATCAAAAATATGGTCAGATCCGAAATTGCCGTCGCCGGAGATTTGTTCGCCCGGAATCCTTTAGATCGACTGCTGTAAATCCAATCACAAATCAACCAACGACATCATAAATCCAAACTTAACATCGGAGTAAAACTCGGATCGAAACCTCACCCACTGAACAGATCGGAGCAGTTTGTCACCGGAAATGAAAATCCGTTCGTCGTCGGAAACCAGAGTCGGGTTCGGCCTCGGAGTCGCTCCGTCACAGATCTGGAATCGCCGTTCGCCGGAGTGAAGAATCGGCTCAACTCGGAGTTCCGGTCACAGATCTGGACTCGCCGGATTTGCTCGAGATCGGGAGTTCGTCGTTCGTCTGTTCGGGGAAACGACTGTCTGCTCTCGGCCGACGTCGCACGGTCGCGGTTCGCAGCCGGAAGGAATGCTAAAAACCGAGCTCCCTGTCTCGGCCGGCGTCGCCAGCTCACGGAGTTCCCACCTGCTCGTCGTTCGCCGGTTGCTGTCCTCGTCGTCGGGAGTCGCCGCCGTCCGTCGATTTCGCCGGTTCGTTGGTCGCCGGCGTCTCTCTCTTCTCCCTCTCGACTTCTCCTCTCCTCTTCTCGGTCGATGAAGACATCGAAAAACAAGGGGGGGGGGGGGG
>CM039485.1:12192410-12287967 GCA_022433065.1 Begonia loranthoides
TTTTTTTTTTTTTTTTTTTTCATAACAACTTAAACCCTGGATTTTACGGGTTCAAAGGCATTGGGCGGGATTTTTGCCCCCAAACCTTTACTCTTCATTTCCCAAATATTTCTACTCTTATTTCACTTCTTCCAAATTATTTATTTTCCTTAATCCCAATTTCCTCATTTCTTTTCCATTTTAAAAAAAAATGTGTATCCCCAATTTTATACATTATCAATTTATAATCTACCCAAACTCTAAATTTAATTCAAACATCCTCCATCGATGTTATCGCTCAATTTTGACTGTCCAATATCGTTTATTAATTCAATTTTTTACTCGGAAAAATCTAATTTCACTGACTTTGACCAGTTGACCAAATTTGCATACGTGGACTTGACCAAATGACCAAATTTGCATACGTGGCTGCTACACGACAAATTCGGTCTACTTCAACGCTATGATCGATTTTCAACGTGAAGAATTTACACGTGGAATTTATCATTAAAATTTCAAGGCTTTTACAGTAATATAACTTCAACTAATCGCACATTAGCTCTAGGAACACATTTAACACCCTAAAATGAAACATAATCGACATTCCAACAATTTGTATCCAAGTTAATCCCATATCAATATTCTCTGATCTAATCAAGGCAGCGAATTTTCTATAATATCACACAATAGATTTTCAACAACTCCACCAACAGATTATTCCATCCAACTAGATTACAATTATTTATTCTAAGTTGGTAGGGTTATACACAATCCTAAAACACTAATTAAAGGCCCAAACAGAATCTAATTAACAAAATCCAAACATCCAAAACTTCATAATACAGAGAAGGAAGTCTTACCATGAAAACCCGAGAGTAGACCCAAACCAGCCTTCCTTCTAGCTTCACTCTTGGTCATCAGCTCCATCATGATTTAGCCAATAAACCAGACAAGCCTGTGAGTGTCGTACCTGCACAGGCCAGCCAATCCCTCCAATTAGTCTAGGAAATTCACTGAGTCAGATAGAAGGCTGGAAGGTTCGTTCTAGGCAACAAAAGACTTAACCCAAAATTCGACTCGAAGTCGAAAATTGTCGCACGCTACCGCCAATCCAAACCTTGCCAGCGTCCGACCAACAGAACATGGAGGAGAAGAAAACCCAACCAACATACCTCCATTTTGTCACCAGAATCGTCACGGCAGAGGCTTCGATCTCGAGCCCTAGCCGCAATTGGTCACCACTCCACTGCAGCTGCTCGTCGGATGTTAGACAGCTTTGCACCGCCGTCACAACAGCCAACCTCAGCTCGTCGTCCCGCTCGTTGTCGCTTGTGACCCTCCTCTCCCGATCGCCTCACTTTCTCCTTCGCGTTTCGGCCTCTCCCTCTCTTCATTTCCTCTCTCTCGTTCCCATCTCTCAGCCCTCCTCTCTATTTCAGTTGACAAATCGTGAAATTGCCGAAGGCCATGCGAATTTCTCTCTCTCTCTCTCCTTGTTTTTCTGATCCGAACCGCTAAACATGCATGAACCGGTCCTGTCACAATCCGAAGATGGGCCTGACAGAACCGTCGGGTCAGGCGACCCGATCCTCGTAGAGAACCCAATCACCCAGCCCAAGGAGTGTGTTTTAGCGGAAGACTTATAAATACTTAGTTCAATCGAAAGGTTATGGGCCGAGGTCCGAGTAGGGATCACGAGAAAATAACGGTGCATAAATTAAAATGAAATCCAAGTACTGTGCAACAAATCCAAACCAACAGTGTTTAAAGTTTACAACCCAAATGGAAACATAATTGTATTCACAAAAAAAAAAAACGATGAATCACTCAAGTAAAAATAATAGAACACTTCAGCTCCTGATCCTCAGCTACTCTTTGCCTTTACCTGAAGTTTTGGGGAGGATTCGTTTGGGGTGAGTGACTAACTCAATAAGGTATAGCTATACTAAATGCACCTCGTACAAAACTGGTTTTTCTATATTTTCGAAAACAAGGTTATATTTCTCATTTTACCGTACATGGATTTTTAAATCGTTTCAAAACTCTTTATCATTTTAACAAACCGGGCCAAGGGTCATCGATGAGGCTTTTATTCAAAACTTGTTATATACATAGACAGCTATACCTCATAAAATAGGGCATCATCGTTTTCTAAATTGAAAATGTCATCAGTGAAAAGGGGTGGTCACTCATGGACTCACCCGCCACACAGCAGAGAATAGGTGGACACACGTCGGCGTCAACACCTTATGGGGCAGGAGGAAGTATAAATGACGGTGGTCCGTAGATCCAACACGTCACCCGGATTACCCGCGAGAACTCTGCGTTGGTAGAACTAATCTAGGGGTTTCAAACAATGGGGAGAACTATGCATCCTAATCTAGAGGTCAAATGGCGAGAACTCCGCGATGACAATCCGTACGATAAAATAGAACGGATACAATTGCTCGCCATATATGGACTCGGTATAAATAAGTCTCGGCGAATGACAACCGTCTGATCCGTGTGACAAAAACTCTTACTAGGTTTAGGGGGTTGCGACCCAAGGAGACGTCATCACTCTCCCATACTAATTTACGACTTTCAGGAGTTTCAACCTGAGGACACGTCACAATGCCCTACATATATTTTTACATGCCAAACAATCAACCTTCACACAGAAGAAGGTATTCAAGGGGATAGCTAATTCCATCCCTCAATCTAAGCACAATAAATTTCAAACCATATACGGAATTTAAACTTGAGAAAACATACTACTAATAAAAACTGACGTGCTGTCGAACAGTCTCCGTCATTTTTCAAGTGTGGTATTCCACAAAATAATTATTTTGAAAATAGGTGGGGATGCAATGTAACGCAAAAGGTATAGAAATCCCAACCTCGATGACGGTCTGCCTTACCGACCGGAGCAACCAATTACGCTAGAATCACATCACACTCGCTCAAATCATCCAAGCTTGGCAAATGTACCAAACGCAAAAATTCATAAATTAATCCCAAAATAAATAAGCGGAGGGTTCTATACTAGAATAGGAGCCCAACCAACCCTATTTAAAAATTTCAATAGAATTTCCAACTTTATCTAACAACATTCTTTAAACTTAAAATCCAACTTTAACCACCCAAACAGATTTCAAAAATCCAAAATCTCATTTCTTTAACATTGATAGATTCCACTTCAACCAATATAGAATTCAAGACCAAAGTTCAATTTATACTCCTTGGATTACCTACCTCCAATTACAAATTTAATCCCAAAATAAAAACAACCAAACATAAATCCCTCACTCAAAGCTAAAATCCAAAACAGATTCATGAATCAACTAAGATTCTCAACTTCCACCAATCAACAAACTATTATAACCACGATTAGCAACATCAAGCAAGATTCAATCTCTACTGTTAATTGTGGTGAATACAGGGCACATAACTCATTATTCTCGGTTCTCAGCAATACAACTGTGATCAAACAACTCACTTCAAAGTTTTATGTGACCCATTGAAAAAAATCATCATAATAGCAAAACAAGGTTTAATCCCCACAACAATCTATTCCCAACTATTTTCCATCAAAGCAGAACCAGATTAATCAAGTATAATCCAAACAAAGAACAAAATTATTTTCAACTCTTCAAAATGGCTTACGACAGAATAAACAAACCAAACTTTCAGCTCCAACGACAGATTTCAACGGAAAAGACAGAATCCAAAATCGAAAGTAAAACAATCCAACTGAAAATTTATCTCCAACAGAACCGAATCACTGTTCTGCTCCACTCACCAAAATCGGAAGACTGACTCAGTTGGAGTTGCCTTGCTGTCGCCAGAGCGTTGTCCCTCCGGAATCCCCCAAACGAAACAACCGCTGTAAAACCCGCAACACAATTCAACCAATGGCATTTCAAAACAGGACTTAAACATTCAAAGCAAAAACTCAAACTGAAATGCCTCACCAACAAAGCAGAATCGGGTGTTCTGTTTTCACTCGCCAAAATTGGAGCTCTTTGCTTCGGCCAACACTCTGTCGCGCAGGGTGTCCTCGGTCACTGTCCGAATCGCCACAGACGGAGACTCTCCACCGCTTAACGGAGCTCACGAACGTCGGGATCGTTCGCCCCTGCCTCGGTTGACGTCGCTCGCTCAGAATCACCTCCAACTCGTGGAGTTCCTTGTCCGCTCGCTCGTTCGCAGGCCGCTTGAACGCCGAAGACGTCTATGGTTGTCATCCCATTCGCGCTCGCCTGTTTGCCGTTGCCGCTCGCCGATTTCCTTCGGCTTCTCCTCGGCAGAGACGCAGCAATGGAAGGGGAAAAGGAAAACCTAGTTTCCTCTTCTCCATATCTGTCTTAAAAGTTTTTTTTTTTTACAACTTAAACCCTGAACTTGCTGGTTCAAAGCCTTTGAGTGGGATTTTTCCCCCCTTTTCTCTCGCTTCATTTTTCATCATTTCATACTCCTATTTCACTTATTCCGAGTTATTTATTTCTTTTATCCAATAATTTCCTAATTTCTTTTCCATTTTAAAATGAATGTATATACATCAATTATATACATTATCTTTTATACAGTCTACTCAAACTCTCAATTTAATCATAACATCATCTAACGATGTAATAGCTCCAATTTAACTGTCAAATTTCGTTCCTTGATTGAATTCTTTATTCGGAAAATTTCAATTTCACCGACTTTGACCAATTGACTAAATTTGCGTACGTGGCCGCTACATGACAATTCAGTCAACTTTTCAACGTTATGACCGATTTTCAACACGAAAAATTTACACGTGAAATTTCTTATTTAAAAATTTCACAGCATTTACAGATCTTCTTCCTCCTATTTTCAAATTTAAAATTTTCTTTTATAGTAATTTCATTTACTTTTAATTCCTCACTTAACCCTCAATTAATTATCTTACATTTTAATTCTAATTAATCCAATTTTATTTAACCCTAATCATAATCCAACAAATTCCATTAAATTATAATCTAATGGTTACGTCATTGGTAAGACCCCGATAATTATCCAATTTAAAAAAGTCGAGGTGTTACAGTAGGCCTACATCACAATAGGTAGAACTTAACTTGAATGTGTTTAGTAGTTTTTGTAAAATTGGATTTTGAGCTAAACATTAAACATAAAGGTTAGAATCTATGTAGGATGCCAAATTCGTTTACTATTTTCCTAAAGTTTGAATCCAACTTTTTTTTCTGTATATAGCTAGGATTGGGAATCTATATTATTATTGGAGAACTATTGGTTGTATTTTGACAATGGATTCTAGCTTATATCCGGTATATAGAATTTCATACTGTGATAAACAATGAATGAAATCCATTGTATTAATAGATTGATCCTTGCCTCTAGGTTTAAGAGTAGCAATTTGTTTGCGATATATTTTGAGATACTCTAATGTCCATGGCTATTACTTGAAGATATGTTATGAGATGTTAGTAGGTTCTGCAAGAGATATTAGATAAGTTATTATGTTATGATTATGTTGATTGATATCATGTTGCTCAAGGATGTGCATAAACAGTTATTAAGCATCATGTGCATTCCATGCATCACATTTTTCATGAAAATAACGAAAATGATTTTGTTTTGATGAAACAAAATTTAAAATATGAAATAAGTTGATTGTCCCGCTGTAAAGACCAGGATTTTTTCGTTTATCTTAAAAACACGTCAAATTTTAAACTTTTGGAAAACAACAAAAATCATTCTTTAAAAATCTTTTCATCCTTAAAATTAGACTTCCAAAATCTTATCGTCACTAACTCTTTAAATCAGTCAATTAAGTCGAGGGAAAAACTATGATTAATAAATTTAGCGGAAACGTAATTAAAGCATCACTTAAAACATTAACTAAAATCCAAGGTTTAGGTTTCAAGTGTAATCTACTTAATATCCAAAATAAATACTTAAATAAGGGTTAAAATAGTAATTAACGTTTACAAAACATGTTTGCCATTAAACCCTTACAAAATAGCTTCCTCTTTCTTCACTCCATTCCATGCTACTACTCGGGTCACGTTTCCTTTGGATACACCGCAGACTCCACAGGAATTGCCACCTGTACTGCTCTTGACACAACCATTTCATTACCTACACCACAAGTAAGGACATGAGCACGAAGCCCAGTAAAGAAATAGGTTAATACAATTTCATATGCCTCTCTTTAGTTCCCTTTTGGAATGGGGACCACCCAATCCAATCTTTTTCATTAAGTCATTGGTTCTTTACTTGTACATCGAGCTAAAATTGGGGGTTGTCCTTTGAGATGACCTAGTTTGACTGGCTTCTAACCTCTTGCGTGCACATTAGTCCCTTTCCCAACTAGGTAAGGGTGTATTCTAGCTGCTAGGCTAGATCCGAACTTCCCATCTACCCTAAGTCCCATTTCTTTTCCCTTCGGGTGTATCCCACCTTCAGGGTTTCTTTCAGCGATAGGCGTATCCCGCCCATCCTAAACATTCTTCTCTTAGCGTTTTGCCTCACTCATACATGTATGGGTTCTACTACCAAGGTGGGGCCCCCAACTCGGTTTCTATTAGCGTGAATACAGGATATGTAACGACCTGATTTTTTTTTGTAAATCCTTTAAAATATGTGAAAATTTGAAACTTTTATACAACCATTGAAATCGCCTTTAAAACAGATCAGAGTGCGACACTAAAATTGGACTGCTACTAACCTTTCTTTAAATTTGTTATGAAAATCAATTAATAAAATGCAGAAGCGTTATAAAATTATTTGTATGAAGCATTTCGGAAGCGTAACTGATTTAACAATTGAAACTTAATGAAAGAATTAAACAATTAAATACAATTTATTACAATTGTTTTCTCTTCTCGCTTTAACCTGGCCAACCACAAGTTCCCGCCCGTGCAAATCCTTCATCCCTACTTCATTATCTGTTCGTTATTTGTACCTACACTACAAGTAATACGTGAGCCTAATAGCTCAATAAGGAAAAAGATTTATGCAATATGCTTATGACTCTCTTTAGTTGTTTCTGGAGTGGGTTTCGCCCCAAACCAGTCTTTTCATTATGTTCGTTGGTTCTTTACTCGTACTCCGAGCTGGAGATTGGAGAAATCCGTGGAGGTAGGGTAGATCTTTGTCGGCTTTAACCACCTAGAGTAGACAGTCTCGCAGTCCCGACAAGGGAAAGGTAACGTTCTCTTTTAATCCTGTCTACCTGGTTGATCCGTACTTACCCTACCATCCACCAACTCCCTTTTTCTTCTCTTTCATCATTTTCTTTGTTTTCTTAACATTTTTCCTCACATAATGCATGTGTGAGTACCATCACCAAGGTGGAACACTATTAGTTTCTATTAACATGATGTATGACCATACATTCTCATCCTAACATGATTCATGATGCATTATAATATAACATTATTAGAAATTGAAGTGCGCATATAAGTAATTGAAAACAACTGTATTTGAAAGCGCATATAAAGAAAGTAAAACATATAATAGAAGGAAATAAATACGCACAACAGAAAATAAGTACAATATGGAATTGAAACAACGAATGCATACTAGTAAAGGGGTGGTACGGTAAACAAACGAGTAATCTATTTAAACTAACTTGCTTAGGCAATTAAAAATAGAGACATTTATAGCCAACAAATAATGGAAACATGCTCGTAATTTCTTATTCTATTGATTAAGCATGATTTTATTCTAATTGATTAAAATGCTATATTTTAGTAGTCTAGTTTAGTTAATTAACTGATTAATTAATTAAGCGTGCTCAGATAAGTTGGTTAAACATACGAGCATAATTATAAATCATTATCTTAGTTAATTACATGTTCAGGTCTAATTAATTACTCTAACCAATTTACATGCTCAACTTCTAATTGAGTTAATTACTCTAGTGAATTAACATGCTCAAGGAATAATTAACAACTAGTTAAACATGCTGTCCAATTGTCATCCTAATTAACTACACACATTCAGAATAGGAAATGGAATTCATAGAACAATATACGCATAGATCAATAGAAATGACAATAAACACGGAGAGACTTAAGATAGACAACAAGTAATTAATAAAGAAAAGAACAGTTAAGGGAATTCTTTCTAATTTATGCTTCTTTCCTTAGTTCATCATTCTACACCCATCATTAACTCACTAAGCATTCACAACATTAATTTCTATCAAGTAAGGCATTTGCTATAAAGAAAATGAACTAACAGTAAAGGAAGCGTCTAAAGAGTACCAACAAGGAAAGACATTTGAGCATGGAACCAACAATAAATGAATTAATATCAAACAATAGCTAACTAACATGTATGAAGATTAATAGTTAATTGACATGTTTGAAGATTAGACAAGTAGTGGTTAATTAACATGCATGAAGATTATTAGTTAGTTAACATGCTTGAAGATTAAACAAGTAGTAGTTAATTAACATGTATGAATATTAATAGTTAATTTAATTGATAAATCTAACAACCTAATTAACTACATGCTCAAATAATAATTAACATGTTTAAGTTGCTTAGCATGCTTAAGTCAATCAACATGCTTAGATCTAATTAATCACTCTAGTTTAGTTAATCACTCTTGTTAAATTATTTAACATGCTTAAGTTATAATTAACATGCTTAAGTTGATTAACATACTTAAGTTAATTAACATGCTCAAGTCTAATTTAATTACTCTAGTTAGTTAATCATTCTAATTTATTGACATGCATCAAGGCTTAAACAAATTATTAAACATGCTTAACTTGTAAATTGATTGTTGTCATACTTAATTAATGTAACAACCCGATCCTAAGTTTATTCAGATAAATGATGTAATCAAAACTCTGGAAGTAAAATTGGCCTGATATCTGTATAATACATCGTTCTATGGGCATTGGGTTGTGACGTATACCTTCATAGGGATTTAATTCGGTCAAGACATTGAGGAAAAACGCACAAAACTAAAGTCATGACATGTCATGTTCACAGTCATATGCATTATTTGCTATGTCTTAGACTTATAGATTAGCTTTGCATTGTAGGTACAGGTATACAAGGAGAATGACAAATGTGATGACACGTTGAGGAAGTTTGCTCATGATGAAGACTTGGCAGTTGTTGGATAATCCGACGATTTGTTTTACTATTTTATAAAATGATTTTTTGATGCAAATTGTAAAGGACTGTTAATTAATTGTATTATGGCAAAAAAATATTTAAGTGACAAAGACTTGTGTTGCCAATGTTTTATGAATGCAAGTTTTAGTAATTGGTTTTAAAGTAGGGTTTTATCGCAAAAAAAATTTAGTAACATCGTTTTAGCATGACGGTTTTAGAAGAAAAAATATATCCCAAGAATTTACCACAAAATCACGTTTTCTAAAACGGGGCGTTACACAATATATGACAATGAAATTATTACTGAAATAAAAAATAATTGTAAAATACTAACCACGTTTAGACTCAATGTAGTTGGGACATCTGCTTAGCCAACATCTATCATCACCTGTCCACATAGATTGAAAAAAGTATATCTATGTTATGAAAAATAAATCGTAGAAAGTTTTAAAATGATTAATCTTAGTGTATTCTTTGTATGCATGATTGTGTGTAAAATATATAGTCTTAATTTATATATAATAAAAAAATGTAATATAAATTAAATCTTATAATTCAAATCAATAAGGACAATAATAGAAAATAAATCAATATTTAAAATGAAAAATACTCACTAATAAATTGTAACATGTTTAGCTTGATTGCAGTACTTTTGTGTGTATACATTTATAATTTAATTTATATATAAATTAAATATTATCCTTTGCGTGAGTGAGATTATACAAATTAAATTATATCATCGAAACAATATATGACAATGAAATTATAACTGACATGAAAAATAATTAGAAAGCACTAACCATGTTTAGACTTAATGTAGTCAGAAGATCTGTTTAGCCACCACCTCTATCATCACCCTTCCACAAAAATCATAAAAATTATATCTATATTAGAAATAAAAAATAGACTATTGAAAGTTCTAACTTGTTTAACCTTAGTGTATTCTTTGTTTGTGTGCTTGTGTAATATATATAGTCTCAATGCATATATAATAAACAAATATCACATACATTAAATCTCATCATCCAAATCAATATAACAATAATCTGAAATATATCAATATTTGAAAAGACAAATACTCACTAATAAATTTTAACATATTTAGCCGCAATGAAGTTTTTGCATGATTGTATAATTTATATATAAAGTATAGGGATCATATAAGTTATATATCATCATTTGTGTGCGTGTGATCACATAAAATGAATCATATCATCGAAAAATTATATGACAATGATATTATTACATAAATGAAAAAGAATTAGAAAGTACTAACATGTTTAGACTCAATGTAGTCCAAATATTCGCAAACCAGACAAGCCTGTGAGTGTTGTACCTCCACAGGCCAGCCAATCCCTCCATTTAGTCTAGGAAATTCACTGAGTCGGATACAAGGCTAGAAGGTTCGTTCTAGGCAACAAAAGAATCAACCCGAAATTTGACTCGAAGTCAAAAATTGTCGCACGCCGCCGCCAATCCAAACCTTGCCAGCGTCCGACCAATAGAACATGGAGGAGAAGAAAACCCAACCAACATACCTCCATTTTGTCGCCAGAATCGTCACGGCAGAGGCTCTGATCTCGAGCCCTAGCTGCGATTGGTCACCACTCCACTGCAGCTGCTCGTCGGATGTTAGATAGCTTTGCACCGCCGTCACAATATTGAGATGGAGAGAGAGAGCGAGAGACAGTATTGAAAGAGAGAGCGTATTGAGATGGAGAGAGAGAGTATTACCTGAGAGAGAGAGAGAGAGTATTGAGCGAGAGAGACAGAGTAGTGAGAGAGAGAGAGAGAGAGTATTACCTAAGAGAGAGAAAGAGAGAGAGTATTAGAGAGAGAGAGTATTCACTAAGAGAAAGAGAGAGAGTATTACTTTAGTGAGAGAAAGAGATAGAGTATTACCTGAGAGAGAGAGAGTATTGAGAGAGAGACAGAGTATTGAGAGAGAGAGAGAGAGTATTACCTGAGAGAGAGAGAGTATTGAGAGAGAGAGAGAGTATTAACTGAGAGAAGGAGAGTATTACTTTAGTGAGAGAAAGAGAGAGAGTATTACTTGGGAGAGAGAATATTACCTGAGAGAGAGAGTGAGAGTATTAACTGAAAGAGAGAGAGTATTACCTTTGAGAGAGAGAGAGAGTATTACCTGTGAGAGAGAGAAAGATCATTACTTCAGAGAGTATTACCTGAGAGACAGAAAGAGAGAGCGAGAGCAAGAGTATTACCTAAGAGAGAGTATTACCTGAGAGAGAGAGAGAGCGAGAGTATTAGTTGAGAGAGAGAGAGAGAGAGAGAATTACTTAAGAGAGAGAAAGAGTAGTACTTGAGAAAGAGAGTATTACCTGAGAGAGAGAGATAGAGTATTACCAGAGAGAGAGAGAGAGTATTACCTTTGAGAGAGAGAGAGAGTATTATCTGGGAGTGTTAGTGTGATTCGTGTGTCAAAACCTATTATACTTGATCAATTCAATACGAAATACAGTGACACACAGTTCAAGAGTACCAGGTTCTATCATATGGTAGTCCAAACACAATTGTTTTTTTTTTAGGAAAACATAGAATAACTTTAACAAACAAATACTACAAGTTTTAGATAACATACATCTATAATAGTGATGAATGAATATGAGAGCAGAACATGTCTAACTGGGGCAGCATCAACAGTAAAGGTCAACCTGACAGCCAAGTCTTCTCTTGAGAGCTTTTCGACCTAAACTATTTTGAGACAATAATTTTAAGCAATTTAATTTCCAAAAGAATATTGTAAGGAGTAGACTAACAAAAGGTTGCATTCCCATCTATTTTAAAGAAGTGAGATATTGATATTTTCAAACAACCTAAGAAACAACGAAGTCAACGAAATGGGCAATGCTAGGTTCATGAGGGCCATCCCGAATTCCTATTAGCACATACCGTTTCAACAAAAATGCTAGAGTCCAGGCAACACTGCACAGACAATAAATATAACTTCCAAATCATCATCTCTTCTTTTGTGCACATATCCTCATCAAAAATTAAAAATTACCATGACAATAATAAGCAAAGTAAACTTGTACCAAATAATAAGGGTGGAAATAAATGCTGTTCGAATCGGGTAACCGAATCGAACCGAGTATTTTTAGTAAGTTCGGTTTGAATTTGATAATGACAATATTTTGTGTTAAAACAAAACCGAACTGAACGGTTTGGTTTCATTGTTGGTTTTAAGTGGAATGAACCGAGAAAACCGAATCAAAACCAACCGAACCGACATTAAAAAAAATTTTAAAACCAAAGTTGTGCAGTGTGTGCACTATCCAGTGTGCCCTACAAAGACTAGTTTGTTTTCGTTTCAGTCGAAAATCGAAATCACAGTGACTTAATATAGCAATTAATTAAGAATAATGAGACTAGAAAATTGCTAGCTTCAGACACTTACCTCAAGCAACAGAGCATTAACAAAAGCATCAATATTTTTCCGTGAAGAATCCACAGTGTAACTCACCTGCAGATAACATTAACAACAATACAAACGGAATGAAGTTCATGAAAGTTGCATTGCATTCATCAAATACATCTTAACTTTAATGCCTTAATACGTTTTTGAATAAACAACATGATAAACACAAAATAGTATAATATGTTTTCAATTGATAACTTGCAATTTCCTACTTAGATGATAAACAACATGATAAACAACATGATAAGTACTTTTAAAATAATGTAAATTTTAAGCACAACAAATTTAAAATTATAAGCTAGCAATATACACAAAATAGAAGGTAGAAAGTATGTAGCTTGAAAGAGAGACTAGTGCATTTAAGGTATTTATAAACTCGCATAAAAAAATAAAGTTTTTCCAAAGGAAAAAAAACAAAAACAATTATAATCTGAATAAGAAAACCGGACAAGTATGAAATGAAATATGCATCAATATAAAAAGTATTTAGATATTACCTATGCACAGCCCGCACTTTCTGTACATTATCTGGATGGCCATCTGTAGGAGTGAGGATTGTCTAGTCACCTTCCATAATTCCTTGGCAGGTAAGTAAAGCTGCATGTCCCAATCCCAACTCGTCTTTGATTCTCTCTAGAATATTTTCTCCAAATCATTGTACTCTTTCTAAGAAATGGCAAATTAACAAACCAACAGACTGGATAATAAAACACCAAAAAAATAAGTCATAAAACCATATAATATCCAACATCGGGAAAATTGAAGAACGCTACATTCGGTTGAGTATATAAGAAAATGATAAATTTACCAATATGCCAAGACTTACCGTGGATAATCTCTCACAATTAACTGCACGCTGGGTATGTTTGCATAAGCATAGCTTATGGAACCAAGATTGTGAGTGCGCAAAAACCAGGTACAAATGACGAACATGACGAACAGATAATAAAGCAGGGATGAAGGATTTGCACGCGCGAGAACTTTTGGCTAGCTAGACTAAAATGAGAAGAGAAAACAGTTGTAATAAATTGTATTTAATTGTTTAAATCTTTCATTAAGTTTCAATTGTTAAATTAGTTACGCTTCCGAAATGCTGCAAACAAATGATTTTGTAACGCTTCCGCATTTTATTAATTGGTTTTCATAACAAGTTTAAAGAAAGGTTAGTAGTGGTCTGGTTTTAGTGTCGCACTCTGATATGTTTTCAAGGCAATTTCAATGGTTTGTTCTTCCATTCTGTCAAGACAAAATGGAAGAACAAACCACCAAACACAAGAACAAGCGAACTTTGTTCTCACGATTAGAGGCTTCTCCACAACCACTTCAAAATATTGCAATGTGAAGACTTTTTAACTCAATTTTGACGTCTTCAATGACTAGATGATGAAAAGAAAAACATTAATTGTTAATTATCACAAAGAAATGCAAAAACAATGAACTAGAAGATGAATAACAAGCTCTCCACCTATCTTCCAAATTGTGCCTAAGCACTAGTACTCTTTTTGTCTAAAAATGTTAAATACTATTTTCTCTTCCAAACTAAACAATAATTATCATTAGCCCTAACTAATTAATAACATAATTTTAAATGCTTTGTTGATGAACTTTAATCTGACTATTGGTCTTTAGGATTATTATTGTGGTTATTCCTTACTGTTTTTATCTTATTTGATGGAATTAATTTGATGAAATTTAATTAATTTTTTATTTGGAATAATTTGTTGATAAAATTGGTAAAAGTTTAAACAAAAAGAGACTTTTTGTGTTCAATTTTTTTTTTTAACTCAATAGATATCTAGTCTGTTAGACCTAGGTGGTTAGGTAGATATGATTTGTTGATTGGTAAATTTGTTGGCAGTTTTTGGAGTTAAAATGGTATAGGTGATTTTTGTGTTGTTTCACGTAGATCATTTATATTGGGGTGATAATTGGTAATTTATATTCTGCATCAATTATTCTTCATTAAATTTCTCCTTGTAATATACGTAGGTTACTAAAAAGAAGAAAAGTTGATTATTTCATATTTGGTTCAAAAAATATTTTGGTTTTATAAAATGTTGAAGTTCCACTAATTGGTACAGGAGAGATTTTAGTTTCACATGGCTTTACAGTTTCCATTAACTTGAAAATGCATTAAATTTCTTCTCAAAAATAACAATCACTTTGCAAATGATCCATAATAGATTTTAGGCTATCAAAGTACAATTTTTTATTAGCTAACCCTGTATCGTGTGAAGTTAGATTGTAATCATTTAGTTGCATACGAGCATACAAACAAATGAAGTAAGGAGATCACATGGAGGAGCAAGGAATCTTTATTGAAATTAATTGGTCATAGGTTTGCTAGTTATTTAAATATGTTACAATTGAGGATTTACTTTTGCTTAGATAATCTAGTTTATTTAACATTTGAGGTTTATATGTAATTAATATGTCGCAAAATTTAATATTTGTTAACAATAAAAGTTTGAGGTAGTGATCATTTAACTTTTAAACTATTGATTATTGTGACAGTAGGTGTAATTAGTTAAAGTCTTTTGCATGTTATTGACTAATTAATTAAAAGTATTCTTGTCACGGGGTTTTAATTGATTATAGTTTTAATTAGTTAAAAATATTAATTTTTAAGTGAATTGAAAAATAATTGAGGATTACTTTGAATGTCCTTTTACTAACAAAACATGTTAAACAACTTGACATTTTACATGATTCATAAAGTCAGAATAACTATTTAATGACAATAATATATGTATAAAAACTTTAGTAAGAAAATTAAAGGGATAGAGATTTAAATCAACTCTAAACATACTGGAAAAATATATTTTATCTTAAAAATTAACACCATATCTATGAAAAGTCAAATATATCATTTTCCTCTTGACTTAAAACATAAAACATTGAAAATTGTTCGTCCTCAAGTTCAGACTCTATCTCCAAGTTCATCATGGACGAGAAAATTGGCATGGTAGAGAAGAAGGTATGCTCTTCTCTTCAATCTACTACTAACTCACTCTCGCTTAACTTGATCAATTACTCCTGTTTCAATTGCATCTTCTTTGTTTGTTTAAATGAATCTAACTGATTTTTAATCTTTTTTCGAGGCAGGTTCTTGTTGAAATTGTCAAGCTCTCCCAAAAATGAGGTAAGAGATGCGATAAAGGAGATTGAAAGGAATTTCTTAACTCTCATGATAAAAAAATTAGGTGCTAGCTTGAGTGATCCCAGTAGGAGGTTCAATGATGTTATTCTCACTTTTCTCAAGACATTTACGAAGGAAGATGATTTGAAGGTAATAGAATAAGGGTTGTTTCCTATTAGCAATGAGTCTTATTTCATTTTTATTTTTATATTCAAATGAGATTGATTGTCTATATGTTCTCAATTTTTCAACAAGGTGATTTAGTGCCACACGCAACGCAATTTGGTCGCTAAGTTTCTTAAGACATCTCCTTATAATGAACCACCTATATAAGTTTAATTGACATTAATTTTTAAATGAGATTTATGTCCTTATACACAAATTTATGATGGAGTAATTTATGATGGAGTAATTTATATGTCATTTGCATTTGCTTACAAAATCTAAGCTACCCATATTGACTATCTCTCCATTTTGAATATGCGTGATTGATTTTTATACGTTCATTGTTCAATGATCAACTGTAGTATCATTGTTTCTTTTTTATTTTTCAGTTTAGATACTATATCCTTTTTAAAATTGTGGTGCTCTTTAAATTTATATGTTTATTTCTTGTAAGTCATGTTAAATTATTATCACCATTGTGCAGATGCTAGTCTATTTAACATTGAAACACTCCCAATACGCATCTAATTACTCTTTCTCATCCTATGAAAAGGTCAGCTGTTGCGACTTCTGTTCACTTTTCATTTGCGTATTCAATGAAGTTGTGTGATTGCATTTGTATTTTGTGGTTTTATTTTTTTGTTTTTGCCAGTTTGATCTCTTTAAAAAATATTTTCTTGTTATTTAATTTTTTTTATGTCTGAATTTTAAGAGTAATACAAATTCTTTTAAGATCCTTAAGGTGTCTCTATTGGTGTCATGTAATATTTTTAAAATTCAAATTTTCAAGTTTTCGTAGGTCACAGTATGAACAATGACCTGCAAGGTACTTAAGGTGCTGAACATATTTATGTCCTTTAATAATTGAGTTCTAAGTCTTGTTGTCTTGTTTGAAACATTCAATTTTCTTTGGTTGTTGGTTTACTTATATATTCTTGCCAAGAACACTCAAGGTAGATTGTGCAAGAGCAATTGACACATCGTTTGTCTTCAAGTTTACTAACACAGGTAATTATCAAAAACCATATCTAAATAATTATGCTAGGTACGTTTGTATAAATTTACAAAATAATTTCCAGTTTGGTAAACTGAATTTATGAGTAAAAGTTAACTATTCTTCAAGCTATTTTTTTTCACTTATATCAGTTTGCATTATTTTTCCTTTTTTACTTAAAATTTCCATAATTTGGATAGAAATCTTGTAAAATTTTGTATGAACGAAATAAAAACGATACAATTGAAACGATACAGTCGTTTTCTTCGTTCTGTTGATTTTTCCCTGGAATTTTTCCATCATAAGTCGGTTCTTTGTTTTCAATTTCTCCATTTTGTTGTTTGCTTGTGGTTAGGTCTCTTCCCACTGATCGATGCTATATTTCAATTATTTAGTATCTTCTTGAGACAGATCTATGCTGATGTTACTTAATTTGATTTGGATTGAAAAAAATTTGTGATCTCATTGTTGAACGACGTCGTACTGTTCTCAGAGTTGTCATCTGAAAGCCCTGGTTTCTTTTGTAAATCCTTTAAAATGCGTGAAATTTTGAAACTTTTATAAAACCATTGAAATCGCCTTGAAAACATATCAGAGTGCGACACTAAAAGCAGACCACTAGTAACCTTTCTTTAAACTTGTTATTAAAACCAATTAATAAAATGCGGAAGCGTTACAAAATCATTTGTTTGCAGCATTTCGAAAGCGTAACTGATTTAACAATTGAAACTTAATGAAAGATTTAAACAATTAAATACAATTTATTACAACTGTTTTATCTTCCCATTTTAGTCTTGCTAGCCAAAAGTTCCCGCGCGTGCAAATCCTACATCCCTGCTTTATTATCTGTTCGTCATTTGTACCTACACCACAAGTAATACGAAAGCCTAATGGCCCAATAAGGAAAATGGTTTTATGCAATATGCTTATGACTCTCTTTAGTTGTTTCTGGAGTGGGTACTGCCCCAAACCTGTCATTTCAGATGATCGTTGGTTATTTACTCGTACTTCGAGCTGGAGATTGGAGAAATACGTGGCAGTAAGATAGATCTTTGTCGGCTTCAACAACCTAGAGTAGATAGTCTCACAGTCCCGACAAGGGAAAGGTAACGTTCTCTTTTAATCCTTTCTACCTGGCTGATCCGTACTTACCCTACCATCCCCTAACTCCCTTTTTCTTCTTTTTCATCATTTTCATCATTTTCTTCTTTTTCTTAACATTTTTCCTCACATAATGCATGTGTGAGTATCATCACCAAGGTGGAACTCCCTATTAGTTTCTATTAACATGATGCATGACCATACATTCTCATCCTAAGATGATGCATTATGCATTATAATATAACATTATTAGAAATTGAACCGCACATATAAGTAATTGAAAGCAACTGTAATTGAAAGCGCATATAAAGAAAGTAAAACATATAATAGAAGGAAATAAATACGCACAACAGAAAACAAGTACAATATCGAATTGAAACAACGAATGCATACTATAAAGGGGTGGTACGGTAAACAAACGAGTAATCTATTTAAACTAACATGCTTAGGCATTTAGAAATAGAGACATGTATAGAAAACAAATAATGAAAACATGCTTGTAAATTTGTAATTTCTTATCCTAGTTTGATTAAACATGATTTTATTCTAATTGATTAAACATGTTATACTTTAATAGTCTAGTTTAGTTAATTAATTGATTAATTAATTAAGCGTGCTTAGATAAGTTGGTTAAACATACAAAGATTGAACATACGAGCATAATTATAAATTATTATCCTAGTTAATTACATGCTCAGGAATAATAGTCGTAAATCGACCAATGAACTATCAACCATCAACTAACAATCAACTACAGCAGCAACAATAAGAAAATCAGAGGACACTCGACATAAAACTCACTACTAGTGGGTAGGGCCTCCTTTGGCCAAGACACATACAATTCCTTACCTCACATCTTTATTGCGGTTGGTACTTAATCGCTATCATTCTTCTCCTTTTAGTACCTTCAAAATTAGAAGCATTTACTTATTGATAATAATTCCTCCAACAAACATTTACAGAGTTCCATAAACCGCGACAAGGTATAGATCTGCAACCACACTAAATCCAACATATTCATGCTCTAGGCAATAACCAACAGAAAGTGTTTCATTATTCTTTATCCAACATTAGATTAACAGCCTAAATGGGTTAATAACTTATCTCCAACAACTAGCACCAAACAATTTCTCATATCATAAATTTAACCGCCTCATTGTTGACAATAACAAAACAACAAGCTAATACACTTAACAAAACACCCCCAACCAACCAACAATAGGAAAATCCAATTTTCAGCACCTAAATCACCAAAGACTAACACAACAGAGATTAATCTTCCAACAACAGTGTATTTATCCACTTATTGGCCAATAACAGAGCATGAATGTTCATAAAAATCTAGGATAAAGTTGAGGCAATACCTCACAGCTCATAGAGGACATTTCTCCCAGCTGCCCTCCTCTCCAGCTCTCGGCTCAACCTTTAGAGCCCCCACTTTCTCTCGCCATTCTCAGAACCTCTCGGCCATCCTCCAGAGCATCCATCTGCCTTCAGTATCTTCTCTAGAGAAGAGGAGTCCTCTACCCTTTTGTTCTCCAAAAATGCCCGACAATTCTCTCTAACTTTTAAGAGGATGTTCCCCACGCCTGACACGCTATCGGTTTCATCAGGACAAAACCAGAGGAGGAAGTACCTGTTTGGGCCGAACCGCAACTAGGTCACACTCAAGTCGGAGCACCCGGGTTGGAGCTTAACCCGAGCTGGAAACCGCAACCCCTTGCCACCACGAGCTCGCCCGTGTAAACCTTTCATCGACTGCTTTGTATTTTGTTAATAATTCTTCTCGTCATACACGTATACCTACACCACAAGTAAAATGTAAGCTCTAAGGCTTAGAGCTTACATTTCGAGAATTGTAACATCCAAAGAAAATGTCAGAAATTTAATATTATTTGAAAAAGAGTTTGAATAAACCGTGGCCACAGAAAAGATAATTATAAGGAAGAACTAACGTTGGATTAAAGGAAATAGAGAAACCCAGCTTTTGGATTAAAATGACGAAGGGAAGGAGGACGCTTGTTGAAGGAAAGATGCTTCACAAAAATAAAGATTCCGTGTGGGAAAAATGGCAGACGTTTGATCGCAAGTGAAGAATTAATGTGAATCGTTCAATTCAGGAAATAATACTCCTGTGGATGGGAAATATCCCTTTGTTGGAGGGACGTGGCGAGTATATGAAGAACATATTTGTTTGGTAACGAAAAGACGCCATTTTGGTTAGTTGGACTGCATTGAACAGTAGACTTGTGGGAGCGTTGGCATCCGTGGATGGAAATGCGTCTGCTTTGAATAGTGTAAGGTAGCGGTGGGGTAACGTGGCATTACGCGACTGACTATTTAAACAAATAATCCTTGGATTGAGGCTCTTGCAGGAGCAAATACGTCAGCAAGCGGATACTTAGGCTTCCGTGATTGATTAGTTGGCAGAGGTGATTCACTTAAGAATCTGTCTTCGCGAACATGTAAGGATTTCAGTATAGCTATGTGGCAGAATAGGATTGCTTAAGGGGAAAAATTATGTATTTCTCCACCACCTTGTTTTCCCTATAAAAAGGGGGGTTTTAGTTTTGTGATAAAGCAAAGAAGCCTCGAGTTTTGAGGGTCTCAGAAAGGTTGATTGGTGGAGTGGTCCTTGGAGGTTTCGGTTTAGAGTGCTCTGTGCGAGTCTAACTGGATGATTTTGGAGGATTGCTCTTCAAAGTATTTAAAAACAGTGGAAACAAGTCTCGATCATTGTAATTCCATGTATGCAATGGTTGTGTGTGTTTGGCCTCTTGCCCTACAACACAAGATGAAAGGATATTAATTAGAATTATGAATTTCTATAATTGATAATTATGGTATGACACAGGACTGTTGGTTTAATTGGGTGAAAGAAATAATGAAATGTTTGATTTATTGGATGAATTATTGACTGATTATGATATGACCTTCGACTTTGGCATTAATTGGAAGAAGTAATCGTTGAGGAAATATTGCTTCGTTACGATTATTGGGTTTTGTTATTGAGTTATATGTTCGAGGATCTATTTAATATATGTTCATTTTTAGGACCTCTTATGAAATAGATTAATGTGACTGTTAATATTATGTTGCTTTATTGTTATTGATGATATGTTTTCATGCATCGTGTTTTCCAAAAAGGAACGAAAATGTTTTACATGCAAAGGTGTCGTTAAAAAAGAATTAAACAAAATTAATATACGTACAGATTTTGGACCAAAATCAAAATATCTCCACTACTTTGTGCCAATCTACAAAAGGAAACAACAACGATATCATCTAAGACAAATTAGCCATAGATTGGTGGTTTCTGATAAAATGACACTACACAGGTAGAACACAACTACACAGATAGGAGAAAATGATACATCAGAAAAGGGCCACCATCCGGCCGCATTAGTTGGCTAAGGCTTCTATGCTGTTTTCACTTTTACTTTTTTCATAAAATAAAAAAAAAAGGCAAAAAACAAAGCCAAATGATCGAACCGTTGGAAAGAATGGTTGGAAAGATAACTAGGGTTAAATAAAGCATGATTAACTAGAATTAAAATGTAAGAAAATAATTAATTGAAGATTTAATGTAGAATAAAAAAGAAAGTGAAAATAAAAAGGGGAGGAGGGGTCGAACCGGCTCATGCTATGCTGGTCCGATTTGAGTTTAGCAATTAAAGGGGGAGAAATTAGTTCTGTGACTTGGGCTGAAGGAAGGAGAAGGCCCTCAACCGAAAATGAAAAGAGAGGGAAGGACACCCCAAATCAGAAGGAGAAAGGGGGAAGGGAAATGCAAAGGACTCAGGCGATTTCACGATTTGTGTTTCCCTTCTGTCGATTGTGTGTGCGTGGAGTGAAGGCATCGAATCGTGAGGTGGTGACGACGTCCAAGCTACGATTCATGCAGCGCTTCAAGAACAGGGGCAACGGTTGGACGACTTTTGATTCTGTCCGATGGGGTGCGAGGTGGCAGACCTCTCGGATGAAGGGGTTTTGAACGGTTGTGCTTGGAACCCGATGTGGGTATGGTCGCAGGCAGGTTCTGTTGTAACCGTTTTGGCCTCTCGGCCTTGTAATGCAAGGTAACAGGGAGATGCTTTCTATTTCTTTTACTACTTGTTGGAGATTTCTAGAATTTCTAGAATTTTATGCTTCACAGTCGGGTTTGATTCTGCATTTCGATTACCAAATGATGAATATTATTGATTTGTCTCTGTTCTTAGTTTGGTTACTGCCCGATATGCATTGGGAATCTGTTGTCTTGGTTGGTTTGAGTTTATTCATGGTTTGGTTTTGCCCGTGTGCCATTGTTGAGATTTCGTGTTCTATTGATGAAGTTTGGTTCTCAGTGTTGGGTATTCTGATGCCCACTATTGTATATTTTGCTGCTCATGTGAAGTGTGTTCTTTGGTTGGTGTTAATGGATGGATAGAAATATTGGTCTGTTCTAGTAATCATTGCTGTGAAGTCCTATCAAATGTTCACTGATATGGTGAAGTTAGGAAATGGAATTTGTAAAATGGTTAATGATGTTAACCTCTGTTGGATTGGAAATGCTATGAATGTGCACATTAAAGAAGGGAATGAGTATGAGAAATTGAAGGAAATATGGAATAAGATTTTAATGTGTATGCATGCTGTTGGGATAGTTGAGTTATTATTAATTAGTAAATGTTATTGATTTTGAAGGTATTAAAGGATAAGGATAAAGTCCGAAAATGCGTTATGGACAGCAGGTAAAAAATAGTACATGTGTTTAGCCAGTAGAGGCCTACTTCATGAGATTAGGATTTGTTTGTTCAAATTGCTTGTTCTGAGATTGTGATATATGCTAGGTTGATAGATTTATATTCATGTCTTGTTGATATCGCACGTATTCTTTTAGATTCATTCCATGTTGATATCACACGTATTGCTTTAAATTTCATTACATGTTTATATCACATGTGTTGCTTCAGATTCATTCCATGTTGATATTACACGTATTGCTTTAGATTCATTTCCTTTCGATATTGCATGTACTGCTCTTTCTAATTGCTTCCTATCGAAATTGTACGTATTGGTTTGAGTTATATTGTGATCTCAGTTAATATTGTATGAGCATTGTGTGGACATGTATCACGATATAAAAACAATTAGGGATACCACATTGGATTGGTATTCATATGAAACACCCTGACTTTTTAAGTTTGACAATTACCGGGTATTACCCAGGGCGTGTGCTGAGCGTTACGTCTAGGAGTAATTCTGTCAACGTTTTCTCCATATACGTGATGTAATCAAGTGTGGGAGTATGAGAATATTACATTGCGAACTTATACGTGTCATTTTATGACGTGTATTTATGGGGAGGATATTGTGGAATAGGGGCTAAGTGGGAAAAGCGTGATGAATGTTGTCAGGGGTGTTTTCGGACGCCTGCGGACGAGTTGTGTCGTTCGCATATGCATTTCACGAAGCGCCCTGAGCTTTGGGACGACTCAGGACGCAATATCTCATCTTGACATCACTGTGCTGTGAAGTCGCGAACGAGGTGCAGACGAGGGAAGCTGCGTCCACATCAAATCTGTTCTAATCTTAGACAGTTTCGGACGAGTCCGGACGACTGGGGACATGGGGAGACATCGTCTGATTTGACTCTGTCCGATTTTAGCACACTTTCGAATGACGCATGGACGCCACATGCGGAAGCGATTTGGCCTCCAAATAATACTTGCAGACAGTACGGACAGGACAAGGATGCCAGTTTTTGTCCGAAGCAAATCATTAGCCTTAGGGTTTTAGCCTCGCAGACGAGGCCTGTACGTCCACACTCGTCTGAATCATCACAGCAAACCCTAAAGGAGGGTATACGCTGGAACTAGGGAGTTGAGGTAGATGGGTAGTCCGGATCTAGTCTAGCTACTAGGATACACCCCTACCAAGACGGGAAAGTGACTAGTAGCCCACAGGTGGTTAGTTTCCGTACAGCTAGGCCATCTCAAAGGAAAACCCTCAATCTCTAGGCTCGATGTACGAGTTTAATGAACGAATAAAGAAAAACGAATGTAATGAAAGAGTTTGATGGGTGTCCCCTTCCAACGAGAATTAAAGAGAGAAATACATAATTGTTTTTCCCCCCTCCTTACTGAGCGTAAGCTCACGTCCTTACTTGTGGTGTAGGTAACGAGGGAGTTATGCCAGCAGTTAAGGAAGAGGACATTCCGGTGGAGCCTGCGGTTGGTCCGACAATGGCGCCAATGGAGTAGTAGTGTGGTAAAGTATGATATGACATGATAAGACAATATGAATGAACGAATGCTTAAATTGCGGTATGTATTTTATTCAAATAAGTTGGATTATGTAAGCTTAAACCCTTGGATTTGAACAATGTTGTTTCCTCATATATTGCTACTTTGGTAAAAGTTGTTTTCTCTTTTAATTATGCTTCCGCAAATTTTTATGAATAATTTCTTTTAAGAATGAAAAATGAAAAAAAAATGAATGAATGATTTATTAACGATTCGGATTTTTATTGCACTCTGATAACTCTATTTATTCGGAATGATTTAATTAAGTATTTTAAAATGGTTTACAAAATTCGGGTCATTACATAATCGTTGAATATCGTATGAATAAGAATCGACTTTTATAAAACCAAAGAAAGGATACCACTCTTATAAGGAACTAACCACAAACTTTATAATTTGTTGTCAAAGAATGTGAAAGCTTGAACAATGACGGACTCTATTTTTTTAAATGCAATACTTTTTGAAAACTTGAAATTGAATTTTAAAAATATGACATCACATCAATAGAAACCCCTTAAGAATCTTAAAAGAATTTGTATTACTCTCAAAATTCAGACATAAGAAAATTAAATAATAAGAAAATATTTTAAAGAGATCAAACTGGCAAATGCAAAAAAATAAAACCACAAAAAACAAATGCAGTCACACGACTTCATTAAATACGAAATCAAAAGTGAACAGAAGTTGCAACAGCTGACCTTTTCATGGGATGAGAAAGAGTAATTAAATGCGTATTAGGAGTGTTTCAATGTTAAACAGACCAGCATCTGCACAATGGTGATAATAATTTAACATGACTTACAAGAAATAAACATATAAATTCAAAGAGCACCACAAAAAAAGGATATAGCATCTAAACTGAAAAATAAAAAAGAAACAATGATACAGTTGATGATCATTGAACAATGAACGTATACAAATCAATCACACATATTCAAAATAGAGAGATAGTCAATATGGGTAGCTTAGATTTTGTAAGCAATTGCAAATGACATATAAATTACTCCATCATAAATTTGTGTATAAGGACTTAAATCTCATTTAAAAATTAATGTCAATTAAGCTTATATAGGTGGTTCATTATAAGGAGATCTCTTAGGAAACTTAGCAACCAAATTGCGTTGCGTGTGGCACTAAATCACCTTGTTGAAAAATTGAGAACATATAGACAATCAGTCTCATTTGAATATAAAAATAAAAATGAAATAATACTCATTGCTAATAGGAAACAACCCTTATTCTATTACCTTTAAATCATCTTCCTTCGTAAATGTCTTGAGAAAAGCGAGAATAACGTCATTGAACCTCCTACTGGGATCACTCAAGCTAGCACCTAATTTTTTTATCATGAGAGTTAAGAAATTCCTTTCAATCTCCTTTATTGCATCTCATACCTCATTTTTGGGAGAGCTTGACAATTTCAACAAGAACCTACCTAAAAAAAGATGAAAAATCAGTCAGATCCATTTAAACAAACAAAGAAGATGCAATTGAAACAGGAGTAATTGATCAAGATAAGTCAGAGTGAGTTAGTAGTAGATTGAAGAGAAGAGCATACCTTCTTCTCTGCCATGCCAATTTTCTCGTCCATGGTGAACTTGGAGATTGAGTTTAAACTTGAGGACGAACAATTTTCAATGTTTTATGTTTTAAGACAAGAGGAAAATGATATATTTGACTTTTCATAGACATGGTGTTAATTTTTAAGATAAAATATATTTTTCCAGCATTTTTAGAGTTGATTTAAATCTCTATCCCTTTAATTTTCAAGTTGTTTAACATGTTTTGATAGTAAAAGGACATTCAAAGTAACTTCTCCCCAATTAAAATGAAAAAATCTCAATGTAATCCTCAATTATTTTCAATTCACTTAAAAACTAATATTTTTAACTAATTAAAACTAGAATCAATTAAAACCCCGAACCAAGAATATTTTTAATTAATTAATCAATAACATGCGAAAGACTTTAACTAATTACACCTACTGTCACAATAATCAATACTTTAAAAGTTAAATGATCACTACCTCAAACTTTTATTGTTAACAAATATTAAATTTTGCGACATATTAATTACATCTAAACCTCAAATGTTAAATAAACTAGATTATCTAAGCAAAAAGTAAATGCTCAATTTTAACATATTTAAATAACTAGCCAACCTATGACCAATAAATTTCAATAAATATTCCTTGCTCATCCATGTGATCTCCTAATTTCATTTGTTTGTATGCTCGTACACAACTGAATGATTACAATCTAACTTAACAAGATACAAGGTTAGCTAAAAAATTGTACTTTGATAGCCTAAAATCTATTATGGATCATTTGCAAAGTGATTGTTATTTTTGGAAAGAAATTTAATGTATTTTGAAGTTAATGGAAACTGTAAAGCCTTGTGAAACTACCATCTCCCCTGTACCAATTAGTGGAACTTCAACATTTATTAAAACCAAAATATTTTTTGAACCAAATATGAAATAATCAACTTTTCTTCTTTTTAGTAACTTATATATATTACAAGGAGAAATTTAACGAAGAATAATTGATGCCGAATATAAATTACCACTTATCACCACAATATAAATGATCAATGTCAAACAACACAAAAATCACCTATACCATTTTAACTCCAAAAACTGCCAACACATTCACCAATCAACAAATCATATCTACTTATGAAAATCACTAACCACCTAGGTCTAACAGACTAGATATCTATCGAGTTAAAAAAATAGTAAATTAGACACAAAAAGTCTCTTTTTGTTTAAAGT
Organism: Begonia loranthoides; assembly: GCA_022433065.1. Classification (NCBI taxonomy): domain Eukaryota; kingdom Viridiplantae; phylum Streptophyta; class Magnoliopsida; order Cucurbitales; family Begoniaceae; genus Begonia; species Begonia loranthoides. Next base: position 12,219,390 of record CM039485.1, read on the forward strand.
TTTACCAATTTTATCAACAAATTATACCAAATGAAAAATTAATTAAATTTCATCACATTAATACCATCAAATAAGATAAAAATAGTAAGGAATAACCACAATAATAATCCTAAAGACCAATACTCAGATTAAAGTTCATCAACAAAGCATTTAAAATTATGTTATTAATTAGTTAGGGATAATGATAATTATGTCTAGTTTGGAAGAGAAAATAGTATTTAACATTTTTAGACAAAAAGAGTACAAATGCTTAGGCACAATTTGGAAGAAAGGTGGAGAGCTTGTTATTCATCTTCTAGTTCATTGTTTTTGCATTTCTTTGTGATAATTAACAACTAATGTTTTTCTTTTCATCATCTAGCCATTGAAGACGTAAAAATTTAGTTAAAAAGTTATCACATTGCAATTTTTTGCAGTGGTTGTGGAGAAGCCTCTAATCGTGAGAAGAAAGTTCACTTGTTCTTGTGTTTGGTGGTTTGTTCTTCCATTTTGTCTTGACAGTTTACTATTTTGGTGTTATTTGTTTGATCTTTAGTTGTCTAGTGGATTAGTTCTAGACTACGAGAGGTTTTAGTGGATTAGATGATATATTGATTGGATTGGTGAATAATGGTGCATATTTTTGTTGATGTTCGCATTTATTGGTGTTTTTGTGTTGAAGACCATGGCTTTTACTTCAGTCTAGAAATCTGTTGGCATATAAGGAGAATCTTTTGCTTTAGATGCTAGTAACAGAAAGATGATTAAGAAATTTATATGTTTCTCAAATAATTCAACCTAAGAAAATAATGACACAATGAACCAAAACTTGAAGAAAAATGAGGATAGTCTAATTTAGAATATGGAAAAATAAGCATAGTATGACCTAGATTACGAAACCAGCCAAGAAGAAGGGGAAGTGTCAACTACATAGCAAAGAACAATTTTAATCTTCAAATACAATAAAATAGGAAGCAAAAAATGGTGAAAAGTTTACCTGGAGTTTGGAGAGATGAGCGACGACTAAAAATAAAAAAACAATTGCTAGGGCAAGGCCGCAGGGGAAGAATCGGCGACTGTCGAGTGTCGACTTGACTGGAGGAGACCAAGTCGACGAGGGTAGGGCGATGACAAAGGAGCGAAGGTAAGCGAGGCCAAGGGCAGTGCATGGGCAAGGCCGCAGGGGAAGAATCAGTGACTGTCAAGTGGTTGACTTGACTGGAGGAGACCAAGTCGCCAAGGTAGGGAGACGGCAGAGTAGGGCAGGGAAGCAAGGCCAACGGCAGGGGAGACTAGAACTTTTGAAAATGGGAATTTTCCCATTAATAAAGGAACGATGGAACTTTTCAAATTGCAAATCTGCCCTTGACTCATCCTCCATAAACAAACATTTTTACCCTTCATCGGTGGCAGGAGCCACGCAACATAGTACTAATTCACATTTCATTTTTAGTAAATCCAATTCAAAATATATCATGTCAATGTAAGTAGAAAATAAATTTTTTTGCTTTGGCCGTAATAATGTGTTTAATTTTTTTTTTATTTTGAATTGTCAAACATGATGAACAAATTATTATTACACGTAATGAAAAATCATGCATTATATTTAAATTTGTTACCGAAAGTTCTTATGAAAGAACCACGTATATATTAAATTCGAGACCCTTCAATAATGCAGAAACTAGAATTAGGATCGTCCATGAAACAAGTATAGGAACTTGGCCCGTTATCTATAAAGAGATAAGAACCAAAACTATCAAATTGAGGAACTTGACGCTAACCAAACTTGTTGATTAGAACCAAAGCTATCAAGTTGAGGAACTTGACCCTAACCAAACTTGTTGATGAGAACCAAAGTTATCAAGTTGATCTTCTCAGTTTTAGCTTGAAGAAAATCTAGTTCTTCACAAAGAACCAAAGAGAAAATTCTCACAAAAGCTTTCTAATTCGTGTATATTAATTCTCTCAAAAAAGGGTACAAGCTTGTGTTTAGGAAATATCCCTAAAATAATAGAAAATAATCCTAAACTATAAATAATCCGAATCCTACTGATTTGGAAGCTTAAAGTTAACAAAAAAAACTTTGGAAAGTTAATAAATAAAATTAGAAACAAATAGGAAACTTGGAAGTGATAAGTTGACTGCCTAAATTAGAGTTGAATCTTGGAAGATTTCGAGATACTATTTGAATGACCAAATCTCCTCTGAATCTTGCGATCTTGGTGTCTATGGAAATTTTAGGACGCATACATTAATTTGTATGAAGACCACTTGTCCATTTGAATTCTTGATCTAGCCCAAATCATCATATTCATTTTTGTGCGCAGAAAACCAAGGCCCAATTTAACTTTATGACTTTTGACTTTCTAGTTGGGTCATTTAGAATAATGACTCCCTTCATTCTTGATCTTGTCATTGGACCTTCTATGTTTTGCAATGGATCTTGGCCTTTTGTAATGACTTGGCTCTTCATGGGTCCTTGGATCAGATCATTATTCCCTCCCCCTTCAAAAAGATTAGTCCTTGAATCTTCTGCATCATAAAAGCATAAGTGAGTAATACTAAAATAGTGATTTTGTTATAATACCTGATTTCCATATGTAGATGAACCCAAGCCCAATCTCCGGGGTGAAGTATGATTTCCTTCAGGCTTTTGTTAGTTTCTCGCGCATAGTGTTCGTTCTTCTTTTGAATATTTTCTCGTGCCCTTGCGTGTAATTCCCTAATAAACTCGACTTTCCTTTTTCCATCAACAAATTCATTAGTACACAACAGTGACATATCAAGTGGATTCAAAATCATAAATAATTTTCAAAGGTGAATGTGAAGTAGTAGAATGCACAATTTGATTATAATCAACCTCAACATGTCGTAATGAGAATTTAGGTAAACAAAAATGATCCTTTTTAATTAAATACCCATCATGTGTATAGTAGTCAACAAATGCAATTTTTCTACAACATTTCCAATCATAATAAGAATCCAAATCTAATTTATACAAATATTTCATGAATCCCAATGATTTAGATTTAATCACATAATCCATCAATCTCATAAAGATACTAAAAACATTTAATATTCCATAAAGCATAACTATCCATTCATATAATCCATGTTTAATGTTAAACACAATTTTCCAATTATCACCGTTTTTTTATTCAAATTTGATAATATTCAATGTTCAAATCAATCCTAAAAATCATACATGCTCCATATTCATAAAAATACCAACTAATCCATATTCGAATTTGATGCTCATATAAGGTCTTAAAAGTACCAACTTTCAATTCATAAAGATAAAACTTAGGAACAAACCATATATTTTTGTCAAATACACATCCTTTAAGTCCATAAAAATTGACACATGCATTTTCTTCACTGACTATCCAAAATTTTTCATAAAAATTTATGCATGCAATCTTTCCACAAACAATCCAAAAATTTCCATATAGTTCTACGCATGCAATTTTTTGCAAATAATCCAAAATTTTTCATGAAATCCCACACATACAATTATTTTATGACTATAAGAACTTAAACTTGCAAACCTTTCACAAGCAAACCAAAATCTCCCAAAATAATTGACACATGCATTCTTTTTACAAACTATCCATAATCTCCTAAAACCTAAGTCTTTATCATGCAAATTTTTAATAATTTCAGATTTCAATAACTTAGTTTGATGAGTAAAATCATACTTTTTTGACAATGGGTAAGCAACCACAATGTCCTTACCTTTGTGGATGACATATGGACACACCTTGTTACACTCCATCCATGGAAGTTCAATCCTTTTTTGTGGTGTTAAGTCTTTTGGTAACTCCTTTGAATATATGTCTTTATAACTTTGCAAAATAGATGAAACATCCACTAGAAACAAAGTATTTAGCTCATGTGAGGTAAAAGAAATATTTTTGCATAACAATAAATTCAACTCTCTAATTTCCTCACTCTTTTTAAACACTCAAATTCATTTCCTTTCCTCTTCTCCCTCGGATTTTATCTCCTCTCCCACTATTTTTTTCTCCTTCTCTCTCTCGGTTTTTCTTTTCTCATCCCCCAATTTCTTTTCTTCCTCGTTGCCTTTTTTACTCCATTTTTTTTTGGCTTTTCTCTCTATGGCTTTTTATCTCCTTTTTCACTTTCGCTTTTTTCCTTTTTAATTCTTTTTTTTCTTCAACTTCCAAATCTTTTTCAACTACTCCATAATTTGAATTGTCATCCTTTGCTTTGGTTTTGGCACAACTTTGAGACTCTTTGGCAATTTTCTCTTGATCTTTCCTAACATCCTCAACTTGCACATCTAAACTCTCTTTAGGACCAACAAATCTTCTTTTATTGAGTCTTCCACTTCTATATTGCTAGATTCCTCAAGTGGTTGCATTTCATTGTTACTTACACCCTTTACATCTTCAATTTCTAACTCTTCCTCTTGTGTACCTCTTTCAATTGGTTGCTCCACTTTATCGCACTCTTTTACCTTGACTTCACTAACATCTTGTCTTTCCTCAATTTGTCTCTCTTCTATCAACTTATCATCTTGTTGACTTTACTTCCTTGCTTTACTTCACTCGGATCATCAATCACCTCTTTAGACAATGGTGTCGTGGCTATTGGATTCTTAGTCAAATAAAATTCATAAAGTTTCTCAAGATCCAATTGTGATTTTCAACTTAATTCTCTCCAATAGTGTAAAGGAACATACTTCTTTCTCATGATAGCCCTCATGTTTTCCAAAGTTTTAATTGGTGGGTCTCCATATCGCTTTTGATCTCTTAATAATTTTGCCCACCAAACGTTTGCATAATCTGTGAACGCCATGGCAACCAATCTAATTTTCTTTTCTTCCGAGTAGTTTTTGCATCCAAATGATGAGAGAACCATGGATATATTAAATCCGAGACCCTTCAACAATGCGGAAACTAGAACTAGGATCGTCCATGAAACAAGTATAGGAGCTTGACCCATTATCTATAAAGAGATAAGAACTAAAGCTATCAAATTGAGGAACTTGACCCTAACCAAACTTGTTGATTAGAACCAAAGTTCTCAAGTTGATCTTCCAAGTTTTAATTAGTGAGTCTCCATAACGCTTTTGATCTCTTAATAATTTTGCCCACCAAACGTTTGCGTAAACTGTGAACGCTATGGCAACCAATCTGATTTTCTTTTCTTCCAAGTAGTTTTTGCATCCAAAAATAAGATCTACTTTTCGCTCCCACTCTACATATGTTTCCGGATCATTTTCTCCTTGGAAAAGTTGTAGACTTACCTTTTTATGGCTTAAATTTCCATCTCTCCTATCTATACGGAAATCTCTTTGAAAACCTCTTCTTTGGTTATTTACCTTTTTCTCCTCAAACTCATCTTTTTCAAAACGTCTCCTTTCTCGGTTTTGTGTTGGAGTAGACTTTTCAAAATGATCAATTCTTTGATTTAGGGCTTAGAATTGACCTTGCATATCCTTCATATTTTTTCACTTCACTACTCATGGTTTTTTTTGTTTTGTGCTGCGAAACAAGGATAAAAATTAGTAAAAGAATGGACCCCACAAACTCCCTCACATGTTTACACTCAAATCAATGCCTCTCCACTCGTGTTTCGATCAAAATCTTGGCTTTTTCTATAATAATCTCACACTCTCGCCTTTTAGCACTAAACTTTCCCTTTTAACTCCTTATTTAAAACTTTGATCAATGAAAAAAATTCAACAAGCAAAAACAAGTAAGATCAAACTTTTCAAACCAAGGATTCAATCTCCAAGAAAAGTAGAATCAATGATTTTTTTTAAAGAGAATTTGATAGCTATTCAAAAGGTTCTCAACAATTTAAGAAGGTTAATGATTAAAAAAAGAAACAATTTTGGAAACAAAATAACTTTAGGAAAGAAACAAGTTAGGAAAGAACAATTATGGAAAGAAACAATTTTGGAAACAAATCAACTATGGAAAGAGAATAATTATGGAAAGAAACAAAGTAGGAAACAAAAACAACTATGGAAAGAGAATAATTATGGAAAGAAACAATTTAGGAAACAAAACAACTATGGAAAGAGAACAAATTAGGAAAGGTAACAGGTATGAAAAGAAATAATTTAGGAAAGATAACAATTATGGAAAGAAAATAATTTTGGAAAGATCAAAACTAAGGAAAGAGAACAAATTAGGAATAAACAAATTTTGGAAAGTTAAGACTTTAGAAAGAATACTAGTAAGGACGTATATAAAATAAGGAAAGAATATGCACTAATCACGAAATTTACAAGAACAATATAAGATTGATGCATAAAAATATTTAAATATTTAATAATCAAAGTGTAGCACGAAAGTCTTTGGATAAATTTCTTTGATTTTTAATTTTGCAAGAATAACAAACTTGAAATGAGAAAACAAAGAGTGACTTTTGCTAGAAGAATTTTTTTTTTGGCATTTTTTTTAAAATATGCCTTTTGCTAGAAAATACAAATCTTTCTACCTTTTTTTTTTGCAAGAACAAGAACTAGAAGAAGAAGAAGAAATCAATAAAAAAGAAGAAGGACAAAAAAAAAAATGAAGTATAAGAACGAACCAAAAGAACAAAGAAGTTTTTTTTTTTTTGAAAAATAATAAAGACAAAGATAGATAGAAAAAAAAAATAAAGATAGCGATTTGATTCGAAGGAACCTTTGCTCTAATACCAAATGATGAGAGAACCACGAATATATTAAATCTGAGACCCTTCAACAATGCAGAAACTTAGAATTAGGATCGTCCATGAAACAAGTATAGGAGCTTGACCCGTTTTCTATAAAGAGATAAGAACCAAAGTTATCAAATTGAGGAACTTGACCCTAACCAAACTTGTTGATTAGAACCAAAGTTATCAAGTTGATCTTCCCAGTTTTAGCTTGAAGAAGATCTAGTTCTTCACAAAGAACCAAAGAGAAAATTCTAAAAAAAACTCTCAAATTCGTGTATATTAATCCTCCCAAAAAAGGGTATAAGCTTGTGTTTAAATAGGCAACAAACATACCTAAATAAATTAGGAAATATCCCTACCATAATAGAAAGTTAACAAAAACAACTTTAGAAAGTTAATAAATAAAATTAGAAACAAATAGGAAACTTGGAAGTGATAAGTTGACTGCCTGAATTAGAGTTGAATCTTGGCAGATTTCGAGATACTATTTGAACAACTAAATCTCCTCCGAATGTTGCGATCTTGGTATTTGTGGAAAGCTTAGGATGCGTACATTAATTTCTATGAAGACCATGTGTTCATTTGAAATCTTGATCTAGCCCAAATCATCATATCTATTTTTGTGTGCAGAAAACCAAGGCCCAATTTAACTTTATGACTTTTGACTTTCTAGTTGGGCCATTTAGAATAATGACTTCCTTCGTTCTTGATCTTGTCATTGGACCTTCTATGTTTTGCAATGAATCTTGGCCTTTTGTAATGACTTGGCTTTTCATAGGTCCTTGGATCATATCAAGTTCTTTACTAAATGTATGATTATCCCAAACTCTTCATATATAATGACTTTTCCTTTAAATATACAAAAAGTTGGCTAATAAAAAAATAACCCTAAATATTACTCACAGTTAAACACAATTTCAGAAACCTAAAAAGTGGAGAACCTAACTTAAAAAACCTGGAGAAATGATTACCCGAGAGCTAAGAGAGGAAACCCATTCATCTATGGGGTTCTCGGGTGATTGGTGTTTCAACCTAAACTCTAGTACTTAAATACTAATAACCAAAGAACTTCAAGGGAGAAAATCTCCTAAAATCGTATCTAAATTTTATATTTTTTTAAACAATCTAAATATCAAATCGTAGCTCGCAAGAATCTAAAAAAAATAACTTATTAGAAACCTGCCCAAGCTACAGCTATTGGGGACGTTCGCAACAACCCGCTCGACCAATTGTCAATAGTCACGTTAACCCTAAAACTTATATTTGCAGTCGCTAAAGCAATCGTGGGCACTAATTGTAACACCCATTTTCATAAATCTCAATTTTTCTTATAAATTTCTATTTTTTTTAAATCACAACAGTTAACACTTGTCACTTAAATATTATTTGAAATAAAACAATACTTTAATAAAAAAAGAGTAAACCACACATTTTTATCATCATTATAGCAGAAGATTTTTTTATCAAATCAAAACATAGTCCTTACAAAACTCAAATATAAAAGTCCTTTACAATTTATTTATAAAATTCACTATTTTAAATAGTTAACCAAATAATGAAACAAAAACCTTGTTATGAAAACCATTTCAAAAGTTGGTATCAAGCCTCAAACCATAATATCAGGGTCAACCAGCTCGAACAACACAAAGTCTTCATCGTGCGCAAGGTTCATCTATAAGTCTAAGACTTAGTAAGTAATGCTTAACATAACATTTCATGACATAAATTCATCTTTCGTCTTTCTTCTTTATCTTTCTTTTCTTTTTCTTTCTCTTTTGGATATGAGTAGACTTGGTAGTGGAACATACACCATTTTTCTCCACCCTTTTGGGAGAGTCTCCGTCCCTTATTAAGACAGACTGACTGTAACGACCCGAATTTTCGTAATTCCTTCAAAAATGCGAAAAATTTCAAATTTCTTTCTTTTTAAAACAAGACGTATCAGAGTGCGTCTAACCGGATTGCTACTAACTCTTTCTTAAAACTCGATATAAAATCCATTTAGTAAAGACTTATGCGGAAGCGTAAATAAAATCATCGTTTGTAAAACCTAGCGGAAGCGTTATAAAAATTGTTTATTTAAAACTTGACGGAAGCGTAAATAACTAGTTGAAAGAGGAAATACTAAACCATTGAAATACTACTTTTATACGATTTACTACGTGACTTAATTACAACATTTAAAACTTAGCTTTGTTAACACAGTTTCTCTTTTACCCATTTCATATGCTTGGCCAGCCACAATCTACCTCACGCGTGCAAACCCATCATCCATGCTTGCTATTGTTTGTTCTTTATCTTTCGCTACTCCTAGTCCATGCATTCCTCATAGCGTACTAGCTCCTACATCTACACCACAAGCAACTGTAAGCCCGAAGGCTTAGTAAGGAAAAAGGAAAATGAATTATGCTTATAGTCCTTTAGTTCATTTGGAATGGGGGCCACCATACCAATTCTTTCATTATGTTTCTTCTTTCTTTATTTCTTTCTTTACTCGTACTTCGAGCTAGAGATTGGAAGACCAGTATGGGATGGTATAGTGTGTCGGACCTAACCTTCTATGGGCAACTACGTCTCGTTCCCGATAAGGTAGGGGCGTTTCCTAATTGCCAGGCTAAGATCGCTACCCATCTGCCTCCCAACTCCCTTATTCCTTTCCTCCGTCTTTTCTTATCATTTTACTTTCCTTACCATGCATGTGTGAGTACTGCCCAGTGGCACTCCCTACTTGATTTCTATTAACATGATGCATGATCATACAATCTCATCCTAATATGATGCATGATTCTTCACAGTATAACATTCGTAGAAAATAAAGTACGCATAAACGAAAGTAACTGAATTTAAGAGAACATATAAAAGAAATAGCAGTAACATAACAAGCACACAGAGACAAGTAATAACGATGGAACACCCAATAACGTATAGCATATGAAGGAAGCAACTATAGAACTAAATGAACAACGGGGAACTTGCTAAGATATATACGTTTTACAATAATAAGGAAAATATAACGGAACACAAGCAACGTGCATATGGGAGTGAAGCATAACTAAATTATCGTGCTCAAGGAGGAATTATAACTACCATCTAGTTAATTATCCTATGTAATTTATATACTCAAGGGTTGATTACTTTAGTCATGTTCGCTAGTTCGTTAACATGCTACAATAATTATCTAAGTTCTTTAATATGCTTAAATACAATTAATAAACGTTAGTTTAGTTGTCTAACACGCTCAAGTTAACTAATTATTCTAGCTGACTAATCTGTCACTATTTGATTTAGACAACAAAAGAATTAACATACTTAGTTAATTACATGCTCAAAGCTACTAAATCATGTTCAAGTAAAATATAAATATGTTCGTGATTTTCTTTCTTGATTATATGGTCAAATGGCGTACTTAGTCACATACCCTAATTAATTGCTTAAGTTGATTACATAATCTAGTTGAGTGAATTAACATGTTAGTTACTTAACATACTTAGATTGATTAACATGCTCACAAGTTAGTTGTTAATTGAACCACTAGTTAGCTATATTTAACAATCAAACATGCTAGTAAATCAATCTAAACATGCTGGTTAATTGAACAAGCTAATCGGTTTAATTTAAGTTGCTAATTACGCTTAAGGGTCAATCAAGTCTAATTATTTGCTCTAATTATGCTCGAGTTTGCTCTTTTTAATTTACATGCTCAATTACTATCTACAATTATTGCTAAACTACGGTGAATTGATAAGTTAATTAAACATATTCATTCTAATTATCATAGTCAATTAAGCATGCTAGAATTAAGAGTGTAGTTATTTCTAGTTAACACGATCACTAATCATGCTTAGATTCTATCGTTGCAACCAATTATGCTCAAAAGATTATAATTACAACTTAAGTAGTTTACATGCTTGATTAAACAATTTGGTAAGCCTACTTAGTGGATTTACAATTAAACATGCTTAGCGTGATCAATATTTTATCATGCATCAAGTTTAGCAAACTCAATTAGAAATGCTTAACTTCTAATTTAGGAATTGTAATTTAGGAGCTGTGTTTAAATGTGCTTGACGTGAGTGAGAGAACCATTCTTGTGGAGCAACACAAGATGAAAGGACAACAGTCATACTATGCAGCAAGCATTTATCTTTCATGCATTAGAACATTCATCACCCTTAGACATTAGCATTTATCTTTCTTCATTCAATTAGGCCTTTGAATCTCATACAGCAAAACAAGCCAAACTACATTTGAATCACTTAACATACAATAAAACAAAGCTAAACTACAACATGGAAATATCACAGATTTCACAATTAGTCTCTACACTATCTTTAAAGAGAATAACACACACATGTGAAGCATTTGCAATAAACTGAACAGCAAGAATAAGCAAAGGAATAGACACATGAACTCAACACTAGTAGTAGGCGTAATATCTAGCAGTAAACATTTTAAGAACAATACTCTAACTCACACACCCATACTTGTGGTGTAGCGCCTCAATGGCCAAAACAACCCATTTTCCTTACCTCAATTCTTTATCGTGTGTTAGCACTTAGTAGTTATTCTTCTTTTCCTTCCGATACCTTCACAAAATTTATTATTAATCTAGTCAATTAATCATCGTATAAATATAGCGTCTCTTTCGTATACTAAATCCTTAGAAATTCTAGGAACTCGTTAAAATGAAACGTAACATATCTCACTAAACTAATCCAATTACTAACAGAGAACCATCTGCTTCACCCACAGAACAAGCTCTCCTCATAATAAGGATGAACAGATGATATAATTAATTTGTGCAACCAAAGTCCGACAGAGAACATTTTGCAAGATAATACCTTTTATGGAGAACATGTAACTAAACTAACAATTATCTAGTTAGCAGCTTAATCAACCCATCTGAACTACCCATAACTAAAACGAAGAACATTTACCATCACCCAACCACATACGTGCACGAACCAATATCTAATCCCACTATCTCATGGAACCAAGGAGCAGAAATCCAAATCAAAGAAACTATAAGGCATATCCAATAGGAAACATTTCATTACTAGAGTATTGACCTATCATGCTTCTTATAGAACAATAAAAGCAATGACTTTATCCAACAATTGGTCAATGATATCTATTACAATTCTAACTCTAACAACTGGGCATTTACACAATTTCTATCAATCATCCAACAACCAACTAATCCAACACAACATGATATGTCATTCGTCCAACCAAATACAAGTATCTATTCTATAATATTCTTAAAATGGACATTAAATGACCACAACAAACTAGGAGAAGACCTCACCTTGCAGAGAAGACCCGAATCTAGCCATCACTCGATTTGTAGATTGCGGAGAGGAGATCACAGCCATCTCGTGCTGAGTCAAATCGAGTCATCCACATCCCTGCCAACCAAACTGCTGTTGGAACACGCAGCCTCACCGTTGCTAGCCTTTGCCGTCACCATTCTGCGAGTTTTCGGCTACACGCTCATCGGACATCGCCGACCCAAGCAACCGAGGACGAAAATCGCAGCATCAAATCGTCTCGTGTTCAGCCGACCCTCTCGCGAACCAAGACCGCGAAGCTCGACATTTCGATCATTGCTAGCCTTCGCTTGTCGTTCGCCTGACTGGGATGAACCTGAGCTCGAGCGCCGTCTCCCGTCGCCTTCTCCTCAAGCTCTCTCTCTCTCTCTCTCTCTGTTTCGATTTCTCTCTCGCGACTTCCCTCTCTCGAATCGCCCTTTCTCTTTCTCTCATTCTAAAAAAATAACCTAATTTCCTTTTAAATTGTTTCTTAGATCGGTTTGACTGAACCGAACCGGTTTGGCTGAGCCAATCTTGCTCTTTCTCCCTTCTTCACTTAATTTCTCTTTTAATTTTCACCATTTTAATTTTAATTAATTAATATTAAAATATATTTATGTGTTAAATATTCGTATCGAATATTAACCGACCTAATTTCTAACTCTCGACTTATTCCAAAAATATTGTCAAAAGTTATTAAAGGTCCAATTTAAATTTCTTAATTCTATTTCTTAAATTGATTTCTATCAGTTAAACCTTCTATAAATTCTCTTAAATTATAACTAAACGGTTACGTCCTTGGTAATACCCCGATAATCATCTAATTAATCTAAAATCCCCAAATTACCCTCCCATTATATTTATTTAATTCTGATAAAAAATTGAGATGTTACACTGACCCTTTTTGGGAATCCTTCCTTAGTTGTCATGTAATTTAATGCATGGCGACCTAGCAGGCCTTCTGCCAGTATGAACACACAAAATTTTCATCATTTGAATTTAGTGATATATTAAAATGATTGGATTTTAATAAAATTAATATTTGGCGTCACACATAGTATATTTGATGTTTAAGAATGCAATTTATAAGTTAATTGGGCAATTAGATAATTTAATTGGAAATTTTAATAAAATAAAGAATTTTGGATATATTTAATTTCAGGAGTGAAGTCTGGGGGAGGGCATAAACGACGTGGGTTTGTGCTTTGGCCTCCTTCAATTCTCGCGAATGTCGTTCTCTTGATTTCCAGGTGATGAATCGGTCTCGACGTGTGGTGATTTTGGTAGTGAGTCGCGTAGTGGAGCTCTCCCATTCTGTCGAGTATAGGTTAGGGTCGGGGATAGGGAGGAACCTATTTTTTATCTCCTTGCCTGAGGACCAAAGAATTCTATTCTCTCTGGCAGTATGCTGCTTGTCGCAAAAATGGTCTGTCGCGGGTGATTTGCTAGAAATTTAAGGTAAGAGTTTACCTTAAGTCTAGGTTAATGGTCGGGTATGGGGTGGAATCTCATTTTCGGTGATAATTCCCTTGACTGATTGGCACTATAACGTATCCTCTTTGGCGAGATGTTGGGGGAACTAGGGGTGTTGGTTGCCCATGTGCCGGTTTGTCTCTGAGGCTGTTCTCCTCAATCGGTTGTTAGTGGTAAGGCTGTTGATTCAACCGTGAATGCTCATCCTCTTGCCGAATGCCCTGTCTTCTGAAGGTATCACAGTGATCGTAGTTTGTGTGGGATTTCAAACTACATCAATAATCAGGTAAGGAATGTAATTTATTCTGCTTGGGCATTAGGCCCTTACATCACAGGGATATAGAATTGACCGTAGGTGTTTGCCGTATCTTCACAGTGTGATTAAAATTTGTCGAAATGAATTGCTTTCTTACTATATGATTATGGAAATTAAGGAATCGGTGAAAGAACATGAATTTGTTTTCCTTGTGTATGTCTGTAGGTTGGCAGGTTTGAAATTGCATAGAATGAATTGAATTTATTTCTACCTTTAATCAGAAAATTGGAGAAAACTGTGTAATAATTTATGTTGTTTAATGGCATATGTCCACACGCCGATAATTTGAACATTGCCACCAGAATTAGAAGTTAGGAAATAGTTGTAGGATTCTTAGTTGTTATGTGTTTGAAACTTCCTTACTTTAGTGACTGTAAATTTGATGTAATGAATTGAAGGATTTTTGACAACACAGAATTGGGAAATAGGAATCTGTCAATTTGGAATTCAAAGGGAATATGAAATTATACGACAAAGTTAATATGTATACGACAAAGTGAAATTATGAAATTCTGACTGTAACTTGGAATTGTAGGAATCTACTACGTAGGAGTATTGATCCTATTATATTTATATGGTTATATTGATTGTAAATAGGGATTGGAATTCAGTGAATATGGTAAGAAGATTTATTGTTAGGGTATACATTTATCTGTCAATTCATATCGATTATGTAGATCATGCCTCTGTGTTTAGTTTAAAAGAGTTTGAATCTGCTTGGGAATGTTCACAGGTGTTTATAAAAAGGAAGTTTATAATTTTGAATGGCAGTAGGTGTGATGACTCGGTTTTTCATAAGCTTTTAAAATGTTTGAAATTTAAAACTTTTGTTAGATAACTAAAATTTTTCATAATCACAGTGCCAAAACCGATCGTCAAAAATCCATTCTTTTCATTCGTTATGAAAACCATTTATTAAAACATAGCGGCAAGTGAAAACATTAAAACACGCTAAGTAAAACACTACTTTTACAAAACACTTTACTCGTTTTTAGCCTGACCAAATACAAGCTTTGTTAGTGTCAACCTTTCATCGATTGCTTTGTATTATGTTCCTCGTTCTTTTTGTGCATACACACGTACCTACACCATAAGTAAACTGTAAGCTCAAAGGCTTAGTAAGGAAAAGGGGAAAATGCATATGCAATGTCTCTCTTTAGTTCACTTGGAATGGGTTCACCCCAAGCCAATCTTTCATTACAGTCATTCATTCATAACTTGTAATTCGAGCTAGAAGTTGAAGGAACACATATGGAATGGATTAGTCTGTTCAGCTTCTAACCTTATGTGGGCTAGATCCGGACTACCCATCCGCCCCCAACTTCTCATCATTCATCATCATTATCATCATTCGTTCATTTCATTTAACATTTTTCCTCACTCATGCATGTGAGTACCACACCGAGAGCACTCGCTACTTATTTCTATTACCATGATGCATGCTGACATAATATAAAAGAATTGAATCAAACAATACAAGTAGCAAACAACGACTAACAAGAATAGCAATAATGAAAATCAACGAAGACAAAAATATTATAATTGAAAACAACATAGAAACGAATTGAAAGCGACATACGACATAGTTGATTTTACCGAATATAACAATAGAGATATGGCAAAATGGATAATTATTAACATGCAAATTATCTAAGAGAAATGAACATGCTTAACAATGATATGAAAACTTAGGCATATAATCGATAATTAAACGGAAACAAGTTCGAAAATTAACTAATAGAAATGTGATTAAAAACATGCTTTTGTTCCAAATAATTAAACAGGCTTGGATTGGTTAATTAGTTAATTAGACATACTTGGATTAGTCATAGATTTAAACATGCTCAGAATGCTTAAAGGAGTTTAATGAGAATTTACATTATAGTTGATTAAGCATGCTTTGTTCCAAATAATTAAACATACTACACTTAATAGTTTGGGTACTTAAACATGCAGAAAGTTCTATTTAATTAAACGTGCTCGAGATTGTTAAATATGCTAAACATGCTCGTATAATTATTATCCTGAATAAATTGCACATACTTGATTGATTAGCATTAACACCTAAGGAATTTACAGTAAATCATACAGTGAATTGTATGGAACAAATAATGGAGTAATCATTAACAACTAGGGAAACTACAACAAATGAATATAATAAATTGCGCATAACAAAAGAAACTCTTTCATTCATGATCATACGTACGTATCATGTCACCCTCCATTTCATCATTCTATTCTACATGCTTAACGTCATCGATTATCATCCATTCATTACATTTCTACTAATGTAAACTTTTACAATAAAAGATAAGAATTATAGTAAAGAGAAGTACAGGCAACTAACAATAAATCTACAGGGTACTAACAAATCTACATTATTAACAACAAGGCAACACCATTCACGTAAAGCACTAGTGAAGGGAAATCAACTAACACTATCAACAAAGGAAGTTCAATGACAGTAAATCATTCAAGGTCAACTGACACTACTCATGTACACATACTTGTGGTGTAGGGCCTCCAAATGGCCAAGAAACACCCAAATTCCTTACCTTGAATTTAATCGCGCATTGCACTTAATCATTATAATCAAGGACGCCATCTGGCATCCGAAACAGGGTTGCAGACTGTACGGACACAAGTGGGGATGCCATTTTTCGTCCGCAGTCCAATTTTAGCTGTGGGAAGTCTTGCGGACGCCTGTGGATGATAGAACTGCGTCCGTACCTGTCCGAATCGTATCAGATCAGAAATAAATTAGGTCAAAAACCAGAATTGAAAATGACGTCCACTTGTGGATTAAAGCCTTTTGACGCGATAATCACTCATTCATGGCAGACAACCCGAAAATCTCTCATTACCAAGAAAATTGCTGCTTCCACTAGGGTATTCCCACATAATTTCACCTGCCCCCATCTTCTCCTCCCTCATTTTCTGCTGGAGAAGTTCTGTTGGAGTGCTGAGTCACTGTGGAGCTGCTGTTCGGGAGGAGACTCGAAATTGAAGGTAGGGAATGGGTTGTCGGTGGCCATTTGGAGGCTCTGCACCCAAGTATAGGTTTGTGTGAATGATTTAGTGTTGTTCTGTAGTTTTGCAGTTTTAGTGATGCTCTTTTTGCCTTGCTGTGACGTTGCTTGCTTGGTGATATAATTCTCAAGTTATTCTTAACTTGCCTTGCTAGTTGATGTGCTCTTTTCATGTTAAAGGTTTCTACCGAATGAAAATGTTGGCTAAGCCAGAATGGACCAAAGAAAATGATGTCTAAAGGAGTTAAGGAGTATGGACGGATGACTAATGGATTGCTAGTGTTGGTACTAATGGTGATTTCATCTATGAGTAATTTTTAATTTAGTAACTGTTTAATGTAACATTGTGGATGTTGTAGACATTCGAAAAGCATGCGTTATCGCCACTCTTTCTGTAATTTTTAAGTTTAGAAGCATGTTTTGTTAACCCTTACCGTAGACTTGTTGTGATGGTAGAAGAGTATGTTATTCGCTAATATTTCCTGCTGCTACTTGTAGTTGTAATTACTGTTGTTGGGTAAAATTGATAAAAAGCATATGATCACTATGTTTCGATATTTCTCGCTGTTGTATTACCGATTTTGAAGCATGTCCCTTATTTGTTCGTTTTACTGCTGTTTTCTTTACTGTCAATAACAGGATTAATCGTTCGTTTTTACATAGAAATGCTGCTGTAGTAGTAGATCTAATGCACGTATACATGTTTGTTATTCTCCGCTCACCGATACGTTGTCATTACTTTCATTACATGTGAAACAGAATTAGCATGGTTAGATAAATGATGTCATTACTTTCTTTATGTGAAGCATGAAATGACATATGTTTCATTCATTGGTTACTATCGATTTACTAAAGTGTTGATATTACTTCTCATGTATGTTTGATTATCAGCAAGAGGCTAGGTTGAGTTCATGTTAATAGGAACCAAGTAGGGGGTACCCTCCGGGGTGGTACCCACATGCATGAGTGAGGAAAACGCTAAGAATAAGTATGTTCGGGACGGGCAGGAAACGTCCGTCACCGAAGAAACCCCGATGGCGGGATACGCCGAAAGGAAGGAAACTCTAAAGGCAGGATACGCCGAAAAGAGGAAGGAATCTAAAGGCGGGATACGCCGGAAAGAGAAAGAACCTAGAAGGCAGGATACGCCAAAAAAAGGGAACGAATAGAGAGTTGGGGTAGATGGGTAGTTTGGATCTAGCCTAGTAGCTAGGATATACCCTCACCAAATCGGGAAAGGGACTAGTACGCACACAGGAGGTTAGAAGTCGATCAAACTAGGCCATCTCAAAGGACAACTCCCAAATCTCTAGCTCAATGTACGAGTTAAGAATGAACAAAGAAAATGAATGTAAGAAAATAGCTTGGTTTGGCTGGCCCCATTCCAAGAAAAACTAAAGACAAAAATGCATAAATTGTTTTTGCCCATCTCCTTACTGGGCGAAAGCTCACGTCCTTACTTGTGGTGTAGGTAACGAGATGACCATGCCAGGAGTTATAGAAGAGGCCATTACGGTGGAGCCTGTGGTAGTCCCGACGGAGATGCCAACAGAGTGGTAATACGACACGAAAGAATGAAAGAAGAGGAGAAACTCAGTAAGGGCTAACGTCAAATGTTTATCGAACGTTAAATTTCCCTTTTATTGCCTTTACTTGGATATTCGGAATATTTTGTAAGTCGTAATTGGAAACTCAAAACCTTGAATTTTAATTATGTTTTAAATGTCGTTTCTGATAACTGTAAAGGTAGATTTTCTCGTTTTAGTTACGCTTCCACAACTTTTATGAATGAATTTTTGAAAAAATAGTTTTCTACTATTTAACGAACGATGAAATGATGAGTTTTTAATAACGACCGGATTTTTGCACTCTGATTCTTTCTTCATAAAGGATTTCAAGAAGAACTTAAGGTCAAGATTTGTTTTGGCAAAGTCTTGTGTTGTTTTTTTTAATCGATTAAGAAATCCGGGTCGTTACAATTAATGTGCTCAATGAAGTGATTAACAACTGTTAAATTAGTTGACTAAGTCGTTAATTAAACATGCTTTTGTAAATCAAATGTGCTAATCAGATAACCTAGGTGATCAAAATATTATTAAACATGCTTCAAGGATTTATTACGGGATTAACATGCTCAAATTAACAGGTTTGATTAACTAAGGAAAACCGTCTAACTATCGTAGAGATATTTAAGAAATTGAAATAACAAAACAATGTATATGTCTATGTATATGGCACAAGTACTATATTAACCTGAAGTAAGGCAGAAAATTCATATAGTAGTATAAAATCAAAGGAACCCTTCAGTCATTTTTCATTCATTAGCTCATTTATCGTTCATTAAGCCTTCTTCACAACATTATCTCTATCAAGACAGTAAAGGAAGTGCCATAACAAAGTCACAGGAAATTTAACAATAGAATATCATCCAAAGAATAATAGTAGTAAATCAACCGATGAACTATCAACCATCAACTAACAATCAACTACACCAGCAACAATAAGAAAATCAGAGGACAATACACATAAAACTCATGCACACTACTTGTGGGTAGGGCCTCCTCTGGCCAAGACACACCCTATTCCTTACCTCACATCTTTATCGTGGTTGGTACTTAATCGCTATCATTCTTCTCCTTTTAGTACCTTCAAAATTAGAAACATTTACTTATTGATAATAATCCCTCCAACAAACATTCACAGAGTTCCATAAACCGCAACAAGGTATAGATCCGCAACCATACTAAATCCAACATATTTGTACTCCAGGCAATAACCAACAGAAGGTGTTTCACTATTCTTTATCCAACATTAGATTAACAGCCTAAATGGGTTATCTCCAACAACTCGCACCAAACAATATCTCATATCATAAATTTAACCCCCTCAGTGTTGACAATAACAAAACAACAAGCTAATAAACTTAACAGAACACCCCCAACCAACCAATCACAGGAAAATCCATTTTCCAGCACCTAAATCACCAAAGAAAAACACAACAGAGATTAATCTTCCAACAATAGTGTATTTATTCACTTATTGGCCAATAACAAAGCCTGAATGTTCATAAAAATCCAGGATAAAGTTGGGGCAACACCTCACAGCTCATAGAGGACATTTCTCCCAGCTGCCCTCCTCTCTAGCTCTCGGCTCAACCTCTAGAGAGCTCCCGAATTTCTCTCGCCATTCTTAGAAACTCTTCGCCATCCTCCAGAGCATCCATCTGTCTTCAGCATCTTCTCCAGAGAAGAGGAGTCCTCTGCCCTTTTGTTCTCCAAAAACGTTAGACAATTCTCTCCAGCTTTTAAGAGGACGTTCCCCACGCACAACACACTGTCGGTTTCATCAGGACAAAACCAAAGGAGGAAGTACCTGTTCGGGCCAAACCGTAATCGGGTCATACCCGAGTCGGAGCACCCTGGTCGGAGCTCGACCCAAGCTGGAAACCACAACCCCATGCCACCACGAGCTAGTCGGGTTCCGTCCCTACAACACCCTCTTGCCAACACCTGATCCTCAGAATGCGAAGGACGAGGAAAACCCAACAAACATACCTCCGATTTGTTGCCGAAATTGTGACCTGTGGAAATCCTAATTTGTCCCTCACCTCCTTGCCTCCCGAGCCCTAACCGCAACCCACAACGCAGCTAGCAGCGCGCCAGACCAGTCGTCACCATCACCATTTGTCGTCTCTCGCTTGTTGCCTCCATCGCTCCCTCGCTCTCCAGCACTCTCTCTCTTCCCCTCGTTTCTTCTCTTCGGGCTCGCTCATGAAGAATGGCTAAAGGCCATTCTTTTTTTCGATTCAACAGGTTCACTTAGTGAACCTTTTCAAATGGCATGAACTGGTTCTACTGAATCGGTTCATGCCTTCCATATCCCTCTTTTTTTTTAAATTTTTTTTTCTTTAACCCAAGTAATTAATTTATTTAATCCCTTTACATTTTAAGTGCCAAATAGTATATTTTACCCAATTAAATTGCTCTTTAATAATTTAATTAAATCTTTCATTTAATTAAATTATTCTCAACTCAATTCCAATTCTCGATTTATTTCAAATATCTTTCGATGATAATGATTGTCAATTACATCTTTGGTAATACTCCGATAATTATCCAAATAATCCAATTATCTCAAACTACTTTGCAATTAACCCTATTAAATTCCAATAAAAAAATTTGGGGTGTTACAAGATAACACTTTCAAATTAAATAGCGCATATATGAAAAAAAAAATGACAATGATAATAATAATAATAGCAGTAAGAATAACGAAAACGAACAGCAAAGCCATGCTTCGTAACGACTAACATGACAGCAGAAATGAACAATTAGTCATACTTTTAAACGACTAATAACGCAGCAGAAAATAAACACTACACATGCTTTTAATCAACTAATACAGGGGCATGTAACAATAGGTTAGGAGCTAACAAACGTGCTTCTAAATATCGGCAGCAAATCTGCTATGTGACAGCAAAAATAGACGATACAAGCGCGCGTCAAATTTCGACAGTGAACACTAAATACTACAACAAGTAAGACGTGAATATATTATATGAAATTTGATAGTGAACTTACAAAACATGGCAGCAACAATGGACAACAGAACATGTTTGTACAAAATAGAATACTTTTTGAAGGAATAAACAAGCAAGGAACTATATGAATCCAAGGTTCAGGGAATGAACAAACAAATGGACAATCAAAACCCAAGTAGCAAAGTAGTATCATATAAAGATATTAAAGCACACAGAGTAACTGAATAATAGAATAATTGATATAACTCTGAATAAACAGTGTCCTTCATTCCTTTCATTCTCATTCATGCTTCATCCACGGTCCCATATACTAGACTTATCATCAGAAAACATTCTCAGTAAACATAAACAAGCATTGAAATGAGATTTGTAGCAAGTTATATAGAAAGTAACTACAAAGTAACTCAACCACAAGGTAAAGAGTAAGGACAATAAGAAATATTGCAGGGTAAATCGACAGAATCCGTCTAAGAAGTTTATAGGATTTAATAACTGAACCACACAACACACACACACGTTTTACTTGGGTGTAGGGCCTCCACATGGCCAAGACTACCTCGTTCCTTTCCCTTCGTTGAAGATTTGACTCACAGATAGCTGCGTCAAGGACCACCCATCATGTAGGAGAATCACTCCAGGAAGAAGACACTGAACCAGAAGAACACAAGGGAGAAAAATGAAGGTGAGGGGAGGGCATGGCTGGATATAAGGAGGAATGACCCACCCCTTGGAGACAGGCCGTACGCTTGGAAGGGGATGTGCAGCCGACAGTTTCTCTCTGGTCGGGACATGGGGAGTGGGATTTTGTGTCAAGGACTGCGATCTTCCAAACGAATGCAAACACATAGATCTCGTCCGCATGAGTAAAATTACGTAGGCAAATTTGTGGTCACGGACGAGAAATGACGTCCCCATCCTAATCCTTACCATTTGCAGCCAAGGTTCAAAAGCCATTTAGTGTCCTCACCTAGCGTCCGCATATGTTAAAAAATCGAACAGAGGCAAATCGGAAGAGGCCTCACCTCGTCTGCACTTGTCCACGACCGTCCTAATGCACTTGTCTGCATCGCTCACACTTCGTCCGTAAAGGGACAGAGTCGCTTCAGGACGCGAGGATTCATCCTGCAATTGTCCCCAAGTAAAATCTGATGGTGCGAATGCCAACCCTCATCACCATGGCGTCCGCAGGCGTCCAAATTCGCCAGATCTCCATTTTCTTCATTTTTTTCTACTAACTTTTTATTCTGAAATAATTTCCTCATAATTACCCATCACAACTTAACACGTATAGAGGCGAAGTGGAATATATAATAATCTCCAAAGTTTGATTACATCGCGTACACGAGAAAATTAGTATCGGGGTGTTACACCCGCATGAGGTGGATCTAATGGTGTCAAATAAATAAATGTAAATGACTGTTACGAGCGGGGTTCGAGTTGACTGTCCCACAGGAGGTGGACCTACTGGTGTTACTCTCCCTTAGACTGATGTCCCACAACGATTAGACTGTTTTGTAAAAGAAAAGAAAAAAAATGATAAAAGAAAAGAAAATAAAATAAAAGATTGATGATCGAAAAGACTATTTTATGTGATGCATCTCATAGTCATATCATATGCTGCATTTTATATGTGTTCACACTTAATGTTATATGTCCTGTTGAGTATTAGACTCACTAGATGTACCTTGTGATATAGGAAAAATAAAGAAGATTAATGAGCTTGATGAAAAGAACCTGTTGATTGTGTTGTTGAAGAGGAATTCTCATGGGCGAAGCTAGAGCGTTGTCAAACCGAATTTGATCATGGTGAGAATTTAAGAAAGAGAGATTTAATAATGTAAACTTTTGTTAAGAGAGAGAGTATTGAGAGAGAGACAGAGAGTATAGAGAGAGAGACAGTATTACATGTAAGAGAGAGAGAGAAAGCATTACCTAAGAGAGAGAGAGAGAGACAGTATTACATGTAAGAGAGAGAGAGAGCATTACCTAAGAGAGAGAGAGAGAGAGAGAGAGAGTATTACCTGAAAGAGAGAGAAAGAGAGAGAGAGTATTACCAGAGATAGAGAGAGTATTACTTGAGCGAGAGAGAGAGAGCGAGACAGAGAAAACGAGACAGAGAGAGAGAGTATTACCTAAGACACAGAGAGAGTATCACCTGAGAGAGAGAGAGAGTATAACCACAGAGAGAGAGAGAGAGACAGTATTACATGTAAGAGAGAGAGAGAGAGCATTACCTAAGAGAGAGAGAGACAGTATTACATGTAAGAGAGAGAGAGAGAGAGAGTATTACCTGAAAGAGAGAGAGAGAGAGAGAGAGAGTATTACCTGTGTGAGAGAGAGAAAGAGAGAGAGTATTACTAGAGATAGAGAGAGTATTACCTGAGAGAGAGAGAGAGCGAGAGAGAGAGAGAGAGTATTACCTGAGACAGAGAGAGAGAGTATCACCTGAGAGAGAGTATAACCACAGAGAGAGAGAGAGAGTATTAACTGACACAAAGAGAGAGAGAGAGAGACAATTACCTGAGAGAGAGAGAATTAACTAAGAGAGAGAGAGAGAAATTGCCTGAGAGAGAGAGAGAGTATTACCTGAGAGAAAGAGAGAGAGAGAGAAAGAGAGAGAGAGAGACAATTACTGAGAGAGAGAGAATTAACTAAGAGAGAGAGAGAGAGAGTATTGCCTGAGAGAGAGAGAGAGTATTACCTGAGAGAAAGAGAGAGAAGTATTTCCTCAGAGAGAGAGAAAGAGAGAGAGAGAGAGCATTACCTGAGAGAGAGAGAGAGAGTATTACCTGTGAGACAGAGAGTATTACCTCTTAGAGAGAGAGAGAATATTACCTAAGAAAGAGAGAGGGAGAGTATTACCTGAGAGAGAATATTACCTCAGAGAGAAAGAGCGCATTACCTAAGAGAGAGAGAGAAAGAGAGTATTACCTGAGAGAGAGAGAGAGAAGGAGAGTATTACCTGAGAGAGAGTATCACCTAAGAGAGAGAGAGAGAGTGAGAGAGAGAGAGGGTAAGAGTATTACCTGAGAGAGAGAGAGAGAGCGAGAGAGAGAGTATTACCTAAGAGACAAAGAAAGTATTAACTGACAGAGAGAGAGAGAGAGTATTTCCTGAGAGAGAGAGAGATAGTATTACCTGAGAGAGAGAGAGCGTATTGAGAGAGAGAGAGAGTACTGAGAGAAAGAGAGAGAGTATTACCTGAGAGAGAAAGAGAGAGAGAGTATTGAGAGAAAGAGAGAGAGTATTACCTGAGAGAGAGAGAGAGTATTGAGAGAGAGAGAGAGTGAGTATTGAGATGGTGGTGGTCGATCACGACAGAAGGCGGTCGATCACACTCAATGGGCATCAAAATTTGATCCGGTCGATCAATTAAGGAGCTTGATCGATCGGTCCCAGAAGATTGATATTAGATTCAAATATGGTGATTTCACACTCAATCACGCAGGCAATCAAAGTAGCAAAAATTTGTAGTATGAAGGTTTCACGGTCGACTTTAGTCTCAAAAAATAGGAATCTGGAGGTTTTATAGTCAATCACAGAAAGGAGGTTATCAACTAAATTGCCAACCGTCGGCCAAAAACAAGGTAACCGACTCTTGGATCTTTCAGGAGTTGCTTGGAAAATGATTGGTCACACTTCCTCAACATCCTCAGAAGGTTATAGTGTATATATGAGTGGAGATTGGCAGGAGGTGAAGGAAATATCTTCTGCATATTCTCTAGAGCTTTCTCTCAGTTTTCTTCTTTTTCTGGAGTTGTTTTCTGCTTCTATTCTGGAGAGCTTCTGCATAAAGTGAAGGATTTCCGTCAGGAGTAAGTTGCATAAGAAAGTGGTCTAGCAAGGAGGGAGCAAGAGATTGCATGTTTTTCGCCCGAAAGGGCCTACATCATAGGTTTAGGTTTGTGTGTTATTTGTTGTGGAAAATGCTTATTTGCTTTGATGGTGAGACTATGTGCATTCTTCCTATTAATGAACCATATAATTTATCTGTTTTTTGAGTTGTTGTTGAGACTATGAGTATTCTTCCTACTGCCTGATAAGATATTTGCCAATGATATAGTCTTGATGGATTAGGTTATTCTCAGTGTAATTAAAGGTGTACATGAATAAATCTGTTGAAGAAGATTGTTGATTGTAATGTTTTCTTGAAGTTGGGTATTCTTTTATGTGAATGAAAGATGGCGATAACATGGTTATGTTGTTATGTGGTTCTCTAGTTGTGTTCGGTAGATGAGTAAAACCTATCATTTTGTAGATTTTAATTCATAATTCTTCTACTTAGGTAACATAATATACATAGAGGCTTGGTAGTTGAATTGTTCCCTGTTAGATGTATGTCGATAGAAACTGTTAGAAATAACGTTTGTTTGGTGAATTGAAATATTGCTTTGTGATACTTCCCTATTGATAAGATGCTAAGAATAATACCATGTTGAAATGCTTGTTTACAACATGTACATGAGTCATACTACCATGCTAGGATGTTAGTTGTAGCATGTTCAAGAACTTAACAATGTGTAAATAAAACTGTTTGTGGTAATGATGATCAAGTAGATTTTTGGCATTATTAATATGATAGTTACAACAAGCATAAGATTGATTATAGTTGTTTCATGATTCTTGCTTCAATGGTTGTTGATTGTATTGTTTTCTTGTATTATATGAACTTCTGTGTGACTTTCATTCATACATGCATCATATAGGCATGTCAGTTAGGGTTGCATATCATGCATTGCACAGGATAATAATGAATCTAATATATGTAAATAACCGTTGGAGGTAGAGGAGTTTAGTGACGAATCTGCTTGAGAGAACTACGAGATGATGTATCGTACCCACGTAGGGAATGAGTGACCTATTCTGCTCAAGTTAGATTTCAAGGATGTATCTATCTCTCTATGGGAAAAATTTCCAATGTTCTAGTTGAAAGTGACACATTAATTAAAGCCGAAGGTACAGGTTCTCTTCTAACATATCAAACATGTGCATAGAGTCAACTTACGTATTTCCTTGCATTTCATTTATATCTCTTACTGGGCTATAGACTCATTATCTCTCCTATGATGTAGGTACTAAATATGATCCTAGTGAAACTTACGTGGAGGAAGTATGATGCATCGAGAGGGCTTGTGTTATGTGACATGTGATGACTTTGGGTTATGGCTGATAAATGGAATAAGAATAATTAAATGTTTTATTTTAAAGACTTCAAATAGTTTACTTTAAGTGTTTGTTGATTGACAATGTGGGTTATTTAAAGTACGATTTCATGTTTTAATATTTTGTGTTCATTTACTCTCATATTTATTTTCGTGCCTTTTGAATAAAGTTATAAAAAGAAAATTTTATTGGAATGTCAAATGGAAACGAGATGTTACAGCTTTTATTTTGCCAAAGAAGCCCGTATCTTCCTAGCTCAAAGTTGAAGCCTATGTCACTTGAAGAAGAAGGTTGAAGATACTTAATTGGATCTATAACGACCCGATTTTTCTTTTCCTTTTAAAATTCACTAAAATTCAAAACTTTTATTAAAACCTTTTTAAGATAATATCAGACTGCAAAATCCGATCGTCAAAACCTTTTTCATTAAAACATAGCGGAAGCAGTTGAAAAATCTTTTGTGAAAACATAAAGAATTTATTAAAAGATTGCGGAAGCGTAAATTGTTTAAGAAATGAAAACTAAACAATTAAATATTGCGTTTGCAAAATGGAGACTAAGCAATTAAATACAATTTAATGACAACCGTTGATGAGAGAACCACAAATATATCAAATCCGAGACCCATCAACAATGCGGAAACTAGAATTAGGATCGTCCTTAAAACAAGTATAGGAGCTTGACCTGTTATCTATAAAGAGATAAGAACCAAAGCTATCAAGTTGAGGAACTTGACCCTAACCACACTTGTTGACTAGAACCAAAGTTATCAAGTTGATCTTCCAAGTTTTAAGCTTGAAGAAGATCAAGTTCTCACAAAGAACCAAAGAGAAAATTCTCTCAAAACTCTCAAAAAATTCGTGTATGCAAAATCCTCTTAAAAAGGGTACAAGCTTGTGTTTAAATAGGTTACAAACATACATAAATAAATTAGGAAATATCCCTAAAATAATAGAAACTAATCTTAAACTATAATATTCTAAATCCTAGTGATTTGGAAACTTAAAAATAAAAAAAAACAACTTTGGAAACTTAATAAATAAAATTAGAAACAAATAGGAAACTTGGAAGTGAAAGTTGATTGTCTAAATTGGAGCTGAATCTTGGCAGATTTCAAGATACTATTTGAATGACCAAATCTTCTTCAAAACTTGTGCTCTTGGTGTCTGTGGAAAGCTTAAGATGTGCACTTTAATTTGTATGAAGAGCACGTCTCCATTTAAACTCTTTATCGAGCCCAAATCATCATATCTGTTTTGGTGCGCAGAAAACCAAGGCCCAATTTTAATCTTTATGACTTTTGCCTTTCTAGTTGGGCTTTTTAGAATAATGACTCCCTTCATTCTTGATCTTACCATTGCACCTCCTATGCCTTGCAATGGATCATTGTCTTTGGTAATGACTTGACTCTTCATGGGTCCTTGGATCACATCTTTCCCTCCCCCTTCGAAAAGATTCGTCCTCGATTCTTCTGCATCATAAAAGCATAAGTTAGTAATATTAAAATTAGCGATTTTGTTATAATACCTGATTTTCATATGTAATGAACCCAAGCCCAATCTCTGAGGTCAAGTATGATTTCCTTGAGGCTTTTCTTAGCTTGTCGTGCATAGTGCTCATTTTTCTTTGGAATCTTTTCCCATGCCTTTATGTGTAATTTCCTAATAAACTCAGCTTTCCTTTTTCCATCAACAACTTTGTTAGTAGGCAACGGTGATATATCAAGTGGAGTAAAAGGATTAAAATCATAAATAATCTCCAAAGGTAAATATGAAGTAGTGGAATGCACAACTTGATCATAAGCAACCTCAACATGTCGTAATAAGACCTTAGGTAAACAAAATTTATCTTTTTCAATTAAATACCCATCTATGTTTAATTTTAAACATAATTTTCCAATTATCACCATTTTTTATTCGAATTTGATAATATTAAATTTTCAAATCAATCCTATAAATCATACATGCTCCATATTCATAAAAATACCAACTAGTCCATATTCGAATTTGATGCTCATATAACGTCTTAAAAGTACTAACTTTCAATTCATAAAGATAAAACTTAGGAACAAACCATATATTTTTCTCAAATAAACATCCTTTAAGTCCATAAAAATAGACACATCATTTTGTTTACTTACTATCCAAAATTTTCCATAAAAATTTATGCATGCAATCTTTTCACAAACAATCCAAAAATTTCCATATAGTTCTACGCATGCAATTGTTTTACAAATAATCCAAAATTTTCCATGAAATCCCACACATGCAATTATTTTATGACTATAAAAACCTAAACTTGCAAACCTTTCACAAGCAAACCAAAATCTCCAAAAATAATTGACACATGCCTTCTTTTTACAAACTATCCATAATCTACCAAACCCTAAGTCTTTATCATGCAAATTTTTAATAATTTCATATTTCAATAACTTAGTTTGATGAGTAAAAATATACCGTTCTGACAATGGGTTAGCAACCACAATGTCCTTACCTTTGTGGATGACATATGGACATCTTATTGTACTCCATCCATGGAAGTTCAATCCTTTTTTGTGGTGTTAAGTCTTTTGGTAACTCCTTTTGATGTATGTCTTTATAGCCTTGCAAAATAGATGAAACATCCACTAGAAACAACATAGTTAGCTCATGGGAGGTAAAAGAAATATTTTTGTATAAAAATAAATTCAACTCTCTAATTTCCTCACACTTTTTAAACACTCCAATTTCTTTCCTTTCCTTTTCTCCCTCAGATTTTACCTCCTCTCCCACTAGTTTTTTTTTCCTTTTCTCTCTCAGTTTTTCTTTTCTCATCCCCCAATTTCTTTTCTTCCTCATTGCCTTTTTTGCTCACTTTATTTTTGGCTTTTCTCTCTATGGCTCTTTTATCTCTTTTTTCACTTTCGCATTTTTCCTTTTCAATTCTTTTTATTTCTTCAACTTCCAAATCTTTTTCAACTACTCCATAATCTGAATTTTCTTCCTTTGCTTTGGTTTTGGCACAACTTTGGGGCTCTTTTGCAATCTTTTCTTTATCTTTGCTAACTTCCTTGACTTGCTCATCTAAAACTCTCTTTAGGATCAAGAAATCTTTTTTATTGAGTCTTCAACTTCTATATTGCTAGTTTCCTCAAGTTGTTGCATTTCGTCGTTACTTACACTCTTTACATCTCCAATTTCAAACTCTTCCTCTTGTGTTCCTGTTTCAATTGATTGCTCCACTTTATCGCACTCTTTTGCTTTGACTTCACTAACATCTTGTCTTTTCTCAATTTCTCTCTCTTCTATCAACTTATCTTCTTTGATGCCTTTACTTCCTTTCTTTACATCACTCGGATCATCAATCACCTCTTTAGAACTCAATGGTGCCGAGACTATTGGTTTCTTCATCAAATATGATTCATAAAGTTTCTCAAGATCCAATTGTTATTTTCAACTAAATTCCCTCCAATAAGTGTGAAGGAACAAACTTCTTTCTCCTGATGGTTCTCATGTTTTCCCAAACTTTGAATTGGTGGATCTCCATATCGCTTTTGATCTCTTAATAATTGTGCCCACCAAACGTTTGCATAATCCGTGAACTCCATGGAAACCAATCTAATTTTCTTTTCTTCTGAGTAGCTTTTGTATCCAAAAATAAGATCTACTTTTTCCTCCCACTCTACATATGTGTCAGTATCGTTTTCCCCTTGAAAAAGTGATAGATTTACCTTTTTATGGCTTAAATTTCCATCTTCATGGTTTGCTTGAGCACCTCTTTATCTTGTAAGATAACCATCTCCATATTTGGATTCCCCATACTCATCTTCCATGTGTGTTGTTCTCCTCCGCTCATCACTTCTAAAAGGCAACTTCATGTTATCCAATCTCAAGTTCAAGGCTTTTAATTGATCTCGGATGGCTTTCATGTAAATCTTTGGATCAAAGTTATATGACTCACCTTCCCTACTAATGGTTTTTGTTTTGTGCTTTGCTCTGATACCAAATGATGAGAGAACCACGGATATATCAAATCCGAGACCCTTCAACAATGCGGAAACTAGAATTAGGATCGCCCTTGAAACAAGTATAAGAGCTTGACCCGTTATCTATAAAGGGATAAGAACCAAAGCTATCAAGTTGAGGACTTGACCCTAACCACACTTGTTGACTAGAACCAAAGTTATCAAGTTGATCTTTCAAGTTTTAAGCTTGAAGAAGATCAAGTTCTTCACAAAGAACCAAAGAGAAAATTCTCTCAAAACTCTCAAAAAATTCGTGTATTCAAAATCCTCTTTAAAAGGGTACAAGCTTGTGTTTAAGTAGGCTACAAACATATCTAAATAAATTAGGAAATATCTCTAAAATAATAGAAAATAATCTCAAACTATAATATTCTGAATCCTAGTGATTTGGAAGCTTAAAAATAACAAAAACAACTTTGGAAACTTAATAAATAAAATTAGAAACAAATAGGAAACTTGGAAGTGAAAGTTGACTGCCTAAATTGGAGTTGAATCTTGGCAAATTTTGAGATACTATTTGAACGACCAAATCTCCTCAAAATCTTGCGCTCTTGGTGTCTATGGAAAGCTTAGGGTGTGTACTTTAATTCGTATGAAGAGCACGTCCCATTAAAAATATTTATCGAGCCCAAATCATCATATATATTTTGGTGCGCAGAAAACCAAGGCCCAATTTTAACCTTTATGATGACTTTTGCCTTTCTAGTTGGGCCATTTAGAATAATGACTCCCTTCATTCTTGATCTTGTCATTGGACCTCCTATGCCTTGCAATGGATCATTGTCTTTGGTAATGACTTGGCTCTTCCTGGGTTCTTGGATCACATCAACCATTCTCTATTTTACTCTCTTCAGTCGGGTCAGCCACGAGTCTCGCGCGTGCAAATCTTTTGTCCTTGCTTTTTGATCTATTAGTTGTCTCCTCGTATAAGTACCAACACCTACACCACAAGTAAATTGTAAACCCAAAGGCTTAGTAAGGAAAAAGATTTATGCAGTATGATATGCCTATCTTTAGTCCATTTGGAATGGGGGACACGCAAACCAATCATTTTTAAGTCATTGATTCTTTGGTTCTTTACTCGTACATCGAGCGGGAGATTGAAGGACCCGTATGGGATAGTATAGTTCATTGGGCTAACCTCCTGGGTGCATACTAGGTCTCATTCTTGTCAAGGTAGGGGCTCTGCCTTGCTGCCAGGCTAGACCCGACTACCCATCCGCCCCCAACTCCTCATTTTCTTCTTTTTCTCATCTCATAATTTTCTTAACATTTTTCCTCTCACATTATGCATGTGTGGGTACCACTTGGTGGTACTCCCTACTTGATTTCTATTAACATGATGCATGATGACACATCCTCCCTATAACAATGATGCATGATGCAGTATCACGTAACATTAACAGTAATTGAATTTGCACATATATAAGAAGGTAAATGAATAATAATTGAGTGCGCATATAAAGGAAAGAAATTGAATAGCAGAAATTGAAATTGCATAACAGAGAACACTTATGATATTAAATTAAAGAAAACGAAACACGTAAGGAAATGTAACAACAAATATTACATAAATTAAATAGCGAATAATGAAAGGAATACAGAAGTTAAACACACATATTTGAACAATATACAATGAATTATAGCATGCTTGAACTTATGGAACACAACAATAAATGAAACAGAAGTCGGAACATACTATTAATTAACATGCTAGTTATCCTAGTTAATTTACATGCTCAAGAAAGATTACCGTTATTGCTCTTGTTAATTATCATAGTTCATTTACATGCTCAAGAAAGATTACATTTATTATTCTAGTTAGTTATTTTAGCTATTAACTTAGGAAGTTAAACATGCTCAATTTACAAGCTCAATGAAAATTATAACATGCTCATTAAATATTACAATTATTAATTATCCTAGTTAATTAACATGCTCAGATTTGGTGGAATCTAGTGTGATAAACATGATGTTCTTCTAATTTAATTATGCATGCTCATCTTTAGTAAACTATAGTTTATAATTAAAATAAAGAAAACAATAACAAAGGAAAGATAGAAACATATATTCACATAGTCAACGGAACCCTCCATTCGTTCACGTTTAGCTCATTCCTGATGTGAAACAAGACTATTCAATTATTTATCAAAGCTCAAAGAATATTATGAAGATCAAGCATAAGTGGAAGATCAAGAGAATAATTGATGATGCCGATTTGAATCCATCAAAAGATATCAAATCAAATATCAAATAAAGAAGATTTGGGGTCAAATCCTCAAAAACCTGGAGAGGATGATTGATTTGATCCGGGAAAGCTACAAATGCCAAGATCCAATAGGAGGCATTGGATATGTAAAAAATAAAGTTTCAAAGAATGTCAAGGAGTCATTCAAGGTCAAGCATAGGTGGAAGTTCAAGAGCAATAGAAAGACTTTCCAAAACTGTCCACTTTCAGACCTTTCAGACGTGTTTGAATATTTGGTCATCCTAAACGACGTCATTACAAAATGTGGTCTTCATCAACATTGTAGCAGACATCCTAAGCTTTCTAGAATGGGTTGGATCGTTAAATTTAGAGTTCATTTACTATGTCAAAAGCCCATGGAACAGAGAGCAATGATTAAGGAAAGTCCAAGTATCCAAACTATGAGACCAAGGAAATCACAATATGGAAACCCTCCAAGTGGCCAAGTACCAACATGGAATAGTTGCCAAATACATATAGACTTGGAGAAGAAGAAATAAAGATGTTAATTAAATATTATGATGAAGATCCAATGGTGGAAGTCAATGTGCTAACTAGAAGGACAAAGAATAAGGAAATTTTGGGACTGGATTTTCTGCGCACAAATATTGTTATGGCAATTTAGGGAGGCTCATCACTTCCAATGGCTACGTGATCTTCATACCAAATAAAGAAGACATCTTCAACTTTCCATACACACCAAGATCGCAAGATTTGGAGATGCTTTGGGCATTCAAAAGGGATTTCGAAACTGTTCAATTTCCAGCAAGGCTACTATGTGCGGAACCCATATCTAAACCCTAAATTTAACCTAATTTGAATATGTTACGTATGGAAGCTAACCCTAGCCAAATCTAGGGTTTCCTAATTGTTATTTGTATTATTTTTAATTCATTTTAGTAGTCTATAAAAGCATATGTAAGGTGCCTCATTAGAGGATGGATATTTGAAATAAAAACTTGTGTGTTTGTGAGGTTTTCCTCTCTTTTTCTTCTTTACGAAGAACTTGGTCTCTTCAAGCCTCAATCTTGAAGGATCAAACTTTTGATAGCTTTGGTTCAACCAACCGGTTTGGTTAGGGTCAAGCTCCTCTTCTGATAACTTTGGTTCTAGTCGACAGGTTTGGCTAGGGTCAAGTTCCTTTCTACAATTTCTTGATTCGATCGACGATTCGTTGTCTAATTCCGCGTTTGTTGTTGGGTCTAGGGTTCTTTAATACCCCAGGTTTGCATCAACTTTGCTAGCAATTTCTACACATGAATGTACAACAATCGGTTCCGACATCAAACAAGAACGCATTAGCAGCCATGCGCATCAACGCTAATGTCCTCACTTACCATTAGTTGGTCTATTTTGACATCAATCAAGAACAAACTTACAAACTCAAGCTATTCTCTTTTTATTCTTTTACTTAATTGTCTTTTACTGTTATTTATTATGTGACTTGTTCCCACGTGAGAGCAACCTCTTTAGTATTTGAACTCACGTAAAAACCATCCATTTAAGTTTACGTTTATTCGCAATTCAGTTACGTTTGTACTATTGTGTGCATCAGGAACAATTATTCAAGCATACAATTCTATCTATTGTGTCTATTATCGTAACCTCAAAACGTGAACAATCATTCAACAGTACATCTCCAAATATAACTTAAGCTATGCATTTAGTAAACAAGCATCAAACAAACGCCCCCAATTCCCATGATGTAGGCTCTTTTGGACAAAACACATGCAGTACTACGTACCTAGAGTCCTTAACTTGAAATGAGTTCTCACTTAAATTGTCCTTCACAAAACGTATTCATAATTGACACATATGATGTTAATAATAATCCTACAACCAATATATATATTTAGGACAATATCCCATAAATTATTTCCTCAACTTATTATCTATTTCCTAAACAAATGAAAATGATCTATCCTATCCTAATTAAAATCATCTTTTGTAAGTAATTACGGTAACCATTATCAAGCAACCTAACCATACTTTCTACTACATATTCTCTATCGTCAACCATCTATCTTCAACAATTTCCATGATTAATTTAAGATCTAATAACCAAATCTATAAAACAAGCTCTTAAGTATCCCATAATAATCAAATAAACATTAAACTCATTTTATTTATAGAACCTAACTACAACTCAACATACAAAACCCATTTCACATGATAGTTCCTTTAATAACTCTTCGGCAGAACCATTAACTAACAACTGAAGTAGTAATTCATTTCTATATGTATCCATAAACAATTTACTAACAACTCGATTGCTATCCTAAATAGTTCATCATGTCAGCAGAGTTCATACCATTAAACAGAACCAATATAATATATATACATATATATCCAGGAGGGAGGAAAACTGTTTGATGAAGAAATACTTACGAAGAAAATTTGCTCCATCGGCAAAGAGATTTTCTAAGAGTCAACGATCTAAACTCCGGGAGTTGAAAGCTATTTTCAATAAGGTCAGTCAAATACTGGACAACATGATTGATAATCTGGCGTTGATATAAAAGTCTAAATGTTCTTCCACATTACAAGCTGAGAGTCATATTGAGCTTGTACAAGATCCCGAAAGGACATAGGAGAATATCCTAGAAGATATTATAATTCTAAAAGAAGGGTTGCTTAATGTAGGGAATTGTAAAGATAACTCCTTGACAGCGACTAAGCAAGAAGAAAAGCTTGTGGAGGTGGTCATATTACCTGAAGAAGGGCCACTGCTATCTTTGGATTTCCCAAGCATGAAAGCAGAGTTTTCTGAAGAGATATGCTCTGATTCGGAAGACCTTGTTGACAAGAATATTTCCTCGGTACTTATTCTGAAAGAAAATGAGGTACACATAGAAAATGTTGCGAACAAGAGGAGCATGTCCTCTTAAAATGTCATGATCCTCCAGCTCTCCAACTTCACAGAATTGGACTTCCAAAGGAGCCAAACTTCTAGGACCAATAAGTAAGGTAGTTACCGTCGAATTCCTTAATTGATTGGGATTTTAATATTGGATGGGTAAAGATAATGATGATATGGACTCCAGTATACCATTTGGGATTAGAAATGTTGTCATTAATGCTCATGTTGATCACTCTATATATCTTGGGATTTCAATTGGAGTTGATAACTTTAGCAAGCCTAATGAGAAGATGGAAGACTATTTATTTGCTGCTTATTATTGACAGTCAAAGATAGAAGTCATTACAAATGGTGTCAACCTCAATTTC
Organism: Begonia loranthoides; assembly: GCA_022433065.1. Classification (NCBI taxonomy): domain Eukaryota; kingdom Viridiplantae; phylum Streptophyta; class Magnoliopsida; order Cucurbitales; family Begoniaceae; genus Begonia; species Begonia loranthoides. The sequence goes on from CM039485.1 coordinate 12,255,359, forward strand.
CCATTTGATACGGGTGGAAGGCCTGAGTTGAAGCAAAGGTGGTCAAGCCTCGGATTTGAGGTCAAATCCGAGGTTACAAGGGGAGGATGATGCGCCCCAAGGTCCCGTCATCTGAGCCCGAGCCAAGGGCTCCTTTCTTTTCTAACCTTTTTTATTTATTTTGTAGGTGTCTCTTTCCTAGCTAGCTTGGGGGAGAATTTTAGTGAATAACACAAAGATGAGTTCATGCATTTCGACAAGTGGAGGTCAAGCAAAAGCATAGAAGAAATGGTGGACTTTACAACTCTGCCAAGACTCTGAACTCCGAGCATTCAAGGGTACTTTTAGCATTCTGGAAGATTTAATTAAAAAAATGTTCTTCATGACAATTATTACCAACAGTTTGAGCTTTACAGAATGTTCCTTTATGGGAATTTGGGAGCGCTTTTGCTATGTCAAACGCTGCTTTTATAGAGACAAAAGCTGAGCCTCAGTCCTTTTTCTTTGTGTGTTGAATATTAGGGATATTATGGTAATTTTACAAATACACAACCTTAATTTCATGTGCTGTTTTTAAGCCTCCATTAGAGCTATTTTGAAATCAGTTTAGAACCCTAGCTGTTCTATGTAAAATCGTGTTGGAGATTTTTCTCTCAACATTCACTCAGTGGTTGAATTTGTGTTACCCTCGGATTCCTTTACCAAAGCTCCTCCTCTTTAGTCAATTAAGAGGAGTCCATGCATTTGTACAAGTGGAGGTCAAGCAAAAGCATAGAAGAAATGGTGGACTTTACAACTTCGCCTAGAATCTGACCTCCAAGTATTCAATAGCACCTTTGCCAATATAGAAGATTTAATTTAAAAATATGTTCTTCATTACAATTGTTACCAACAGTCCAAGCTTTTCAGCATGTTCTTTTATAGGAATTTTAGAGCTCATTTGCTATGTAAAATGATGCTTTTATAGAGACCAAAAGCTGAGCCTCGGACGTTTTCTTTGTGTGTTTAATATTAGGGCTATTATGGTCATTTGACAATTTCACAACCTTAATTTCGTGTGGGGCCTTTAAGCCTCTATTGGGGATATTTTGAAATCAGTTTAGAACCCTAGCTTTGCTGTACAAAATCGTGTGGGTGATTTTTCTCTCAACCTTCACTTGGTGCTTGGATTTGTGTGACCCATGGATTCCCTCAACAAAGTTCCTCCTTTCTCCATTTCTTGGTCGATCTTGGAGAGGAGGTTCTAGCTAGTTCTTCAAGTATTTCTTTAAGAAAATGTCAGTGGCGTGTGGAGCTAGAAGACTGAGCAAAACACAAGGAGTGGCCATTCTTTGAGAGGTACGAACTAGTCGCACAACTCGGGCATTTGAGGTGCTGCAGACCTTGTTCGTTGTTTAGTTTTGTTCTTCTTGTTGCTGAGTTATTTGGTGAATAAATCTCAGGATTTGGATATTCTTGAATGTTCTTGAAGTCTTAAATGTTTTTGTTGGGTTTTGGATTCGGAATATTGGAAGTGCGCTTATTTTGTTAAAAGTTTGCAATCTGTTTTCTGCAGTCCAATTTCCTAGTAGCATTTTGTTACAATTATAACTCAATTGTTGTTTCGAATTTTGTTCTAGAATTTTGAGGGATTGAAAGCCCCTTGGATTGTGGTTAATTGTCACACCCCTAATTTTTCGCCGTGCGGAATAGGGCGAATAGGTGTGCGGCGTCGTNACACCACAACTCTCTCAAGGATGACTAATCACTCAATGATTATCAATCCCTTGGTTGGTGCCTCAAGGGTCTTATTTATAGGCAATAAGCAATCCTAATTCAACTAGAACTAGGAATCCTAAGGCTAGTAGGATTTGTAGCTCCAATCCAGTGTGTGCTAGTCCATGCTAGTAGCTCCAATCCAGTGTGTGCTAGTCCATGCTAGTAGCTTCAATCTAGTGTGTGCTAGTCCATGGTAGCGCACTGTCGGCCCAGTTGGCGCGCTGCTGGCCCAGCCCAATCGCGCTGCTGTCTTCTCCTCTGCGGCGCACGTGCTGCCGACGTCTACTCCTGCCTGATGCGCGCCCCGCACGCAGCTTGTTTGCATAGTGCACCCAGCGCACTGTTGTGAGGCTTCCCAGAAGCCTCCTTTCGGGCGCTGCGCCCGTTTACACCTTGTGAGAAAGGGGGTGTGACATTAATTGAAAGTCTGATTTTGGGTTAATTTAGATTGAAATTCGCGAAGTTGTCCATCGTTCTTTGGAAGTCACCAGAATTGCCTCTGCAGAAATTATTTTAGGGCAGGTTAATGTTTCATGGACAACTTCCATTCCGTCTCGTTTTTTATGTGAAATTTGAACTGGACATTATTCTTTTGTATGCCTAGAGACGCTATAAATTTCGTTGCATTGTATGCCTTAAAAGATATACTTGTTGGAAATTACTGCCTTGTTTATAAGCTTAGTTGATTGGCTCATTTAGGGAAATTGTTTCTCGTGAATTTTGGGGCACATTACCTAACCATACTTTCTATTACATATTCTCTATCGTCAACCATCTATCTTCAACCATTTACATGATTAATTGAACATGTAATAACCAAATCTATATAAAAAGCTCTTAAGTATCCAATAATAATCAAATAAACATTAAATTCATTTTATTTACAGAACCTAACTACAACACAACAAACAGAACCCATTTCGCATGATAGTTCCCTTTAATCACTCTTCAGCAGAACCATTAACTAACAACTGAAGTAGTAATTCATTATGTATCAATAAATAATTTAGTAACAACCCGATTGCTATCTTAAACAGTTCATCATGTCAGTAGAGTTTCATACCATTAAATAGAACCAGTATAATATATATACATATATATCAAGGAGGGAGGTAAACTGTTACTAGAAAAACTCAAAGTGAAGCTCATGTATTTCCTTCACCATTCCAAGATTCTATCCTCACAGCATTTCCCCATGTGTTAATCACCAAATCATTCTCTCAAAACTCTAGATTATTCTCATAATTTTCTCACAAAATTAGGACCTCATAATTCATGGTTTCCTTCACGGTTTCCTCTGTAAAACTACACCCTTCATAGACTCTCCTTCTCTTCTAAATCATTAAAACTTCAAAGAACTTCTCAACTTTAGTAACTTCATACATTGCCCGCCACGTTTTCTTTCCTCTTACAATTTCTGCAGAGTTTTCCCACACTCTTTTCTCCTTTGTCCATTACCGTTCTTTTTCACTTATACTTATAGACCACCCAATGCCTCTTTACCGTCCAGAGGAAGGGAAAAAGCAAAACAATGGCATCCTTTTAATCTCCAACGTCGATCCGCTTAATCTTCAGACACGTACAATGCAAACTAGAAGCTTCCAACAACGCGTTTCAGCTCCTAGGTGAAAATTTAGTTTGGTGGTTGATCGACTCTTTGACCATGATCGACTGCCATGTTCATTTGATTAGCCACAAACCCATTCATGGGTGATCAACTTACCGGTCGACTGGTATTCATGGCCGACCAACCGCCACAATGTTTTGACCATCCACCCCTCAAAATCAATAAATGTGTATATATATTCATATATATTTATACCCCCATTAATATATATATATATATATATATATATATATATATATTTGATCTTATAACCTCATAATTAACTACTTATTACTTCTCTTAATTCTAACTATCATCTCCTAACTCTCCAATTTATTCATGTATCACATAAACAAACCTCATATCCAAAACTAGCACTGGATTCAATACACTCTTAATTGCTAATTCTAATATCTTCCATTAGACTTCATCTTCTCCAAACCAATATGCACTAAATCCATATATATATTTGGACATCAATATCATCTAAACCAAATTATACTATCTATTCAACTATTCTTCCTTCATCTTTTCCCCAAGTTAAATTCCAATAAGTGAAAAGAAACTTATTATTCTCAAGCTCTTAGTCCATACAATATCTAAATTACGTCCAATTATATTTTCTATTACTAATTCCACTACAAATCAATCTAATTCACATTGTCCTCTCTAACTCTAAATACCATCACAAAATTCTCCATAACCTTAATTGTTTCCATAAACTAATTATGAACGTAATTCAGGCATCGTAATTCATTTTATCCAAACATGTTTCACTTGACCAACATCCTAAGTTGTCCAATTCAACTCTAACATTCCAAATTATCACATAAGCCTTGTGCTTAGCTCAACAAAATTTGGGATATTATAGTTAGGCTCATAGTTTCTATCTTGTGATGTAGGTACACGCACAAGAACATGTTAAGGAGCAGTTAATGAATGATTTGCACACACGGATCTTGTGGCTAGCTTGACTAAAGGGATTTAAAAAGAAAAATGGTTTGTAAAGGACAGTATATTCTTCGTAAATGTTTTTAAGAAAATGATTTTATTTATTTCCACTGCTATTTGTAAGAGAATTTATGAAAGAAAAGTCTTCCACCAATTTTATAAAAGAAAAAGTTTTAAATTTTACATGTTTTCAAATGTAAGAAAAACAGGGTAGCTACATTAGATGTATTTTGGTAGGTAATCTATGTTAGTGCTTGTCCTCATTGATGGTTTCCATGGGGAGATTTCCTTGGTCTCCAAGCTTAGACACATGAACTTTCCTTAATCTTTGCTCTCAATTATGTGGACTTTTGACATAGCAAATGATGTCCCAAATTTAAAGATCCAACCTATTCTAAAAAGCTTAGGAAGTCAACTACAATCTTAATGAAGCACTCTTTTTGAAATGGTGTAATACCCCGATAATTTTTCCAGTGTATGCTATGCAATTAATGGTTGGAATAATTCATGTGTTGTATTGTATGACGGTACGTGTTAGTTTATGCCGTGTAAATATGGGGTAAACATTATGGAGTAATTGAAGTATGGAAAATTGGTGAATAAATGTTTAATTGAGATTTCGGACGCAGTGAATAACATGTGTAATTAAGATTTCAGATGCATGTGGACTAGGAGCTTCGTCTGAAAACACATTGCACGTCGTCCCAAGTATTTTAGGATGATGCAGGACGAGGCTTCACATCCCAATTTGTCTTTCAACTCGTGAATTTGGACAAGCAAGGACGAGCGCGGGCAGTAGCAGACGCCGAGGGTTTGAATCAGTCCGATTTTTGGACACACGCGAACAAAGGCAAGGACGACTTCCTTCATCCGAAAGCGAGAATCTGATTGGGAAATTGGGATTTCGGACGAACACGGAGGAGGAAAGGACGCACTCCCTTGTCTGAAAACTCCCACTTCTGCAAAAATATAGGTTTTAAATATAAGGTTTCTTTGTCGTTTAGCCATTAAAAACCCATTAAAACTGATCGAGAGACGCCTCCCCCATGCCCGGAAGTAGATCTTCCACTCCTAAGAATCACCTCCTGCACGTCAAGGTATGGTCTTCCATCCATTTGTTGAACGACTGGCACACCCAGGTAAGGACTTAAGATAGTCATCTCCCCTGCTCTTAGTCAATTTCGGCTTCCCTGCGAGAAAGAGAAATCCCTTGGAGATCTTTTGTGTTATGGGTCAGCTAAGTGGTGTGAAGAGGGTATCCATTTCGTGCCTTCGGATTCAGCTCTTGTCCTTGGGTCTTCTAGTTCAGCTTGGACTTCCCTAGGTAACTCAATTCTTCTCTGTTAATTGTTAGTCTGAGGCATGTTAAGGATAAATGTTATGGATGGATTCTTGGATTCAAGAATTGTTTAATTTATGCTCTGAATCAACCTGTTGGATGATAGAATATATGTATGAAAACACTTTGTTGTTGGATTAAGATTTGGTGAACTCTCTGTGATGGATAATATAGATCATCTGTTTTGATAGAGCTAATGTCCTTATTGTTCTATGTGAAGCATGAAATGTTGGATTTAGCCTTACTGCTTGTTTGATATGTTAATGCCTCTGTTGACGATTAAGGATAATAATATTGAAGTGGAATGTTCTCTATCGTAGTTGTAAGAAACTGTTAAATGGTTCACGAAAATATTGGATACATGCTTTCTATTTCCTTGGATTGTATCTATTAATAGTTCTAGTTGAGATAGGTTATGTTCCGTTGAGGCGCCAAAGAAGTTCTTAGAATTATTATACAAGTTAGAATACGAAAAGGAAATGAAATTTATAAGTTGTAAATGTTTAATTATGATGGTGTTGAAAAGAGAAGCAGGAGGATGATGTGCCCCAAGGACCGTTCACCTGAGCCCGAGCCAAGGGCTCCTTTGTTTTCTAACATTTTTCTTTATTTTTTAGGTGTTTCTTCTCTAGCTAAATTGTAGGAGAGTTTTTATCAATTTCACAAAGAGGAGTCGGTGCATTTGGACTAGTCGATGTTTTTCTAAATATAGAAGAAATGGTTGGCTTTCCTTTTCGCCTAGAATCTGACCTCCGGGCGTTCAAGGGAACTTTTGGCTTGGAAAGATGTAATATCAAATTTTGTCCTTCATACAATTTGTAGCAGACATCCAGAGCTTTCCAAAGTAGTATTTTTTGTTATATTTGGGGTTCGTTTACTATATTAAATGGCCCATTTACAGAGACAAAAATCCATCCACGGATTTATTTTGTGTCTTATTGTTGAGGTCATTTTTTTCATTTGAAGTTTATGGTACTTTTGTAAATTGTATTTTTCCATTACAGAGGTTATTTATCCTCTCTAATGAACGGCTAATGGAATTGGAAAAACCCTAAGGAAGACTTCTTGGCTTTGTTCTTGAAGACCTGTGGAGCTTCCCCCTCTTGGATTTCCTTCATCTATCAAATTGGCCTACTTGTTCTTGCTAGGTCTCGAGTAGGCTGATCTTTGCTGCCTCTTCCAGCCGCTCTTCCTTGTGATGTGGTGCTTGTGGTATGGAGGTAGAAGAGTTAGCAAAACCCCGGTTGGGAGAGCCCTTCTTGAAGTGGCCGAACTAGTCGTCCCCTTCGAGTTGGAGGGTTAGCGGACCTCACTAGTTTGTCATCTTTTTTTGTCCATCCTCTTGAGAAGTATTTCTTGTGTTCTTGAAGTTCTTGACTGAATCTTTACTGGTGTGGATTTTGGTGGAGATTTTAGTTGATTTGGATTTGGAAATAATTGATTTAAAAGGAAAGATTTTGTTATCAAGAATCTGTTTTTGCGATTACCAGATTTGATCTCCAATTTGTGTCGTGCATAATAACTCCTTGTATAAGTGACCTTTGGGGCTAAGATTTCATAGAAATATTTTAGGGGTTGTCAAGTACTGGTCCTCCAAATTTGGGACTCATTGGACACATGCAATTAAAGATATTATCATTTTTGTATTGTTCTCAAGAATCTGTTTGTTGAAATCCTAATCCGAGGGTGAATTTCCTAAAAATGCAACTCTGTCATTATAACGAGTTTGAAGTTGAATTTTTGATACAATATTCTCTGGATTGTGGTTTATTAACCCTATAAATTTGAGTGCTTAAGTCTTTATGCAAGTGAAGTTATTCTTGATTTAAATCTGGAGCTTGGATTGTTCATCTGGCTGATTACCGATTTGAAGTATTGTACAACTAGAGTTTTGGACTCTATCACAGGATAGTGATTAAGTGCTAAATGCAGTAAAGCTTTGAGGTATGAAATTGAGATAGAGTCGTTGGTCTATGGAGGCCCTACACCATTAGCAGTGTCTTTCATTTAATTGTTTGTTTGCTTTTCTACTATGCTGTCATATTATGCCTATGTTGTTCGCACGTTATTACTTCAATCTCTAAGCATGTCTGGGATACGCATATCTTTTTTTTTTCCTTTAATTCCATTTAAATTGCTAAGCACGTCTATATCGTTATTGCTTTCCTTTAACTTCCATGCTTGTCTACATTGTTGTTATTTCCTTTAACTTGCCAAGCATGCCTTTACTATAATTGTTTTCTTTAAATTACTAAGCATGTCTATATCGTTATTGCTTTCTTTTAAACTACTGAGCATGTCTATATTGTTGTTATTTCCTTTAATGTGCCAAGCATGCCTTTATTATAATTGTTCTTGTTAAATTATTTTAAATGGCCAAACATTTCTATATCATTATCGTTTCTTTAAATTACCATGCATGCCTATATTTTATCATTTCCTTTAAATTGCCTAGTATATCATCCATCGTGTTATTGTTTCCCTTAAATTGTCAAGTATGTCTATATCATTATTGCTTCCTATGTTGTTATCATTTCCTTTATGAATAGATTGATTGGCTTATAGTTGTAATGTTAGCATTTACATTGACATGCATCATATTAATAGAAACAAGTAGGAAGTGCCACCTTTTGGGTGGTACTCATATGCATTTGAGTGAGGAAAAAGATTAAAGAGAATGAATATAAGGGTAGTTAAGGGACGGACGGGTAGTTCGGATCTATCCAAGTAGACAAATATATTTATACCTTCTCACGTGAAGATAAGAACTATATATTTTCCTTGTCGGGACTGCGAGACTATCTACCCTAGGTGGTTAGAAGCCAACCAAGACAATACCTCTAATACGGGTTCCTTCAATCTCCCGCTTGATGTACGAGTTATATAAAAACGTAAAGAAAAGAACGGTTGGGACAAACCCATTCCGACATAATGAATTAGAGGCATACATACTACATATCTCATTTCTTATTAAGCATCGGGCTCACAGTTTGCTAATGATGTAGGTAACCGCAAGACAACAAATAACGAAGCAGTCGTGGAGGGATTTGCAGGCTTGAAACTTGTGGCTTGCTAAGTTAAAGAAAATAAAAGAGAAAAATATTTTTTAACTAAGCTATAATAAATTGTCTAGTATTCCTTAATTAAATTATTTACGCTTCTGCTATATTTCGAGAAACGATTTTGTAACTATATTTTTCCACTACTTATAATGATTTTTGTAACGAGTATAAAGAAAAGATTTTTAACAGTCTGACTTTTAAAAAAAGAACTCTTATTATAATTTGCAAAGGTTTTCAACTGTTTATGAAAGAAAAGAAAAATTTTTAAATTTCACGCATTTTAATAAAGTAAATAAAAACTGGGTCGTTACAAATGGCATTATTGTAAATGCCAAAATAGTCCAACACTTGTAGGAAGTCAGGAAGTGTGCAGTTTTGGAAAGTGTATCAAATATTACGCAATTGTCCTTTGACTTCCACATGTGTTTGACCTTGAATCTCTTCATGCTAATATTGGAAACTTGATTTATAATGGAATGGACCTATAGTCCATCATCCTCTTGACGTTGAAAAGGATTCAATCTTGAATCTTATCTTGTGTCACCATATTCTTTATTACCATAAAAGATGATTCTCTTGGTCTATCAACTTAGCAATATCTTCAATATATTTGTGGTTGTAATAAGGAAACAAATAATTATTGCTGCAGTAGGCTAATGATATTTCCATAAACCTCTTCCCATGCTTGAACAATAACTTGGATATAAGATTTCCCTTCTTTGCCTTTGAGTTAGAATTAATGTAGGCCACAATAAGGATTACCATAAATACAATCTTGAGAACTCCTTTAAGTATGTGTGGCCAAAGAATGATTTCTTCATAATATTCCTTAATGAAATAAGGCCATGTGTCGTGGGACTTGAATTTTGCATTAACAATAAAATCTCCATAAATAAAATAAAGAAATAACCCTTGTATGATGTGGTAGTCCAATAATAATAAGATATTCACAAACAAGCTTTCATATTTGAATAATAGCTTAGGAATGTTGTGGATGCCCCTTTGTAATTCAATGATTTCCATAAAAATATTTTTGAGAATACCTTTTAGTATGTGTTGCCAATTAGTAATGCTTTCATAGAATCTTCAGTTAACTTTTCCTTGACATGGCTTCCTAGGAACCCAAAAAACACTTTCCTTGATAGTGATTTTAAAATTCCATGTGTTGTCATACCAATCATTCCATCTTTGGAAACATCTTTGAATTGAAACATTGGCCACTAGTTTTGTCTTTCCTCTTTTGCACTTAATCATATAAGGAAAATAATCTAGCAAGTTTTCCTTAGACAACATTGCACAAATATGTAAGTAATAATGGAAACCACAGGTAAAAAATTTGTAGAATCACCATCAACCTTATTGCCATAAGAGTTTTTCCATAGAATCGATTTAATGTCTTCATGCAATAGTAAGGTTTTCCATGAGATGCAATAGGTTTCCATAATACTAAAATAGTAATGAAACCTAACAAAATATTTGTCATCCTTATTGCCATAGTGTTTTGCCAAGGAGTCATGTTAATGTCAAATGTCAAAACATTCCTTAAGATGCAATATCTTCTTCTAGGACCACAATAGCAAGTAATTCCATCACCAATATTCCATAAAATCAATAACAACCCTATTTTACTTTGCATGCTAACAGTATCATCCAAATTTGAATTTTCACCATAATTAAAAGAGTATCTTTTTCATAGGGCTTGCCATAAAAAATTGCCGTGTAAATAAATCAACATTATCATGAGATAGCAAAGTTTTCCTTTCAATGTAACGTGCTCTTATAGTCCCACAATAGTAATCAATTTCAACACCAAAATTTACTACGACCAAGAATAATCCACTACTACTACGTATATTCACAAATTGAATTCCACCAAAATGAAAAAAAAAAAAACTTTACTATCATATATCCACATATCGTGCAAATAATATAAGACATTGTAATCTGTCCCACTCTAAAAGTCCAAGCAATTAAGTTATCCAATAGCACATACCTCATTGCTTTAAGCATAGTAGTTTCAAACCAAATTTCCTTTAATGTACCATATTCCATAATCGAGCAAGAATACTTGTCATGCATGTGCCACATGTCATTAGGTCTTGGTATTTTCGAAAATAGACGGTTTGTACTCATCATATCACACAACAATATATTAGTAAAACTTCCATAAGAAAAATTATTCCAAGTTTTGTTTACCTTGATGTCTCTTTCGTCATTTAACCAACTCAAACTTTCCTTAAAATCCATGGATGGCAAAGTGTTGTCTCTCATTCCATCTTTGATTAAAGGAGATTCCTTTTTTGTGTTTAAACTTCGTCCATGAAAAATTTAGTCTTTATCAATGTCGCCCCAAAGATTGTAACTTATACTAATCATTAAAAACTCCAAGCTAAGCCATTTAACAATGATCAAAGTAATCATGTTAGCACAAATTTCATCCGTAATGAATAAAGGGCAAACCTTGTCTTTGTTGGAGCTTGGGATATTGAAAAGCTTGTCCTTCTTGACATTCTTCCTCATCTAATTGCAACTCCAAATATAGTAATGACCCCTATTCGGCATAAATAATTTCTTCTTCAATTTGCTCAAGAGTTCTTCTAATAGCTCATCATGGTCTTGTGCTTATAAGCTTATATAGTGCATGATGCATTTGCCTCAGGTCGTTGTAATATTCCTTCAAACAATGTGCTAATTTTTTCGAGTTTAGATTGTCGACTTTCAGAAGATTTTTTGTACTGTGTGATTGGTGGTGAATTTTCCTTGTCCAAAAATTAAATCCTTAAGTAGCTTCATTCCCTCGTCTTTTTGTTGAAAAAAGAATATCATTAATTAGTAAGAATCATTTAGACTCTGATACAAAATGATGCACCAGCGGAAGGGGATTAGAATATAACCTGAAAATATGCGTTGAAGTGTTGAAGATGTATGTTCAACCAAAGGTGGCTATTTTCAGGAGCGGCGATCGACAGGGAGGTCGACGGAGTGGTCAACTGCGTCGACCAAAAAATAGGACATTGGCCCCTTGGAATTCAGTCGATAAATCGATGAATGGGACAATCGAGTAATTTGACCAAAAAAAATAAGACAGAGTCAATTCTTGAAGGGCGGTTGGCTAAGCGGTCGACTTGGCAGCTAAGCTGCCCAACCCAATCTCCTGTTTCCGTATTTTTTTTGAAAATTCACTTTAGGAAAGTCCAACTTTGGAAACTTGTAACTCCTTCATTTTAGAATCTTTTGAGTTTAAATTTTGACCACACCTTCTTGGATAAAATAGGAAAGAACTCCTTTAAGAACTTTGAAAATATCAGCCATGGAATACTATACATAAAATTTCTTTCTTAAATATTTACAAATCATGTCATATATTAAATACAATGAACATGTTATAAATACATTTTTCCTTTCTTTTATCCTTTAACCTAGGAAACCACAAGGTCTGCAATGTGTAAATCCTCCATTAGATACTCCTTTCCTTATTACCATGCTTACCTATATCACAAGATTTAAACTATAAACCTAATGCTTAGTAAGAAATGAGATGCATAATGAATCATGAAATGCAATTTACATAAAATATTTTCACTTTAGTTTCCTCTCTTTACATTTTCCTTTTTGTTTTATCATTGGAACTCAACTCATAGCCCAAATTATTGGGGGGCAATCCGTCCAAAACCTTTATCATTGGGGACCACATCCATCAACGCCTCTATAAATTAGTTAAGTAACCAAAGCCTCTCAATGGGGACTTGTCTCCAAAGCCTCTACATATCATTAGGTTCTTAATCTTCCTCATCTTTCTTTACTTGAAAATCATATGTGATTCACCCTAAGGCATGGTTGCTAGAGCCGGGGCCAATAAGCTTACTAACCTCTTTACCAATTCTTATTATGCAGGTAAAGTTGCATTTGAGGGTCTTGATGATGAGTCAAGCCATGAAGATAAAGCAAGTACAATCATCTCATCACTTGGATTGCTCAAGCACACAATTGACTACCAAGTGCAACAGAGAACGAAGTTGGTGTTTCTAGCACCGTGGCTTAGGGGACAGCAAGCTGAAGATATGTCACCCCAACAACTTGATATGTTTCCTTAGTTCTTAATTATTGAATAATGGTAGCATTTGGATCTCTTTGGGATTGATTTACTATTGTGGGATACTATATTGTTTTTGTTACTCGGCTAGTGTATTAGGCTAGTACATGTTTTTACAATTGTTGTTCTTAAGGATATTTTTGTAATATGGATTTTAGGGAAAATCTTTGGAGGTATTTAAGCCCTACTCAATGTTTGTTTGAATATTAGTGAAAATTGTTTGGAGCAACTGCTCGTGCCTTAAGTGTTGGAGTTCTCTCCACACTCGGTCTCCATTCTAGGGTTAAAATCCAAGATTTCTGAAACCAAAACTTATCCATTCACTTTCTTAGCTTTATCTTAGAGTGGAATTTGTATATTAACCCTTCTATCAGCTCTTTTCAAAGGTGGCATTCAAAGTAGAGATTTAGAAGACATACATTGAAGTAAGATAAAGTGGTTCTTTGTACAAAGGATCCATTGAAGTCAAGGGTTGCCAATTTAAGCAATTTGTGGACCAGCTTGTAAGTTTGATTTTCCTTTTAATCTTGCTATTCGATTTCGATTCTGGATTTTGGAGTTTAATTTGGTTACTAGTCAAGGATAGCATGTAACATCTCAGTTATTCTTACAATTTAAAATTTATGATTCTGAAAACTTTTTCTTTTTAAATTACAACGGAGGACTTTTCATTTGAACACTAGCTTTAATAAGAAGTGCATAAATAAACTTCTTTTCGTTAAACCCTTTATTACTTAAAAATATGTCATGAATTAAAACTTTATATCCTTAAAATCTTTACTACAGTGGAAGACTTGTATTTACAAAACCAAAAGAATCGGAATACAATTGAAAAACCTTCTTAATAAAACAATTACTAATTAAGGTTCACTTTCTTATTAAACATTATTACTAATTATTAGGTTTCCTCTTTAAGCTTGTAGCCTAACCGACCGCCAAGCCCGCAACGTTGAAATGCCTCGTCAACTGCTTCAATCCTCGATCCCATGCATACCTACTTCACAGGACCTAACTATGAACCTAATACTCAGTAAGTAATATAAAAATAAAAATGCGCATGCAATGTTCTTTAAAACACATACAGTTTTCCCAATGTTCATTATTCCATTACTCTTCATAAAACAATGATGAAATTTATACTATAATAGTGAACTTATATTCTGGGGGTGAACTTGTACCTAACTGATGAACTTAAACCAGATCGTTGAACTTATATTCTAACGGTGAACTTGTACCTAACTGGAGAACTTAAACAAGATTGGTGACCTTATACCGCAACAGTGAACTTGTATCATGATGGTGAACTTATTCAATCTTGATTAACTCAAACCATTTATGTTTCTATGTGAACTTATACCACAACGGTGAACTTATATCATGACGGTAAACTTGTTCCATCATGATGAACTTTAACCATTTCTGTTTCTAGGTTATGCATTAGGTGAGAGAAACCTCTTCAATATCTGAACTCACCCGCCTGTTGGCTGAGAGCAACCTCTTTAGTATCCAAACTCACCTGCACAGGTTTGTTTCCACGTGAGAACAACCACTTCAGTATTGGAACTCAAGATGAAAGGCCAATTTACATTTATTTATTTTGTCCTGTTTGATTCCGTTACTTTTTTATTTTCGTGTGCATTAGGAACAATAACGCAATCATACAATTCTCTCTAACATGTTCATCTACCTTATCCTTAACATGTTTTTCCTAACTAAGGAATTGAACTTAAATCTAATAAACATACAATTCACACAAGCAATCATTCAGCAGTACATCTCCCAAACATTGCATAACCTATACTAATAAACATACAATTCACACCAAACAACCAAACAACCATAATTCCCATGATGAAGATCTTTTTGGACAAAACACATGCAATATCATTTACCTGGAGTCCTTAGTTTTAATGAGTTAACACTTAAATTGTCCTCCATGAAACCTATTCATAATTAAATATATTAAATTAATAATAATTCTACAACTAATATATAGGACAATATTTCTAAAATTATTTCCTAAATTTATCATCTATCCAACAACCATCTAATCTAACAATTTGACTCATCAAGAATATTAACCACTACTAATAAGTTCTCATAGCATAATGGATTCCTTTCCTTAAAGACTATTATACATGATCATCATACTGACTTCATAATGGGTTTACTAAATTGCCAGAGAACAAATGCAATATAATTCTACTAACTTCATGAACATCATTCCAATGTGCAGATTCCCAAACCACAAGAATAGGCATTCATTTGTAGAGAGCAATACAACTTATCACATACTACACAAGCAGTAATCAACTCTACTGTCAACCAACTTAGCAAAATAGTAACCCAACTTATCCACAACAAACTGTCACTCAATGATAAGCATTATCCAAACCCGACATATGATTTCACAACTTTACAGACTATAACTTCATCCATAACCAACATCTATAATCACAGCAGAAATCTTTACTACATATCACATAACAACTAAACATATACGTATAGCATGACGTCGCTAGATTATAACTGTAAATAGACCTTGAGAAATAATGGAAGAACTCGATTACCTAAAGCACTTGAGAACAATGAAGCCAAAACGAACTCCTTCCTCAAGAATTCCAAGCGTTTATTATAAGCCCTCAACAACCCTCACTCTCAGTGTCTGCTCCTTTAGTCAGCTACCTTCTTTTCCTCTAAAATCACAAAAGACTACATTGTTGTCTCTCCCTAATTGCACAGCAACTCTCTGTCCCTAGCTCTCTCAGTTTCCCCTCTTTGAAAAACTCTCAAACTCTCACTCAACCTTCTCTATTTCCAAAACCCCAGGCAAACATTCATAGACCTTTCAACCTCTTCTTCACCATAGCAGCACAACATCACTAGGAGAACAAAACACAACAGCAAGCAGCACACGTCTGTTTCTACCTCACACAGTTTCTGTAAAAACCCTCACTACCATTCTCATTATCCTTCCTCTCGGACCTTCACTCAATTTCACCAACAGTTTCTCACTCAAACTGCTTAACACAAAAACCATAGAAGCATGAACTTCCACCTCACGGTTCATTCTAAAAATCATAGAACCTCAAGGTCTCACTCTCTCCTTCTATGTTTGTGTAAAACTCTCAACAACACGCATTCCTCTTCTGAACAATAATTTTTTTCTTTTGAGCAGAAAGAAATCTCGAAACTTGAAGATTTCAAAGAACATAAAAACAAGAACAATATATATATATATATATATATATTTGAACGGAATGAAATCTAGAACCTTGAGGATTTCAAAGAAACTAAAACAAGAACAATATATTTTTTTTTCGAACTTTCGATAAGAAAACAAGACAATGAAAGATAAGATGAAAAACAATAAAGGTAGCGTTTTGAATCGTAGGCAAACAACCTTTGATACCAAATGATGCGAACCACGGATATTAGCGATCCGAGACTCGACAAAAGCATGGAATAATATCCAAGACGCCTTGATGATTCAAAGGATTAGGAGTTCGACCCATTATCTATAATGAGATAGGAACCGAAACTATCAAAGAAATGAACTTGACCCAAACCACACCTGTTGGTTGAACCAAAGCTATCAAGTTCGATGTTTCCAAGCAAGCACTTGAAGAAGATCAAGTCCTAAAAGAGAACTCAAAAAGAGAATGCAAAATGCTCTCAAAGTTGTTCTTCTAAATTGTTTCAATTGTGATTTACAAATAAGACTTGCCCATCTATTTATAGGCAACTCAAGGAGACATGGAAACATGTTAAAATTACATAAGATATACAAAAGAATTGATAAAATTCAAAGTTAGGTGAAGAAATTCCGATGTGGCACTCAGGAGGCAAACTGCTGGTCGGTGCACGAGTGGGTAGATGCTGATTGGTTGGTGCGAGCACTGTTACTTCAGTGGCGCGCACAATGTACATATGACGGTGTGCGCACTGTATCTTCTGTGGCGCGGACTGGGCTTCTCCTTGGGCTACTTGGGCCATTCTTCAAATTTAACAATATTGCCTTGCTTCCCTTGCCTTCTTGGGCCTCCATTGACTCTTCCTTAATACTGAACACATCCATGGGCCATGCCTTGCCATTTAATGGATCTTTAACTTGAACTTCATTCATTAAATCTTGCATAGTTTGGTCCATTCTCTTTGTCCTTGATCCAAGTCTTGTTCTTTGCATATGTTTGGGCTTTTATTGGCTCCTTGGATTGCATCAAAATCTTACCCTTCTCGGCTTCCAACAGAAATGCCCGAGAGCTCCAGCTCCCTCCTCCTTCTTCACTCCTGCACTCAGCTGCACCAGGAAGAAGGAATCGACAGACACCTCCAGAGAGCAATTTCCCCAGCTTTATCACCTGCCCACTGCCTCCCTACACAGCTAGAGTAGAAGCACTCCACACTCTACCCCTCCTGCCACAGCCACCTCTACGAAGACTAAGCTGTCTCCCTGTCGACTTGTAGAGCAAGAATCAGAAGAAAATTGAACCACAAGCTAGACCATGGCCTTTGGCCGGTCCAGCTTGAACCACCAATCGCCCAATGATCTGAGGCCACCCCACGACTCGAGGCCGAACACCGCAGCACCAGGCTTTGCCAAGCATTGCCATAGTTGTCTGTCTCACCATCGCCATCCCATCGCCGAGCACCGCCCGTCGCCATTCCAACCACGTCGCACCTGAACTCGTGCCCCAATTCGACGCCAATGCTCACAGTCGCGACCCGCGACGCTCGTCGTGACGGAGCTGCTCCCAAACATGCTCAAGCTCGCCTGACTCGTTGTCACCTTGCCGCACTCGTTCGCTCATCGGCGCTCTACCCTCCTGTCTCTTCTCTCGTCTCGCTCTCTGCCTGCGAAACACATGAACACATAATGGCCTTTGGCCATTCTATGTTTTAGTAGGCTGAACTTGTTCTGTTCTTGCTGAACTGGTTCAGTCCACTCCAAAACATAAACCCTTTTATTAAATTATGTACTTAGTTAATTAAATTACCTCCAATTTATTCATTTACTCTAAAATACCCCTTTTATTTAATTACTCACTTACACCTCTAAATTTATCCGTAAACTTATAATATACCCCTATTAATTTAATTTAGCAATTAAATCCAATTTATTAAAATACCCATCAATTGATTTAATTTAGCAAATTAAATCAAATTTATTCCTTATCACTAAAATACCCCTAGGCCTAACGCTCCTAATACGCACTGTAATATACCGATAATTAAAAATATCGAGGTATTACATACTTACCCCCTTATATAAATTTCATCCTCGAAATTTGCCTCTTAACAATCGCTATCTACCCATCCTTACACTTCATTAACTACCTGTTTTGGTATCCTAGTAGACTTAGGCTTTGGCTTTAACCCTTCTCGGTCTGACGGTTGGCTAACTCTAGCTAATGGATCAACTTGACAACATCCAACACCAAAGTCGATCAAACTATCAGAATCACTCTTCCACACTTACGCTGTGCCACTCTGGTAACACCTATTAACATGTTTACCCCCCTTAGGTTTCTAACCCATTGGTGCTTCCCAGTTTGTGTGTGTATAACGGTTTTCATTCCTATTTTCGTTACCATTTTCGTTCCCGTTTCCGTTTCCTTTTCCCTATCCATCCCCAGAACTTTATTTTTGGAAACTACGTTTCTGTTTTCATTTCCATTCCCGTTTCCATTTCTGCTCCAGTCTCCGTACCCGTTTCCATTTCAGGTTATGTTTCTGTTTCTGTTTCTGCCTCGATATTCATTTCGATATCCGTGATTGTACGCATTTCTGTATCCGTTTCTGTTTTCGTTACATTGTTCGTGACCTTCGGTATAGCAGCGATGGCATAATTCGAAAGTCTGCTAACCCTTGGCCGTTCTTTTATCGTTTGCCTCCGATATAGCAGCAACTATATATTCTAAAAAACTGCTAATTATTGGTCATTTGTCCCAGCATAATCCAGGAACTGTCCCGACATAATCCAAGGACCTTGCAACTGATACGAGCAGCAATGGCATAATTCGAAACCTCGCTAGCGACCGTGTCGTTTCCTCCACTTTCGTTGCTCGTGATGCGTTTGTCATTTGTGCCCAACTTGTGCATACTCAACCTAAGTGCACTCATTTACTACGTCCCTTCCACTTATTCTCTTGTTCCTATTTCCAAAAATTTGGGTAGAGTCTCCCTTGTTTTTAGACTCCCCCAAAGATAAACATCTTGCATAAAACAATTCTCAAACAGTTCCAGTATCTTCTACCCTCTATTACGTACCATTATCTACAACTCATTCTCTACTATAAACACCTTTTCCTTACAAAATAATCTTAACTAAAGAAAGAATTTAAAGAGATCAAATTAAAGTAACAGCGATCAAATTAATATACAAGCGATTAAAGTATCTACAGTCGATGAAAGATTTCAACGTCGAGGCTTGTGTTGGCAGGCAAGCTATGTTATGGTTTCATTGTTACCAAAATCGTTTTACTCAGCGAAATGTATCAGAGCTTGTTTAAAATGCAGTAGAACAAAACAATTGAGCTACTGACTTGGTTTTAAAAATGATATCAGAGCAGTTTAGAAAAATCATTTTTAGAACCCCTTGCTTTGATACCAATTGTAACGACCCGGACTTTTCTTCGTAAATCTCTTTTAAAAACGGGTTAAAATTCAAAGCTTTTATGAAAGAAATATCAGAGTGCAATCCAGGCCATTAGGAACACTTAAAACATTGCGGAAATAAAACATTTTCGAAAGCGTACATGATTAAGGGAAGTGAACTAAACATTTAATCACAATTTAGAAAGAGAAAACTAAATTTAATTTAATTACAACTCAATTGTCTTTTACTGCTCATGGATTGGCCAACCACAAGCTCGCGCGTTCAAATCCCTCACTGACTGCTTCTTCATTGCTCGTTAACTTCGCTCATCGTGTGTACCAATACCGCAAGTAAGACGTGAGCCTAAAGGCCCAATAAGAAAATGGGTTGATGCAAAATGATATGCCTCTCTTTAATTCTTTGGAATGGGTCTGCCCCAAACCACCATTTTAATTACGTTTTTTAGGCATAGCTCGTACGTAGAGCGTGGAGTTTGGGGAATCCTATGGTTTCTAATTAATTATGTTATAGGCCTTATAATCCCAATAAGGGAAATATTAGTTCTTTCCCTCACTCAAGGCGTGTGGCCACCCCATGGTGATATTCCTAATTGTTTCTATCGTTATGATGTCTAAGACTATCCTAAAATCACATTCAGCAAATAAGAGAGTTCATATAGCATAACAGACATATATATGCACGACAATACATTAAAGAACAATAACATGCTTGAGAAGTTTATAACATAATTTATTAACATGCTTATAATTATTATCTTGTTTAAGTTAGCTAGATTGATTAGGTTAACATGCTTGACAAATTAACAATAAGGTTAACATGCTCAATAAACCAGTTGATTACATTAGATATAAACATTCAATTTAAATAGCATGCTCAAGGATTTATTTACAACAGGGAGCTCAACGAATGGAACCATCAACGGAGAAATATGAACAGGGAAATTACAGCACCAATAGTAAGGAAAATGACATGCTACACAAGATCAACAAGGAGTACACATGAACAACCAAGCATGAAAAACATACTATAGTAACTACAGCAACACAAACATAGGAATATCATAGAGAACTAAAGCACAGATGACATGCCTCGGGGGCCGAGGCCTATTACTCGATCGCAAACAACGCCCTTAATTTTACTTAGCCAAATTACTGATGATCTTGTTTCTTTTGCAGGTATTAACTTCGAGGATGGTTCCATTTGGGATGTTGTCCCAACGGATAGGGAGCAGCCCGTGCATGTCTTGACTTGGGACACACGTGAGTGTTGTGAGCTTCATCAGACGGGAATTTGTCTTCCCAGCATCCCAAACGTGTAACCTTTCAATTCTGCATTTTTTCATTTCTTATTTTATTTTCATGGCAAACATTGACCCTATTTTGTGAGGGTAAGGCATGGTTATGTTCAACAAATTAGCTTAACATACTCAGGGTTTAGTTATTGATTAAACATGCTTGAATTGATTTACACGCGGATATGCTCAACTAATTCAACATCCTACTTACTAAACATGCTCAAGGATTGATTATTCAATGTACAGCTGGCTAAACATGCTTATGAAATCATATACGGAAAACTACTTAACGAATCACATTTAGAATCATGCTTGACATGTTATTATAACGAGAAACGTGCTAAGCAATTTGATATTAATTATCTATAGCATTTATCGCTCTTAACCAGAACCAAGAATAATAACACTATGAACTATTTTCACAGATCATTGATCTAGTTATAGCACACATGCAGATTAAGAAAAGCAATTGGTATAAACCATGGCAGGAACAATAAATTACAGCCAACAAAACAGAATCACTATGAACCAAATCGCTAGAAATCTGTTAAGCATTCATTCCAGCATTTCGTTCTTTTAGGTATCTCCTTTCAATTTATTCAAGCTCAATCACTAGAGGTTCTCGTTTCACAACAAACATTCTCCACTTCTTTGCTAACATGAACATTTCAAGGTAGTAATCAAAATTAAAGCATTCCACAAAGAATAATAATAAGGAAACAGTAAGGAACTACAAGGAAAACTCGACACAATGCACACACACTTGTGGTGTAGGGCATCTAAATGGCCAAGACACACCCATTTTCCTTACCTCGAAGCTTATCAAGTATTGTACTTAATCGCTATCCTTTTCTTTCCTTTTTCCAATACCTTCATAATTAAAAACATCTATCATTAAAATCACAACTTATAAATTTCCTTATCCTTAATTACGTAAACAGAACATAACATATCCCAATATGATTCCACCCACATAACAGGAACTCAAATAACCGACAAAATCACTGTTAAAGTCGTCCAATTGCACTGAGTATATAGCTAATGTGCATAAACACTTAACAACCAATACATCGCAGAGAGGCACAATCCAACATATTCCTATATTCCGCAATAATAAACAGAGAGCATGAACAATATGGCTTCTTCAACATAATCCCTTTATCTTCTACTTATCATAGACAACACAAGTACTCCAACCAACATAACGTATATACTAAAGTTGTCAACACACAATTTCATTTCCAGGCAACAGAACACATCTAATTATCAATGTCCAAAATAATTAAAGAAAGGTTCACTGATCATTCTTAACTGAGCATGGATCCAAACTTTAACATTATGAACTTTTCTCCTAAATTATCCAACACAACTCAGCATCTATTTAAACTATCCTCACAGAGTCACGACAGAAACCGAATGCACATACTTCACTTTATTAAAGCAATATATTTCCAGAGAGCAATTCCAACACAAAGTCCATAACAACAACCAGCAATAAGAGACAAAAATCCATTTCCAAGTATATTCTATCCACGGTGCGCATTACGAAAACAAGAGAAATACACAACTCACAAGAAATCCCAGAAGGACTTCCCTACCAGCATACAAGAGCGGACCTGAGTACCAGCAAGCTCCAGCCCTCCTTTAGTTTATCCTTCATGCTCTGTTTCCTTCTCGGGACTTCAACTCCTCGATTTACTCTCTGGCTCCAATTTCTTCTTCTCATCTGCAAGCTTCCTGCCTCTCCTCTCTCCTCTCTATCTCTGTATCCCACTCTCGAGAGCACTCCTAGCTCTTCCTCCTCCTTCCTCTCTTGGCCATTCACTTTTTTGTAAGTCACCAAAACACTCTCCTCACCTCCTCCCTTCTCGTAGCTTTAATTCTCCAGCAGACCAACACTTCCAGCAGACAACACTCTGCCAGCCAGATAATCCCTACCCAGCTTGTACGATGTGTTTCCCACGCTAATTCCAGGCTCGAAAGGTAATCTGCATAGCAGACAACATCTTGCTTGAACTGGTCAAGCTAGGCCAGTCATACCTGATTCGGACTTGAACCCAAGGTTGCTGGATCACCCGATTGGAGCACTTCCAGCTCCTACAAATCAACGCCAAAAATCGCAGTTGTGCCGTCCAAAATACAGAGTGCAAGGGGAAGAGCAGAATTACCTCGTCTTGATGTTGGAATCACGACCCATGGAAGTTCGACTTGTCCAGCGCCGCCTTGCCTCCAAAGCCCTAACCATGGGTTGCGCCACTCGTCGCTGCCGATGCTCGCGCCTCCGCCAGAAAGAACTCAAGCCGAGCTCGAGCTCGCCGTCGCCAACCCCGTCTCGCCCGATCGCTCTCTCACGCCCTGCTCGTCCTCTCCCTTCCCTCATTTTTTTTCGCACCCAAAGCACGCAGAATAGCCCACTTGGCCATTCTGCATTTTATTCGCTGGACCGGTTCAACATCAACCGATCAGCCCCTAAAACACCCAAACCCATTTTTAAGTCACCCACTTATACTTCTACATTTATCTATAAATCATAATACCCCCTATTAATTTAATTTAGCAATTTAAATCCAATTTATTAAATACACCCTTATTTGCTGAACCGGTTTAGTTATTTAAAAACAAATCCCACTTATAAATATTAACTCAATTAATCACATGTATGTTATAATTTAATTTAATTAATATTTATTTTTTTAGTATTTATCCTAATTAGCTTAATTTTCTCAATATTCTTAAATCTTACGAATATGTCCTTGGTAATACCCTGATAATCATCCAATTAATCTAAAATCCCCAAATTATAGTCTAATTATATTTATTAAATTTCAATAAAAAGTCGGGGTGTTATAGTGGCCCAAGGAGTTCTTACAAGATATCATTCAAAGAAGCTTTCAATGTATTATTTGGTTAACTATTTGTCATATTCAAATATTCAAAATGAAGGCACACCTAAAGAAGTGGATCGAGCACATGCCGATACTTTCAAAGAAGCTTTCAAAGTATTATTTGGTTAACTCTCCTAATACGCCCTGTAATATACCGATAATTAAAAATATCTGGGTATTACGGTTTCCACTTCAATGCTTCGCTATTTTTTTACAATCAAATTAAAGGCAATATTTCGTTATTTCATTCTCACTATCATTATTACGATATGAGAAGCATGTTATTACTGTGCTTAGTAGTTTAATTTTTGCTGTCATTAGCGCCATTTGAGAAGCATGTTATCGCTATTCTAATTTGTTTTGTTGCCATTATTACTATTCAAGAAGCATGTTCCCGCTATCCAAAGTTAATAATAATACCGCAGATTTTTAGTCATAAATAAAAATGAACTTCTCTATTCTGATCGAGTATTTTCACAGTTCTGTTCATGTATACTTGCTGTGGATTTAGTCGTAAATAAGCCTATACTTCCTGCTGTGATATTTGATTAAAAGCATGCTCAGATATTCATATATCCAGCTACTATATTCGATTAAAGCACGCTTAGTTGTTCGTATTTCCTGCTATTATATTCGATTAGGAGCATACTTAGTTGTTCGTATTTCCTGCTGTCATATTCGACTAAAAGCAAGCTTAGATGTGTGTATTTTACCACTGAATAGTCCAATAAAAGCATGATTTTGTTCTCTTCTCGATACTTCTCTGCGGACATTTGTGATACCTTGCTACTATACATTAGTGGTTATCAAGCATATTTCAATGTTTTAATTGGATCCTACTTGCTACTGTTTTCCTTGTATAAAAGCATGTTCTCTTAGTCGTTTTATTGAGCATGAAGAGTTCCATTCCCTGGTTATATGCCGATTTTATTTTTCCTATCGTGAAAGCATGCTCTATATCCGTTTATTTAGATGTTAATGGTATGATTTACTCCTACGTCATTGTTATAGGTAAATGCCATTTCATTTACTTTATAACAAAATGTTCTATAGTAGATTGTTCGACTGCCAAATATCGTGTGTTTCCTTTTATAGATGTCTTGCATAAATGCGTAGATATGTCTTCGTTTCTCTTACATGTTGCATTCTGCTTCTTTATTTATGATCATAATTTCTCTAAAGTATTGTCATTAGTAAATGACAATACTTTAGTATTCCATGTATGTGATATTGATTGGAAGTGTCCCCATGCATTCACGTTAATGAAACAATTAGGTGGTGCCACCTCGGGGTGGTACCCATACCCCCTAAGTGAGGAAAAAGAACTTAAAGAAGAACGAAGGAAGTTAGAGAGACATTACCTTTCCCTTGTCTGGATTGCGAGACTGTTTACCCTAGGTGGCTGAAGCCGACAGAAATCTACTCTCTCGCCACGGATTCTCCCAATCTCCAGCTCGATGTACAAGTAACGAACAAAATACGTAAGAAAAGATTAGTCTTGGTGGCCCCCATTCCAAAAGAACTATAGAGAGGCATAAGCATAATTGTATGAACTCATTTCCTTATTGTGCGTAAGCTCACGTCCTTATTTGTGGTGTAGGTAATGAGATGGTTGTACCAGGAGCAGCGGAGGAGGCCATTCTCGTGGAGCCTGTGGCGGATCCGGAGGAGACGCAACCCAAGTAGTAGAACGACATCAAGTGACAAAGGAAGGAGTAATTTCCTAAGGGCTAACGTCAAGTTATTTTACAAACGTTAAATCACCCTTTTTAAACCTTATTCGAGTATTTATTTGAGACATTATGTAGACTTATTTTGAAAGCTCAAACCTTTAATTTTACATTAATGCTTTAAATAATATTTTAAAATACGTTTCCACTAAATTTGTTAATCATAGTTTTCCCTCGATTTAAGTGACCATTTTTAGTAAGTTGGTAATGATCTAATTTTGGCACTCAGATTTTTAAATGTTGAAAAGTTTCTAAATAACGTTTTAATCGTTTAGTAAAAAATTAAAATTTTAACGTATTTTAAGACAAGTGAGAATCCGGTTCATTACAGTTGGTATCAAGCCATGCTACTATTTGTACGTTTCATCGCGGATAACCCAGACTCATCGAGTAATGGCCCTCTAATTGTAAGTTTTGCTTTACGTTATTGAATGGCTTATTTAAATTAGTGCCCCATAGTATAGAAATATATGAAAGTGTATGGACTGTGATTAGAAATGGCTAGAAGAGGAAGAGGACGCATGCCTGGTGTACGAGATGTACCCTGGGCACCCGACGGCTTGAGGATCACGGTCGGAACGAGACTCTGGAGTGCTTGGCAGCAATTATAGAGCAACAATCACAACAAATGGAAAGGCAGACCCAATATATGGAGCAACATTTCCGTTATATGGAGTGGTTCATGGGTCAAGACCGCAGAAACGGTAATGGGAACCACCGAGACATGTACATACAGCCGTCCAAAGGGAGGCCAGAAGGGAGAAGTTCCAAAAGCTCAAGCCACCCTATTTAAATGGTGACGTATCCGATATTTCAGGTCCTGAGGAGTGGATACGCTCCATGGAGGATAAGTTTTCCTACGCAGAGATCAGTGAGGCGAAGAAAGTTAAGTGTGCGGCGTACTACTTGAGCAACGGGGCCCGATTCTGGTGGGACACAGTCAAGGCCTCCCGGGATGTAATGGTTCACACTTGGAATGATTTTAAAGATCTGTTTAATGACAAATACTTCAACCACACCGTCCGTACCTAGAAGGAGACAGAGTTTATGCGCATACGCCAGTTGTGAAATGTGGCGGAGTATGCCCAACAATTCGAGGCCCTATCCCATTACGCTTTACATCTAGTGGTGGCCGAGAAGCGTAAGGTACAACAATTCATACGAGGGCAGAAAAAGGGGATACAAGAGGGAGTTATTGAGGTTGGCACTGAGGGTGTCACCTATTCGAAGATGGTGTCCAGGGCTTTGGCTGTAAAGGGGGTGAAATTCATGGTTGCCAGACAGAGAGAGGCTAGTCAGAAAGCATGAAAGACTAATTTTGTCCAGCAGCCAAAAAGTGGCCCTCCCTCAGCCCAACGAGTCAAACGCCCAGCTGGGACCGAAACGCCGCAGAGGCCAAAGAAGAGGCCTACTATACAAACACTTAACGACCCTCAACCCAACGTTTGTCTGAGGCACAAAAAGGTACATTGCGGTGAATGTTTGGCTGGCACAGAGAAGTGTTAGGTGTGTGGCCTGCCTGGCCACATTGCCCATCAGTGCTCGGCGAGACTTGCGGGACAGGGCGGAGTGGCCCCACGAGTCTTCGCCATGCACGGGATTGAGGACGACGACCAACCATAGATGGTAGCAGGTACGCTTCATTTAAATGATAATTTCTCATATATACTTACAATTGTTCCCTTTTCTTAGAAAAGTAGGAAATTTTACCTTAAGATAAACAACTTATCTAACCCAGCAGGGACAATCTACATAAATTAGTGTGCAGCATACGTCTTATTTGATTCAATGTGATTGACGTTACGGTAGTTACTAAGGTCAAAATGGAGGATGTTGCAGTGGTGCGTGATTTCCCGAATGTCTTTCTCGACCATCTTCCTGGTTTACCCCCGGATCGCGAAATCGAATTCGAGATTAACTTACAGCCTGGTATGGATCCTATTTCCAAACATCCGTATAGGATGGCACCTGCCAAACTGCGAGAGTTAAAGGTTCAACTAGAGGAACTGGTCGCCAAAGGGTTTATTTGACCCACTTTTCTCCTTAGGGTGCGCTAATATTTTTCATTAAAAGGAAATAAGGGACCCTGAGAATGTGCATAGATTATACAGAACAAAATAAAGTGACCATCAAGAATAAGTATCCGCTACCCAGGATTGATGAGCTGTTTGACCAATTGAGTGGTGCTAGGGTATTCTCAAAAATTGATCTTCGGTCAGGATATTATTAGTTGAAGATTAAGCCCGAGGATATACCAAAGATTGCGTTTTGCACGCGGTATAGACATTACAAGTTCTTGGTGATGTCTTTTGGTTTGACTAATGCCCTGGTAGTTTTTATGGACTTGATGAATAGAGTCTTCCATGATTTTCTAGATAAATTTATTATCACTTCATTGAAGACATTTTTATCTATTCCTGATCAGAAGCGGAGCACTGCAAACACCTACGACTATCCTTATCAGTCCTGAGCCAGCATTAGCTGTATGTGAAGTTTTCTAAGTGTGAATTCTGGCTGAGTAGGGTTGGTTTTCTGGGCCACATAATCTCTGAAGAAGTGATATCCATAGACCCGGCAAAGATACAGGCAGTAGTGAATTGGACATAGCCAAAAATGTTGGGGAAGTGAGAAGTTTTCTACGACTGGCTGGTTACTATAGGCATTACATTGATTGATTTTCAAAGATCGCTCTACCGCTCACTGGCCTGACCAAGAATGCCCGGTTCTGGTGTTCCAGCGAGTGTGAGAATAGTTTTCAAGAACTAAAGCGTAGGCTGACCACTGCCCCAGTGTTAACATTACCCATGGAGGATGGTGATTTTTGCATTTATTGTGATGCATCAAAGAGGGGACTTGGTGGAGTTCTCATGCAGCATTGGAGAATTTTTGCCTATGCATCCTGACAGCTTAAGATCCATGAGTAGAACTACCCCACGCACGACTTAGAGCTCGCAGCAGTTGTCGTCACTCTTAAAGTAGGAGACATTATCTGTATGGGTAGCGTTGTGAGATCTATTCAGATCATAAGAGTCCCAACTACATCTTCACCCAAAAGAAGTTGAATATGCGTCAACGGCTATGGCTCGAGTTTGTCAAAGATCACGACTGTGAGATTAAATACCATCTAGGAAAAGCCAATGTTGTTCCAGATACTCTCAGTCGCAAGGTGGCTGTGATGAGCCTGAAATGTGAAGGTATTCCTTTGGGACTACAGAAAGACCTTCAGGAACTCAAGATACAAATGGTCCCCGCACAGTTGGATGTAATATTGGCGAAACTAACCTTGATGCCATCTATTATCAAGCCAATAAAGGAAGCTCAACAAGGCGATGATACATGTAAAGATTTCAGATTAAATCCCATCTTGCCGAAGTATCAGGATTTCTCTTTATCTGCTGATGACACCATCAAGTATAAAAACCGATGGTATGTGGCAAATGATCTGACTGTATGATAGAAGATCTTACGAGAAACTCACTCTTCAAGTTTCTCTGCATATCCTGGATGTAATAAGATGTACTGAGATCTGAAAACTCATTACTATTGGCCAAACATGAAATACAAAATCGCTGAATGTGTATCACAATGCCATATATGCCAGCGAGTTAAAGTCGAGCATCAGCGACCAGGTGGGGTGCTCCAACCGCTGCCGATTCATGAGTGGAAATGGGAGCACGTCACCATGGACTTCGTCACCTACTTACCCAAGACAGCTAAGGGTCACAATGTCATTTGGGTAATCTTGGATTGATTAACTAAGGTATCGCACTTCCTGCCAGTGGCTATGGCTTATAAGATGAATTAGTATGCCGACTTATACCTTAAGGAAATCATCCGACTTCACAGTGTTTCAGTTTTCGTTGTATCAAACCGGGACCTGCGTTTCACTTCGGTATTCTAGAAGAGTTTAAGCAAAGCCATGGGCACCGAATTGAAATTCAACACAGCATTCCATCCTCAGACGGACGGCCAAAGCGAAAGAACCATCCAAACGCTCGAGGATATGCTGCGTGCCTGCGTTCTCAACTTCCGAATTGATTGGAGTAAAGTCCTACCATTGGTCGAGTTCGCATATAATAATAGTTTCCAGGCCACCATAAGTATGGTAGCTTACGAAGCTCTGTATGGGAGGAAGTGCAAATCCCCCTTGTACTGGGACAAAGTAGGCAAAGCTACACTTTATGGTCCCGGGATAGTGCAGAAAATGGTTGAGTTAGTGGCTCTGATCAAGTAGAGGATGTTAGTAGCACAAAGTCACCAAAAGAGCTTTGTAGACAACTGATGACGGGCCATAGAATTTAAAGAAAGGGATAGCGTGTTCTTGAAGGTATCTCCTTTCAAGGGCATTTTTCATTTTGGTAAGAGGGGAAAGCTCAACCCCTATTATGTGGGACCTTATGTGATTACAAAGAGAGTAGGACCGGTTGAATACAAGCTACAGTTGCCGGAATCCATGGCGTGTGTACATGACGTCTTCCACGTCTCTATGCTCAAGAAGTGCCTTGGTGAGGCAACCATGTTAACTCCTTCCGATGATAATATCATGGTTCAGCCAAACCTCAGTTATAATGAAAGGCCTGTCCAGATCCTTGACTTAAGGGTGAAAGAGCTGCGACGGAAATGAATCCCGCTAGTCACGATCTTATGGCAGAATCACGGCCGAAGAGGCCAGTTGGGAAAAAGAAGATGAAATGAGGCTATGTACACCAAGCTATTTAGTAGCTAAATTTTGAGGACCAAAATTTTTGTAAGGGGGGTAGTATGTAATAACCCGATACTAATTTACATGTTTAAACAGTGTAATCGACGTTGAAGATGAAATTTCATATTTCCTTCCGTCTTTATGCATGTTCAATCGTGGCGTGTAATTATGGGAAATTAATTTGGGACAGAAAGTTGATGGAAAAATGTGAAGTAAGTAGAAAACTGGCGAATTTTGACACATATGGACAACCCAGCGGACATGATGTGTCGTCCGAAAAATGAATGGAACAACTCCTGAGAATTTGCACAACTTTGAACGATTTGGGACGACACCGGACGCGGGCGGATGTTGTGAGTTTGAATCTTTTCGAATTCTGGACTATTTCGCATGATCCTGGAGCAGCAGATGCAGATTGACGTTGTGAATTTTAATCTATCCGAATTCTAGACGAATTCGAAAGCACGAGGACGATATCTCTGACGCCATTTCGTGTCTAAGTTCTAAATTCGAATGGTACGAGCAGAATTGGGACGATCTTCTTGTCCGAATCCTCGTTTTAGACTGTGATATTTTAGTCTTGTGGACGTATGTGAAAGTGAAGACCTAGTCTGCACTCGTCCAAATCCTCACAGAGCAGAGACAGAATTAATTTAAAATCAGAAGTAAGCGACGACAACAAATGAAATCGCGACTTTCTGACACAGAATCCCACTCCCCATAATCCGACTGGCTTGCCAGGCGTACGGTTGGTTCCCAGCACTCTATTTAGTTCCAGCTGGGCTCCCCCTTCTACATCTTCTTCATCGTTGGGGCTCCTTGCTACTGGTGTATTCTCTGCGTCGCAAGTGTGGGAGCTAGGGAGGAGACACTACCGTCAGTGTATCAAGTCATCTACAAAGGGTAAGGAATGGGTTGTCTTAGCAAGGTAGAGGCCCTGACCATGTAAGAATGTGCATGAGTTGTGTTCATTTTTTATATCCTGTAAATATGTTAGATGAATGCTGCCAATATCCCCTGCGATATTTCTTATTATTCTACTCTTATCTTGTGATTGAGTTCCTCTGTAGTTGCTTCTATACAACAAACAACAAATCTTGTTTCAATGTTGGTTACGTTACTGAAAATGTGCTTGACGCTAAGTCTAGTAGTTGGAACCATGGATGAAACATGAATACGAACGAAAGGAACGAATGACTGCATGAGAACACTTAGTTTTATCACCTGTTCTACTATATAGTTTCTCTTAGTGATTTAATATCTTCATAGGATGCTACTTGCTACTTAGGTCCTGATAGATCATTTGTTTAATTTCCTGAAACATGGGGTTATATTGTCTCTTGCTTGTTTCGTGCAAAAATGTCCTATTCGGTAATATACTTGTTCCGTTGTTCATTACTGCTGTCACATCCCTTAGTTCACAGTAGATTTTTATATAATATGCTCATGTTCTACTTGCTGTCGCGTTTATTGATCACTGTCAAAGATTGAAGCATGCTTGCATCGTTTATTTTGCTGTCTTAGATCAGATTTGCCGCCAATATTTAGAAACACGTACGATTTGCTCCTAATCGGTGATTGTATCATGTTGTATTAGTTTATTTAATGTCATGTTTGGCTGTTTTCGCTTCAATGCTTCACTATTTTTTTATAATCAAATTAGAGGCATGATTTCATTGTTTCGTTCTTGCTGTCATTATTACGATATGAGAAGCATGTTATTGCTATGCTAAGTAGTTTCATTCTTGCTGTCATTAGCACCATATGAGAAGCATGTTATTGCTATTCTAATTTGTTTCGTTGCCATTATTACTGTTCAAGAAGCATGTTCTCGTTGTCCGAAGTTAATAACAATACCACAGATTTTTAGTCGTAAATAAAAATGAACTTCTCAATTTTGATCGAGTATTTTCACAGTTCTGTTCATGTGTACTTGCTGTGGATTTAGTCGTTAATAAGCCTACACTTCCTGCTGTGATATTCGATTAAAAGCATGCTTAGATATTCATATATCCAACTACTATATTCTATTAAAGCACGCTTAGTTGTTCGTATTTCCTGCTGTTATATTCGATTAGAAGCATACTTTAGTTGTTCGTATTTCCTGCTGTCATATTCGAGTAAAAGCGAGCTTAGATGTTCATATTTTACCACTGAATAGTCGAATAAAAGCATGATTTGTGCTCTTCTCGATACTTCTCTGCGGACATTTGTGATACCTTACTGCTATACATTAGTGGTTATCAAGCATATGTCGCTGTTTTAATTGGATCCTACTTGCTACTGTTTTCTTTGTATAAAAGCATGTTCTCTTAGTCGTTTCATTGAGCACAAAGAGTTTCATTCCCTGGTTATATGCCGATGTTATTTTTCCTATCGTGAAAGCATGCTCTATATCCGTTTATTTAGATGTTAATGGTATGATTTATTCCTACGTCATTGTTATAGGTAAATGCCATTTCATTTACTTTTCTAATATGTTATATAGTAGATTGTTCGACTGCCGAATATCGTGTGTTTCCTTTTATAGATGTCTTGCATAAATGCGTAGATATGTCTTCGTTTCTCTTACGTGTTGCATTCTGCTTCTT
>CM039485.1:12288326-12304254 GCA_022433065.1 Begonia loranthoides
AGTACGGATCAGTCAGGTTGACAGGAATTAGAGAGACATTACCTTTCCCTTGTCGGTATTGCAAGACTGTTTGCCCTAGGTGGTTGAAGCCGACAAATATGTACTCTCTAACCACGGATTCTCCCAACCTCCAGCTCGATGTACGAGTAACGAACAAAATACGTAAGAAAAGATTGGTCTGGGTGGCCGTCATTCAAAACGAACTATAGAGAGCGATAAGCATAATTGTATGAACCCATTTCCTTACTGAGCGTAAGCTCACGTCCTTACTTGCGGTGTAGGTAATGAGATGGTTGTACTATGAGCAGCGGAGGAGGCCATTCCCTTGTAACCTGTGGCGTATCCGGAGGAGACGCAACCCAAGTAGTAGAACGACATCAAGTGACAAAGGAAGGAGTAATTTTGTAAGGGCTAACGTCAAGTTGTTTTAAGAACATTAATCACCCTTTTTAAAACCTTATTCGAGTATTTATTTGAGACATTATGTAGACTTATTTTGAAAGCTCAAACCTTGAACTTTCAATTAATGATTTAAATAATGTTTTAAATTACGTTTCCACTAAATTTATTAATCATAGTTTTCCCCCGATTTAAGTGACTGTTTTTAGTAAGTTGCTAACGATCGGATTTTGGCACTCTGATTATAAAATCAGACAAGTGATAGGTTTCGAAATAACGTTTTAATTGTTTAGTAAAAACTTAAAATTTTAACGTATTTTAAGACAAGTGAGATTCCGCGTCATTACAGCATTTTCTAATTGACTATCAAATTGCAGAGTTGGATCCTATCAATTATCCTTTTGGTCACGGTTGAAGAGAATTGCATCAATTTTAGGTGCTCTGAGAAAGTGAGGCATATGCCTAAGATTAGTATAAATTCAATGGACAATGGAAATGAAGTTCAAGCTAAAGATATATATTTTAGAGTGAATGAGCAAGCTCATGTGAAGGAATTGTTCCATGGGGTAAACAAAATTTTTCCATTTGATGTGGGTAGGAAAATTTTTGAAAGGCGAAAAAGAAGAGGTGTTCAAGCCTCAGATTTTAGGTCAAATCCTCAATCACCCTAGGAGAATGATGCACTTCAAGGCCCTATCCTCTGAGCCTGAGCCAAGAGGCTCATTACTCATATAACTATTTGTTATTTTGCAAGGGAAATCTTACTTAATGATATTGAAGAGGAGCTTAAGCATGAAGACAAAGAGGCACCAAGTCATCCACTTACTTGGATTGAACAAACATTCCCTCAGCTCGGCCACATCACCCGAGGTCATTTTGAACATCAAAGCTCCAAATCTAAGTTGGATTTTTTAGTTTGAAAAATGTTCTGTTTATGTTTTGGCAAGTTAGTGTAACTTATGTTTCGAGGAACTACTGGATTATTGGATGTATTTTGGTTAGATTTAGGTTGATTAAAATGTTGAATTTTTTTTAGTGTACTCGACTAGCATGTTAGCCGAGTCCTCATGGCTGTTTTTTGTTTATAAGGACAAACTTGTAAATTTCCTTTAGGGCAGCCTTAAGGGAGTACTTAATCTCCTAAAAGGTGAAGTAATCTTAAGTTTGGAACCCTAATTTTGCAGCTGCATTTACGTTTTGGAGTGTTCTCTCGAAACAGCTTGGAGATCTTGTTAAGTCTAAACCCGAAGACTCGACTTCAACAATTCTCTTCCTCGCATTCTATTATTCTTGGGATGAGGGGTCTTATGTTGGTGTCTTCCAATACTTCCTTAAAAGTATTAATCCAAGGACAAGGCCCAGAATACCCATCTACCCCAACTCCCATTCGTTTTCTTTTCCTTTCAGGCGTATCCCGCCCATCTTGAATGTTCTTTTCCCTTCGGGCGTATCCCGCCCTCTAAGGTTTATCCCAGTGATAGACGTATCTCGCCCATCCTGAATATTTTCTACTTCCTTATTCCTTAACATATTTCCTCACTCATACATGTGTGAGTACCACCCCAAAGTGGCACTCCCTTTGGGTTTCTGAAATTTAAAGCGCAATAAAAGGAATATCAGTAACTGAACAAGCACACAAAGACAAGTAATAACGATGGAACACCCAATAACATACAGCATATGAAGGAAGCAATTATACAACTAATTGAACAACGGGGAACATGCTTCGATATATAAATCACAATAATTAAAGGGAATATAACGGATCACAAGCGACGTGCATATGGAAGAAAAGCATAATTAAATTAACATGCTCAAGAAGGAATTATAATTATCATCTAGTTAATTATCCTAATTAATTTACATGTTCAAGGGTTGATTACTTGCTTTTATCCTAGTTAACTAATCATGCTTAGATTTAGTATCAACTAATCATGCTTAAAGAATAATTTACATGCTTTATTGTCAATAACATGCCCAATCAAATACTAGCCATTAAACATGCTGGAATAATTAATTAAACATGCTCTCTAGATTATTAAATATACCTAAATAAATTGGCATGCTCAAGAAGTGATTAACAACTATTAATTAGTTAGGCAATTTGATTAACATGCTAGATTTCTAATTAAGTTAATTGCTCTAATCAGATTATCATGATCAGATTTACTAATTTAGTTAAACTAATTAACATGCTCATACATCATCAGGTAACATTTAAACATGTTGGACCTAGCTAAGCTAACATGCTGATTAATTAAACATACTTAGCTAAATGATATGTATTTAAATAATAATTAACATGCTTGATTAATGGAGATGGAGTGGGCATTAACAACTATGAAGCTACAGCGAACAACATGGTAAATTATACATGAAACCACATAAATTGAATATAATAAATTATACAAACCAAAGGTAAATCCTTAATTCATTCATGAACATACGTACGTGAGGTGTCATTCTTTACTTCATCACCCTATTCCCAATCTCAACGTTAGTGAAAAATGTGACTGATAATGATGAACGATCGTATCTTTATAGAAAAGAACCGTATCTTTTCTGTTAGGCCAGAGTGTCGAATACTTCTGGTGGTCATGAAGCTTAATCATAACTCCGACGAGCCTAACGAGCCTGCCGAGCCTAACGAGCCGAGCGTAACGAGCCGAGCCTAATAAGCCGAGCCTAACGAGCGAGCCTAACAAGCCGAGCCTAACGAGCCTAATATACACAAATAATAATATCGTATATAATTAAAAAAAACATTTTTATTATAGTTTAAAATAAAAATAAAAATTACAATTTGAAATAAAAATGAAAAGGAAATAATTTAAATGAAAAATGCAATTTCAAAACACAACTTTCAACGATCAAGTTCAAGTAGCAAATATATGAAAATGAAAATTTAATCTTCATCATCCAAATTTTTGAATTCTTCAACTATGTCATCCTCTCGTTGTTGATCTCTTGTCACAGCGTCGTTCCAATCCTTCATGCAAATAAGTGCTTCAACGATGTCTGGTGCAAGTCTTCCTCATTTATCATCGTATACACGTCCACCTGCACTAAAAGCTGACTCCGAGGCTACTGTAGAGACCGGAGGTGTTAGTAGATCACGTGCCATTTTTGAAAGAATAGGAAATGTAAGAGAGTTGGTTTTCCACCAAGCCAAAACATCAATTTCTTTTTCACGATGAATTGAATAATTGGTAATAAGATAATTATCAAGTTCATTTTTCTGTGAAGTATGAGAATAAACATCGTTATCTATTGCATCCAATATATCATCTATAAAATTTTGTGGAGCTCCACCATGAGAACCACTACTAGAGCTAGCATTAACATGTGAAGATTGCATGAAACGATCAACATTAGAATATTTAAGTTCATAAGAATAATTTAAATGATCAAGTTCAATTTTTAATTGATCAAAAGTAATTGAAGAAGAAATACCTAAATTAGAAGAAATTTTATCAATCATTATACTCACTCCTTTTAATTTAAATCTAGGATTCATTATGCATGCAAAGCTAAAAATATTAGGTATATTAAGCCAATATTTTTTGAATTTTCTTTCCATTTTACAATTATGGGAGAAAGTTCTTTTATTTGTCTAAATTGTTTAAAAGTGCCCGTTAATGTTATAAAAGTTGGTAGAACAAGATGAGTTGGTGGATAATAAATTCCCGAACATGTCATTGTAGTTTCAAAAAATGGTTTTAGAAAATCAAGAAATAAATTAGCAATATTACAACTACTTTGATCAAGAGTAATACATTTTTTTTCATTAATAAAAGCACAAATAACTAACCAATACGGCTTAGCATTTTCCAACATTAAATAAGTCGAATTCCATCTTGTATCTACATCGGTTTTTAATTTTCTTGGTTTAAGTTGAGAATCGATACAAAATTGTTTATATTCTTGTTGTCGCGTATTAGATGAAGTAATATAAGAAATCGCAGATCGAATAGATTCAATATGACCCGCAATAAATGACATGCCATCTCGAACAACTAAATTTAAAATATGACAAACACATTTCATATGAAAAAGAGTATTATAAGCCGTATCTAATTGAAATAACTTTTTAAATTCAAAAATTACAACATCGTTAGCAGAAGCATTATCAAGCGTACTACTAAAAATTCTATCTCTAATACCATATTCTTGCAAAATTCCAACAATATATCTATAAATGGTAACACCACTATGTGGATATTCACAACTACGAAATCCTAATATTCTTTTATTTAATTGCCAAGGGTCGTCAATAAAATGAGAAGTTACGACAATATATCCTAACGCATTAGGTGCACTCCATAAATCAGAAGTAATACATATAGACATAGACGGAGAATTTGAAAAAAAACGCAATTAATTCATTTTTCATATTATTATACATTTTAATAATATCACTTCGCGTCATAGTTCTAGGGACTCATCTAAAACTAGGATTAACATACTCTTTCATAAAATATTCAAATAACTCACTATCAAACATAGATAAAGGGACCTCCGACTGTGATATATATTTTGCTACTCCTTCTCTTATTTTATTATGTGAATACATAAAATTGCCACTGCCACTAGCATTTATAAGTGTCTGTCTGGGGTCATTCACTTGCTCCTTTAAGTGACAACTAGCATAATGTCTACCAATTGTGCTCGTAGAACTACCAGATTCGTATGCAAAATTTTTAATACAATATTTGCATTGTGCTCTACTTTTTTTTTCCACCTATTTTAACATCTTTTATTTTGAAATGTTTCCACACATTCGACGTTTTATTTCTCTTTTTTCTAGGTGACGATGTGGATGCATGTGCAGATGATTGACCAAATGAAATTGTGACATTATCTTCCCTAATTTCCTCAATATCATCGTTAGTGTTATTGAAAGTGTCAAGCAAAAATTCATATGGATCCATAATTGAAAAAATTGACTAATGCGAAAAAATTAATAATAAAAATGATACCGCACACCAATTACGCAACAATAGTATGCAATTGTTGTGATCACCTCGACGAATACGACGAGTCCTACAAAAATGAAAAAAAAAATTGTTAGTTAATACACATTAAATTTAAAAAATGAAATAAAACTAAATAATATATATACCTTTTGAAATTGATAGGAGTGATTGAGAAATTGCGAATTTGAGAGATTGAAAAATAAATTGAAATATTGAAGAAAATATTGATGAAACAGTAGAGAGAATCTTTGAAATTGTTGTGAAAAATAAATAAGGAATATGGAGATATATATAGGATTTTTGAAGAGTGAAGAGTGAACCTTCACTCTTCTTGAAGAAGCAACGGTCTTGAAGACCGTTGCTTCGTTCGGACCGTTGCCCAACGGTCCGAACAAGTGTCCCTCAGTCTGAGAGACAGAGGTGACACTGTGAGTCGAGAACTCACAGACGACGTCTGTGAGTTCGAAACTCACAGACGACGACAAGGCTGGATGATCCAGCCTCGCACGAATCGTCCAGCGAAGACGTCGAGACGTCTGTGTGGGTCGAGATCCAGCAGCGAACGAAGAAGACGACGAGCCCTCGACCTTCATTTGTTCTTCGACGCTTCGACGAGCTTCATCCTTCGATGCGAGTTCCAGCGCTGGCCTCCAGGAGACTCCAGCCTCGACGACCTTCGTCCTTCGACGCGGCAGAGGGCTGGCGGGCTGGCACACCGGGCCAGGCCGCCGGCAAGGCTCACGAGCTCGGGCTCGGCGAGCTCACGAGCCTGGGTGCTCGGGTTCGGCTCGGCCCGTCTACCTGGCCCGGGCCGAGCCCGCTCGGTGACTATAGCGG
This sequence comes from Begonia loranthoides, assembly GCA_022433065.1. NCBI lineage: Eukaryota > Viridiplantae > Streptophyta > Magnoliopsida > Cucurbitales > Begoniaceae > Begonia > Begonia loranthoides. The sequence goes on from CM039485.1 coordinate 12,294,539, forward strand.
GCCGAGCTTAGCTCGGACCGCTACAGTGATGGGCTAAGCGGGCAGGCTGGTTAGCCATCTATAGATTAATTCAAGGATGGAGTTCAACTTCTTCTCTATTTCAACTATCCTATGCAGATGCTTTTCCAAATTTATTTCAGACAAGTGATTTGCTAAACAAGTTCAAGATCAATGACACCAAAGGTGAACATAAGGGCAGCAGTGCAAAGTTCCAAGATTAGATTCAAGCATAACATACTCTAAGCACGAATCAACCATACTAACTATGATATCCGTACTAAACAGAATTATTTCTCTTAGCATTCAACAAAACTAGAGTTTCAATAATCATCAATTCAATTTTCATGGCTTCACTCTATCAAACATACTAAACAGAATTATTCCTCTTAGCATTCAACAAAACCAGAGTTTCAATAATCATCAGTTAAACTTTTATGGCTTCACTCTATCAAACTTAACGGTCCATGATTGCCACTCAAAAGAAATCAAAGCTTGACAGTTCGTAGGAAAGTATAATAGGTTCGATTTCTAGCAGCAATTTCAACAGGACATATCTTTTCAAACAACACATTTCATAGCATATTAATTCACACAAAAACCCATAATGTAAGGTCTCCCTTTGGCCAAAACAATATTCCAATTCTTACTTTAGTTTCTAGCAGTAAAACCAACAGCAAGCCAAGCAAAATAGCAACTACAGTATCCTCAACCCTCCAAACTCCCAATATCCCCTAAGCAATTATGGCACTAGAGGTGAAACTGCACATACATAACCAATTTGACTTAACTATTGAAGATTCTCACTAAACCAATAAATCAATCCTTACCTTCACGGTGGAAATTTCCTCACTGCAACACAACAAACCAATTCTCACTTTTACTTCACGGTTGGACAAATAGAGCAACTTATCACCAAAAATTTCTAGCTCAAAGCACACCCCCCTCACAATTGATCAGTCAGAGTAAACAGTAGGGACACACACAGAGAGCTTACCATTTATAGACGAAGGAAGGGAGAGTGAGAGAGAGATGCTGCAGAAGATAACGTTTTTGCAGGAGAGGCAGCCATTGGCCAAACCAAGGGAAGGGGGTCCAATGAGAGGGAAGCAGGTGGAAAGCCTTCCACATCTACAGGGGAAAGCTGGACGCTGCAGGGAGTAGGCCGGAGAAGAAGATTCTTGCTGATTGCAGCAAGAAATCAGAAGAGAGAGAAGGTTTTATAAATGAGTTTCTCAGATTTCCCTGAACATTCGGACGGGAAGAGTCGAGTCATCAGCAGACCCCGTCTGCATCGTCCGAAAGTCAATTTGGGACGAGACAACACGTCCTAATATCTCGTCCGTACCGTCTGCATAAGACATTCGGATGAGATTTCTCGTCTGCATGCAGCGTCCGAATGTGTCCAAAAGTTGTCCAGAGTGAAATCTGACGCGATCCATCCTCGTCCGCATCGTCTGCAGGTCGTCCGATTGAGTCCCAGAATTGTACAGATTCAATGCGGACGTAAACCCTCTTCGTCCACATTGTCCGCATAGGCGTCCGCGTGACTCATGATGCCAAAACCCTGTCCTCATGTCATCCCAAGGTGCAGGGCCACAGCTCAATAGTTCCACGGACGCAAATCTACTTCTGCATGGCATTCGCATGCGTCCGAAACTCCGCAGTACACATTTTTCTTAAGTTTTTCTTAATGTCTCATGTACATACCACCGGTCCTTATACTTTACAATCCCATCAGTAGATAGAGAGTAGCCCTGAAATTCAGGAAGAGTTGGATCGAGTTTAAAATCTTCACATAGAGCATCCGTCGCTTGTACTTCCTTAACTCTTTCCAATATCAAAGGTTTAAGAGTCAAAGCTAATAAAACTTCTGTCAACTGTTTAAGAACTAGCTGCACATCTAATTCCTTCATATCTTTCTGTAATCGTGCTGGCATCTCCTTGCACGTTAGACTCATCAAGGCAACCTTTCGCCTCAAAGCATCAGCAACGACATTCGCTTTTCTCGGATGATACTTAATTTTGCAATCATAGTCTTTTACAAACTCTAGCCAAGTCGTTGCCGCATATTTAGATCTTTATGCGTAAAGATATATTTCAGACTTTTATGGTCAGTGAAGATCTCACATCGTTGTTCGTAAAGATAATAATCTTCAACATAAAGACCACAACAGCTAGCTCGAGGTCATGTGTGGGATAATTAGCTTCGTGTGGCTTAAGCTGTCTTGAAGCATAAGTAATCACCTTCCCATTCTGCATTAGAACACCGCCAAGTCCATATTTGGATGCTTCACAATAAATAAAAAAATTGCTATTTTCCACAAATAGAGCCAACATTGGTGCAGTGGTCAAATGACGCTTCAACTCCTGAAAACTTTCTTCACATTTATCGGACCACCAAAATTTCACATTTTTCTTGGTCAGACTGGTGAGAGGCATAGCAATCTTAGAAAACTCATTGATGAAACGTCGGTAATAACCAGTCAATCCGAGGAAACTCTGAACATCACCCACGTTCTTAGGCTGTACCCATTCAACAACTGCTTGAATCTTCGCAGGATCCACAACAATTCCTTCTTTAGAGACAACATGGCCAAGAAAACGGACCTCTTTCAACCAGAACTCACACTTGGAAAATTTTAGGTAGAGCTGGTGTTGCTTTAGGATAGATAGAGCAATTCTCAAATGCTCAATATGTTCTTCCTTTGATTTAGAATATACCAGAATATCATCAATAAAGACAATGATGAATTTGCCCAGATAATCTCTAAATATACGATTCATTAAGTCCATAAAAGCCACAGGGGCATTAGTTAACCCAAAAGACATTACGAGAAATTCGTAGTGTCCATATCTGGTTCGAAACGCCGTCTTTGGTATATCTTCTTGCTTAACCTATAACTGATAATACTCCGAATGCAGAGCGATCTTTGAAAATACACAAGCTCGATGTAGTTGATCGAACAAATCATCAATCCGAGGTAAAGGGTATCTGTTCTTAATAGTTACCTTGTTCAGCTCACGATAATCAACACACATTCGTAATGACCCACCCTTCTTTTTCACAAATAATACAGGAGCTCCTTAAGGTGAGAAACTCGGTCGAATAAACCCCTTTGTGATCAACTCTTCAAGTTGAATCTTCAATTCTCGTAACTTGGTGGGCGCCATCCTGTACAGATTTTTCAAAATTGGTTCCGTACCAGGATGTAGATCTACAACAAACTCAATTTCTCTAGCAGGAGGTAACCTAGGAAGATCATCCAGGAAAACCTCTGGGAGGTCACGAACCAACATTACATCCTCAACATTTGCTTCCAGTTTGATCATGGTGTTTAGAACATTGAAGAGAGATCCTTTAGATCCGTGCATCATTAGTTGATCTGCCTTTAGCGCAAAAATAATTGCCAGTTTGCCTTTCTCCTTAATTCCTCGAAAAACGGGCGGTTCGCCATTAGTAGGATAAAAACATTTCATAATGGCAAGGTTCAAAGTCAACCAATCCATGTCGAAACTAATGTCGAATCCTTGAATATCCATAAGAATTAGGGTTGCACCGAATTTCTGGCAATTGATCTGGAATGCATAATCTTCAAGAATACCATTAGCAGTCATATATTTACCGAAAGGCATAAGTACTCGATATCCATTCTTAGGAATACCAGGTTTACAGTTTGCTTTTATACATAATTGCACTGAAATAAAGGAGTGAGTAGCACCCGTATCGAATAAAGCATACACAGCCACATCTTTAATATAAATTGTACTACCTAAGGTGTTCAGATATATTATTTATTTAAGCACGAAACTTTCTCAAACTAATGGGAAACACATTCGTATATCAGGTATATATATAACATTTGAATAACAATTGTGTACCTGATATAACAGCCGGTAGCTCTTCCTCTTCATTTTCTTCTCTTGCAGTGAAAATACACGTGGTGCTGCCTTATCAACCAATGTAGGGCAATATCGTGATATATGTCTGGGCTTCCCGGATCTAAAACATCCACTGATGCCAACCTTGCACTGCCCAGGGTAACTCTTCTTACAAATGGGGCACGGTTTAGCTGCAGCAACAACTGCTTTGACTACAGGGCGTTTGTCACACCCCTGTTGTGTCTCAGGTCTAGGTGGCCTCCTTATGCCACGATTCCCAAGTGGAACCCCACGCTGCTGAATAATTGGATTATTTCTTCCAATCCTCTAAGTAAACTCTCTCTGTCTGGTGGCAATCCCTTCCACGTCCTTAGCATCCAGTGCCTTAGCCATGATCTATGAGTAAGGAGCACCCCGGATACCAGACATTCGCACACACCTCAGAATTTCAACCTTTCTTGTATAAAATGCTACACCTTAGATCCATTATCATTGACCAAGTATGGGGCATATCAGGATAGCACTTCAAACCTTCGAATATAATCAGACACAGTCCCCGTCTGACGTAGCCGTATAAATTCTGCAAACTTCTGATTTTGAACGGTAAAGCTGAAATACTTCTCATTGAATAATTCCTTGAAACCCTTCTAGGTGAGAGTCTACATATCTAGAGTCGGTTGTATAGCGTCCCACCAATACTGTGCATCATGAGTCAGCAGATAAACAACACACTTCACTTTTTCACTTTCTCGAATGTCAGCACAGGCAAACATCTTCTCAAGTGAACAGATCCATGTCTCAGCTGCCGAAATATTAGAAATATTGCCTTCAAAAGTTGGCGATTTAAGTCGCAAAAATCACTCCCAGCCGGCCTCCGCGGGTAACACTGTAGCATGGTGATTTCCCTTACCATTGCCATTCTCATGCCCATTGCTATTACCGCGCTCCACAAGCCTTTCTATCACTTGGGCCTGTTGCGCCATAAATTGAGCGTGATGGTCAACCACTTCTGCTATGCGGTTAAGAGCTTCGTCCCTCTCATTAGGTACTGGTATGTCATTCCTTGCTCTTCGTGCCATTTTAGTATTTTCTCTACATTTAAATTTATGACTAATGAGTTATTGGGCATAATTAAAATTTAAAATTTGAATTCTACTTACAGTTGGAGGAGTGTTCCAACGATTCCTTGTGTTATCAACAGTCTACAGAACTGAGTTTGACCTAGTTACGCTCTGATACAACCTGTAACGCCCCTGTTATTTAAAAACATTTTTCTCATTTTGAAAATACATCATATAAAAATTTTTGCTTAATTTATTCAATTTTCAAAATTCACTTTTTGAGGTGAACGAAATTAGAGTAATTAATGCGGAATAATATTAGGAATTCAAAACATAATTTCTAAATGTTTTATCAAAATTTCCAAAGTCCGTACTACAATGTTTATAATATCCAAAATACTAATAAAAATGTATTACCAAAATACCATTTTTTTTCAAAAGTTCAAACCACATGAGCCACATCCAGCTGGTCAACTCAGTTGATAACATGAGGGGTCATCCCAGAATGCTTCCTCCTCCACTGGTACGAAATCTTCATTATAATAATCACCTACACTACGGAAAAAACAATGAGCCTAACGCCCAGCAAGAATCAGAATTAAAATGCAAATGCATATGATGCATTATAGAAAAGAATTGTATCTTTTCTGTTGGGCCAGAGTGTCGGATACTTCTGGTGGTCATGAAGCTTAACTGTAACTCCGACGATGTGTCACACCAATAGGGGTGTCACTGCATACCGTCACCGATCACTTATGTTAAAGGCATTGGGGATTTCAGAACAAGAGAATTGAGAATCTTAAGATTCCCATGACTTAACTGTATCTCATCGCCCCCTAAGTGGGAGTAGGCACTCCAATAGGGGTGTCATCATAAGAACCATACTAAATTTTCCCGAACCCCCACATGACTATTTACATATATTTTAGGATGACACATAGCATGTGAACAGTTTTATAAGTCCTAGGGTGATGCATGAATGCCACAAAAAATAACAAAGTATACAAAGGGAACACAAAACAGAAACACAATCAGCTTAATTATATCTACAAATGAAAATTCACTCTAGCAATGCTACGGCTATCCTTATTTTATCATGGTAGTTATTGAGGCATTCTTTATTCATCACGAGTAAGGAAAACAGGTTCAGATTAATTCAAGGATAGAGTTCAACTTCGTCTCTATTTCAAGTATCTATGCAGATTCTTTTCCAAATTTATTTTAGACAAGTGATTTGCAAAACAAGTTCAAGATTAATGACACCAAAGGTGAACATAAGGGTAGCTGATGTGATACGGGGTCCAATTACCTGAGCTATGGCCAAGAAGCTTTCGAACAAGTTTGCTCATTTTGTAGGAAACCTAAGTCTCAAGGAAGAAGCAAACCAAAAGGATAGGGAGAAACCCTTCCATGTCCTCACTTGGAGAGAAACCGAGGAACCCTCAACTTAAATCCGAAGAATATGCAGCCTTTGGAGGATTTTTGCATGTGTGCATTTATTGCATGCATGGTTACTTAAATGCATCATTTAATACAACTCTTCAATAAGTTATTATTATGTTTTTTATTACTTTTAGCATTGTTCAATGTTTGAACTAAATGCTTAGTGGATCCTTAAATAAATCCACTAAGTATCTTTTAAATTCAGGTGTGAATTTCGAGTTGTATTAAATGCTTAATGGATCCTTAAATTTCCACTAAGCATTCACTAATTTCGTGCATGCATCGTTCAGCTAAATGAGCCTATAAATTGCTCATTCTTTGTAGTTTGGAATGAACTTGAAATCAAAAACTCTTGTGTTTAGTTTGTGAAATTCTTTCCCTCTCTTTTTGCTATCCCTTATTTTGGTGAGTCATATCCAAATTGAGTGTTAGTAGGTTTGGTGAGTCATATCCAAATCGTAGCTTGGTGAGTCATATCCAAGCTAGCCTCCATTTTTCTTGGTGAGTCATATCCAAGCAAAGTGTGAGTGTACATCAATTAATTTGATCCCTCAAGTTAATCCTCTCTCCATCAACTTAGCAAGGCGAGCTAAGTCCATTCCATCAGGAATAAGTCCAAGCACCCCCACAGGTCTCCCTTGTTCCTCACGTCACTTCCGCATTATTCCAAACCCCCGTTTGGGACACATCATTTGGTATCAGAGCCTACAAATTTCTAGGTTCCCTAGCTCCTATTTTTATACTCTGATTATTTAAGAAAATTTATCATTCTAAAAGATGACCAGAGGCCATACTTTTTCAAGAAGTTACCTTACAGCAGAAGAAGAGTTTCTAGCTTCTATTCCTTCCTTTAGTGGTTCAGAATGGATCGAAGACTATTTAGAATGGGAAGAGTTGGAAGAATGTTTTTTCAACTCTTGAATTTTCAGATAGGGGAAAATTTAAGATTGCTTCTTCGAGACTCAAAGAAAAGGCTTCCCATTGGTGGAGAAAGATAAATTTTGAGAGAAAGGAATGCGGTGAAGATGCCATAAATTCTTGGAGAGTGATGAAGCGGTTGTTGAGAAAAAAGTATGCTCCAGAATTTATCAAGACTATCCCACAACCACCTATCCGAAAGTATGAGTCGAGATTTTCCAAGAGTCAACGATCCGAGCGCACGGAGTTGAATGCCTTTATAAATAAGGCCATTCAAATAATTGACAACATGAAAGAGAATCTGGCAGTGAGGCAAGTATCCAAGTGTTCTTCCGCTTTGCAAACCGAAAGCCATATCGAGGTTGTAGATGTTTCCGAAAGGGTAGAAGAGCAAATTGAGAAAAATGTCAGTCCTCATAATGGACCCGACCCTCAAAGCATGAACGCAGATTTTTCTGAGGAGGGATTATACAAGTCAGAAAATCTTGTTGACAAGAATGTTTCCTTGGTGCTTGTTCAGGAAGAAAAAGAGGTACTCACAGAAATTTGTTGCAAACAAGAGCTGTCTGTCCTCTTAGAACGTCATGATCCTCCAACTCTCCAAATTCACAGAATTGGACTTCTAAAGGAGCCAAATTTCTAAGACCAACAATCAAAGATGAAAGTCATTATGCTTGGTGTCAACTTGAATTTCCCATTTGATCTGGGTGGAAGGCATGAGAAGCAGGAGCTTAAGGAGTTGCAGCCACGTTCAATGTACAAGATCTTTCACCTTACATTGGTGAAGAGGAGGAAAATGGTGGAGCCATCGAATCGGATTTGAGGTCAAATCCTCAATCACCCCAGGAGGATGATTTGATACGGATCCAATAACTCGAGCTATGGCCAAGAAGCTTTCCAACAAGTTTGCTCATTTTGTAGGAAACCTAAGTCTCGAGGAATAAGCAAACCAAAAGGATAAGGAGAAACCCTTCCATGTCCTCACTTGGAGAGAAACCGAGGAACCGTCAACTTAAATGTGAGGAATATGCAGCCTTTTGAGGATTTTTGCATTTGTGCATTTATTGCATGCATTCTTACTTAAATGCATCATTTAATACAATTCTTCAATAAGTTATTATTATGTTTTTTATTACTTTCAGCATTGTTCAATGTTTGTACTAAATGCTTAGTGGAACCTTAAATAAATCCACTAAGCATCTTTTAAATTTAGGTGTGAATTTCGAGTTGTATTAAATGCTTATTAGATCCTTAAATTTCCACTCAACATTCATTAATTTCATGCATGCATTGTTGAGTCAAATGAGGCTATAAATTTCTCATCCTTTGTAGTTTGGAATGAACTTGAAATCAAAAACTCATGTTTAGTTTGTGAAATTCTTTCATTCTCTTTTTGCTATCCCTTATTTTGGTGAGTCATATCCAAATTGAGTGTTAGTAGGTTTGGTGAGTCATATCCAAACCGTAGCTTAGTGAGTCATATCCAAGATAGCCTCCATTTTTCTTGGTGAGTCATATCCAAGCGAAGTATGAGTGTACATCAATTAACTTGATCCCTCAAGTTAATCCTCTCTCCATCAACTTAGCAAGGCGAGCTAAGTCCATTCCATCATGAATAAGTCCAAGCACCCCCACAGGTCTCCCTTGTTCCTCACGTCACTTCCGCATTGTTCCAAACCCCCGTTTAGGACACATCAGTAGCAGTGCAAAGTTCCAAGATTAGATTCTAGCATAACATCCTCTAAGCATGAATCAACCATACTAACTATGATATCCGTACTAAACAGAATTATTTCTCTTAGCATTCAACAAAACCAGAGTTTCAATAATCATCAATTCAACTTTCATGGCTACACTCTATCAAACATACTAAACAGAATTATTCCTCTTAGCATTCAACAAAACCAGAGTTTCAATAATCATCCATTCAACTTTCATGGCTTCACTCTATCAAACTTAACGGTCCATGATTGCCAATCAAAAGAATTCAAAGCTTGACAATTCGTAGGAAAGTATAACAGGTCTGATTTCTAGCAACAATTTCTACAGGACATATCTTTTCAAACAATACATTTCATAGCATATTAATTCACACAAAAACCCGTAATGTAGGGCCTCCCTTTGGCCAAAACAATATTCCAATTCTTACCTTAGTTTCCAGCAGTAAAACCAACAGCAAGCCAAGTAAAATAGCAGCTACAGTATCCTCAACCCTCCAAACTCCCAATATCCCCTAAGCAATTATGGCACTAGAGGTTAAACTCCACATTCATAAGAAATTTGACTTAACTATTGAAGATTCACACTAAACCAATAAATCAATCTTACCTTCACGGTGGAAATTTCCTCACTGTAACACAACAAACCAATTCTCACTTTTACTTCACGGTTGGGCAAACAGAGCAACTTCTCACC